>WKFP01014773.1:24958-60093 GCA_011057875.1 Pterocles orientalis | reverse complement strand
CCCCCCCCCCCCCCCCCCTTTTCTTTTAATTTAATGGCCTCATGACACCGATCTGGCTATTTTCTTTACATTGCATTCAAGACCCTGTTTGACTGAGGCTTACTATACATTTAATATGAAAGATTGTCCATGAAAGCATTTAGGAGTGGACATACAAAGAGTTGCAGGCACTGAAATATATAATTTCCAGTCCCTGCTAACTTTCATAGCCCCAATCTAGGTGTTGGAGCTCTTCATTGGACGTATGGGGAAAACCACAAAAGACAGCAGCTATGGCAGCTAGTGAGTAAAAAACAGCCATGAGGAGAGCAGGACGAAGTCCCATTCCTGGGTGTAATTAGGTGGCTATGGCTAATGAGAAATCTGAGAGAGCCTATTAAATGAGGAGCCTGGTTAGTGTGGAAGTCACCAAGGAGATGGGGGAAGTGTTTGCAAACAAGACCTGGGTAAGCATGTAAGTATCCTATTGTGGCTCCTACAGAATTATTTCTTTTTTTTTTCCATTTATCTTCTGTTTACAGCCATTTTTTGCTATTTTTTGATTATTCTCTCTTCTCAAATACGCTAACGCTACACTTTTATAGGCTGGGTCAGCTAAAATCTCCTCAGTGTTTGGTACTCGCAGACACACGGATCCTCTGTGGAAACTTAATTGTATTAAGGACTGGATTTAAGAGCAGCAGATCAATGCTCAGGGGATTTTAATCTCCCACTCAGGAGAGTTGTTAGAGTAAAATACAGAGACCTCATCCACAGATTAAAGGAAAAGCACCATGTAATAATGACAGAAAAGGAATCTATCAACTATATATAAAAAATCAACTATATTTTCATTTGTTACGCTACACCTGGCAAAAAAAAACCCCACCCCAAACAACCCTGCTGTATTCAAGTTCACCCCTTCAGTAATTTTGCTTTTAATAATATCTGAATTTGTATTCAATCGTCAGACCCTATTAAGTGAAGTATTTTTTGGACACCTGGTGGTTTTGACTGCTTGTGTGTCCTGTTACTGGCCAAATACATTTCTGCTTCACTGCTTGCAGGAAGATCACCTAAGGAGAGCAGAGCAGAGCCTGCCAGCTCTACGCTTTCCCCAAGCAAAGCATTAGGTATGCATCAGCAACTTTTACATACAGTCCTTCTTTGTATATTATTTTCCCCTTTACATCACCTGTACAGACCATGCTGCATTTTACCTAGCTAGTTTGGGCTTCGCTGTCCTGCTTAACTTACACTTCAGCTTAACTGAGTGTGTTGGTTGTTCCTGTGCAATTTTTTACTGTTGCAGTTGGACATCCTCATTTCTCTATTGCAATCAAGCTGAAAGGCTTTGCCATTTCAACAGTGCTAAACAGGAACCGCCTTGCAACTTTAAACACAGAGTCAGGAAATTGTTAACGAGGGATTTAGGCATAATTTACAGCATATACGGACAGATTAACCAGCAAACCACTCCTTTGTCATGTTGGGTTTTTATAAAAGCTAAAACACTTTTAAAATAAGCCCATGCTTATTTCTTTCAAAGGAATGACAATTGATTCAGACCATCCTGGAATAAATTCAAGCTCAATAAGGGTTGTGGCCTGATGAAGAGGTACACCTTTGCAGCACAGAGGAATCCAGTTTGTTCAGGAACCTGTGATAGCTGTGGATCTGCAGGTGGGAGGTTAATTTCCGACAGCCTGATTTCAGCAATAAAGCAATAAATACGAAATCCTCCTCAGACCTTTCAGACACAAGCATATCAGAGGCACTGACACCAGATTAGCTCCCTTCTTTGTGGACTCTTTTTTTAACAGAAATCCCAAATCCCACTATGTACCCTGAATCAGTCTCTGTTTTCACCTATAGTTACATGTAGCACAAAGCTATTTACATATTTATTTGGGGGACCAGAAAGCTGTACCTAACAGCGTGGTGTACGTTTTGAGGGTGCTCAGACATGGGTTACACCAATAGGGTCCCACGGGGGTTAGTTTACAGCTCCCTTGGCTCACTTCTTTCTACTCCCGAGGCAAGAGTGGTCTGAGGAATGGACAACCTCCCTGGGACACTGGCTAGACTGAGTCTCCCTGCCTTTTCTTCCAGCATTATGGAGGCTGGGGAAAATGACCTTCTCTTAGCTAGTGAACAATATCTGTCCCTGCTAGCATTGTTGCTTTTAGCCCACTTTCTCAAACACAGGAGTGAATTTGGCTTCCTATTTGTTACCATTCTCATACAAACGAAAGCTACAGATAAGTAGCATTCAGGTCAGCAGGATCACATTTATAGTCCATAAATCAAATCCAACAGATCTTGAACACTTACTCTAGTTTACAGACCACAAATTCAAATGTCCTATGAATCCTAATGCTGAACTGCTGGATTTAGTTTCCATGGCAGGTAGAAGGCTAATCAGCAGACTCACCCGGCCCTGGAGGGGTCTGTCATCTGCCAACATGACGTGCAGTGCGCTGACACACATTCAACAGCAAATAGCACATGCGGCATTTTCTTCACTAAATCCCATCTTCTGCCAAATAAAATTGTATTAAGGAAATGATAGCACTGAGTTGCTGCTGTATTCTCTGTGTGCAGGACTTCTGGTCTTTTGCATGTAAGACTGGCTTCGTGTCTTACACCCCTATGCTTTGTCCTTGTTACACATGGCATTTTGGTTAACAGAGAAGGAGATGGAGTTGAAATACATTACTGGTGAATCCACTAAGACTTTCCAAAGAAGTGCACCATAATACGAATTCAGGAGGAAATATTACTCAAAAATTGCAACATATTCACACACATAACATGTCAACACATGCTAGAGTTACTCCCATTTGAAGTAAGGCAAACCACAACCTGTAGATCTTTCCTTTTCATATTATGCTTCACCTTCTGCACAGTACTATTCATGTCTGAGTTCTTCTCAGTGCAGACTGCTTGGCAGTTAAAAAAGAACAGTAATTACTACTCAAATGAAAAAGGAAAAACAAAGGACACCCTGCCTCTTGTTGGCACAATTCTCTCCCTTTAAATGAAAAAGAATGAGATTTGATAACTTTTTCCCTTCAAAGGAAAGGAGCTGTGGGTCTCAGCTGATGCAGCTCTTCTGGCACAGTAAAGCTGCACGGACATGCCTACATGAGCCACCTCCAGCTCTTCACTGCTGGCTTTACAAAGATTATGGCACTGATGGCTGTGCCATGTGGGAAAGAAACACAGCTCTGGATGCAGGCAGGTAGGACTGCAATTCCCTCCGTCACTGCAGCAACAGTCTCTTGTTTTTCTGATGTTCATTTACTGTTACAGGGAGGGACAGGGATGATCCTTGCAACATCTCACAGGAGAGCTTTCCTGCATCTGCCTGACAATCAAAAGAGGGTTTCAAAAGAGGGTTTTGTAGCTGTCTGGTGTTCATTAGGATCCTGTGCAGCAGTGACAAGCAGCCTGGCTGAGCTAAAAGTAAGAGAAATGTGCTTATTTAGCCATCTGCAATTTCAAAGCACTCAGCATATTGAGAAAGTGCAAGTCCACATTCAGTACTCCAGACAGGAGCAAAATCCACTTCAGAAGCACATGGGAAAGGAAGGTTTTGTTTTGGGGAGGTACCTGAAAATTTTACAAAACCTCCCTGCTCTATGCTGCCTGAAACATCCATGAGATGAATGGAGACTAGATAACAGAGACATCATGTGATGGAGATGCATGGAGACGACAGGTGACAGATACCATGCTGCCAGACAGGGCAAGCAGAGGAAAAACCACTGAAAAAACAACACCCCTTCCAAATGAACATGTGTGGAAAATAAGCAGTTCAGTCCTTGCAGCCCTTCCTAAGCTGAAACATGGCAGCAGGGCCAGAGATAATGAGCTTGTCTGGGGATTCCCATACTTACCTCACCAGTATCTTTAAAATAATGGAGAAAGAGGGAAGGGGAAAAAAAAAAAGGCCCCTGCCCCTCTTCCCCTGGAGCTGCAGAGGTTTGAGAGGGTAGAAAGTGGATCCCCAGGGATCCCCCATGAAGTCACTGCACCTACTGCCTTCTTGAAAAAGAGCAGATTTTTATCACATGGAGATGTAGGTAATTTTCTTTTCCCTTCAAGCAGAATTAGGTAATTTAGGCCCTTGCTTTAACACATCATTGCTCTTCTTGATAAGAAGCCCGATAGAGGTTACGCTGGATTTTTCACTGACAGTGTCAGGTCAAAGTTGTCTGTGTCCCTGTTCTGGAAAAACTTCTGTTATTGGTAAAGAAGTAAACACTGACCTCTCAAAGGCAGTTTCCAAGGAGTCCAACATCCTCCAAAGGACAGCTGGAAAACTGGGCTTAGAAAGGCTATAATTTTCAGGTGTTGCAGATAATTTAGCTGAGCTATGGTTGAGACTGCAATTAAGAGGGGCTGGTGGTATGTGAGAGGTGGGTTGTGGAGCACGTGATGGCAGAAAACCCACTGAAATACCAACTCTGCTGTCTGTAATTGCATAAGAGGCTTCTCAAAAGGATGGGGAAAAATATCCCAGGAAATTGGCTGTTTGAGGTTACAGAGACAATAAATACTTTTAGAAATTGGCACCACTGCCAGAAATAAAGTGGAAAACCTCCCCCATGGAAACTAGAGAAGGCAGAGTCAGGAATGCTGGAGTAGGGAGAAAGTGCAGAGTGATGAGAAAGCCTGATAAATCATAGGGGAAGACTCCTTTCATAAAACAATCTGCTGTGGGGAACATGAAAATTAAGCTGGGTCTTGGAATAGAGGAATCCTACCCAAAGCTACTTTTCTGAGGAAGGGGATTATCTTGCTTGGTTCTCTACAGCTTTTAAATGCACAAGAAAATTTAATTGAGCATTGCTACTTTCCTAATTTTTGAGGCTATTCTCAGAGGCTCCCAAGACTTTCCAGGCTCAGCTGTGTTGGTCTGGAGGATCTTTAAGGTCCCTTCCAACCCTAATCATTCTATGATTCTATGATTCTATGATATGGCAAGCAGTGGGGTCTGGGGCTCAAAGCCCTGGTCAAATAGCAACTCCTTTGGTTTACGAAACGTTGACATAATTCTGCTGAGATGGAGCCAGCTAAGGGATTTATTTTGTCTGTTCTGTTCCTGCAAATTCACATGGAGTTTTCCATAGGGTAGGAATACAGTCTTTGCTTACTCTGTGTCACAAGCTATCCTGTGGTGCTGTTGTGTGCTCTGCTCTGGAGGGAGCAGGTTTCACAGGCTGTGTATCCCTTATATCTCAGCCTAAATGTGGGAGGTAACACTCAACAAGCTCATAGGTTAACAGCTTTCAGATCCTCTTATGATAAAAAAACCCCACTATATTAAAACTGGTTTGGCCCTTAATGTAGGTTTACTATCTGTTCAGAATCCAAAAAAAGCTGATGTGTGGGACACCGCTGATCTGTTCTTGGGACTTGTAAATGTACATCTCAATACATAAAAGGCATCTGATTTTTCACTAGTGTGACTTCAAATTGAAGAAAGCTGTGACTCTCAGACACTTAATCTTTCAAGAACTCCTCAACTTCTGGGCTCCAGATAAGAAACAAAATACTCATGTCAAGGATTTAATCACATCCAATGCCTTCTGCCATGGCAATGACTCTCCTTGGGCAGTGCATCAGCCTGGGGGAAAAGGCTAAGCATGGAGATGTCCCACCACACAACCAAGTGGAGTAAGCAGGCTATTGGTGTCCAGGCACCTGCTGCCACCTCGCATTGAGGAGGCTGTTACCCAAACTGCTTTGTAGCAGGTGAACAGGTACCTGAACCCAAGAGCAAGCTCAGGGCAGAGGAGAGGTCCCTGGGATTTGGCTGCCAGCTGAGACTCACATGTAACGTGTGTCTCAGAGGCGTGTGCTTCAGTCAGCTGGGGCTGGTGGCATGACATGGGACACACTCTGCACCCTGCATTACTGTTACTGCTCAGCCCTAGTGCTCAAAGGCAGAAATACTAACACTACCCAACAGGACCACTGCAGAGTCTCTGACTTCAACACAGTCTCACTAGTGGGTATCTTTATTTTTGTAAACAACTGGACTATTTTTGCTGAGCCCTCCTCTACCTCCTTCCTCTTCCAAAATGACCCAACAACCTGAAGCAAACATTTGGAATTGAAATTTCTCCTTGAACAGTAGACCTGTTAGAAGATTAATAATAAGGATGGTTAGACAGCTACTACAAATGCTTCTGATAACAGCAACAGATTCAGGCCAGCGTATCATGTCTTATTCACTTATCTATATTAATAGCTTGGATCTTTTCTGGGATTTGTCAGGAGATCTAAAGTTGTATTAATGTCTTTTTCTTGCCTCATCAATAAAAAAAACAACCACCGTTAAGCAAGGTATTAAGCTGTCATGAATTCTTTCTAAACATACTGTAATTGTTATTCCAAAAGGAGCAAAGTGCAGAGACTACAACTGTAGAAAATAAAAAAAAAAGACGCTTTTATGGAGATTTAAAGCAAACAATTCCTGTGTTATGTCCTCTCCCTTCCAGATGGCTTATGACTGAATGGCTTTCTGCTATTACTTTTTTGTTTCTTTGTTTTTATTTGATCTGAGTAACTTTACTGATTTTTTTTATAGCATGACATGATGAAATCTGAACTTATACTACATTTCACTAATGTACAGCTCCCTTGAGCAAATATCAGTTTTGTCTATGATGGCTTTGCAAGGACAAAGGTCAGCTAGGGGACTTTCCCCTTAGCTCTGTCACAACCTCTTGAGTTTTCTGGACACTCATAAATCAATCAGATATTCCCATTTCAAGCAATGAGCCTGATTCTGAAGGGTTTCTTCTGTCCCACGAAAAGTGACTTTTATTTGAATGATATTTCAATCAAAATTGATCAAGGATGACCTGATCCAGTCCTTGAATACAAGTAAAGTAGATATAAGATCTGTTGAGAGTGCACAACAACAAATTCCAAGCTCTGTTTTTCAGAGTTTGGAAACATGTTACAGTCCATACATGTGCAACTCATACCCTGTGGCTACACTCATCCAGCCATTGATCCTACCTTCAGCTTCATTTGGGACTGTTTCCCCATGAACCCAGCCTACCCAAAGGCCAGCGGAATAACTTCTTTAAGCACAATAACCTGCCATATGGACACTGTTTAGGGGGAAGACCTATGATACATGAAGACACATGGTATATCTCAGCTGGCTGACCTTCTTTGCTAACCCTATTTCTCCACTTTCTAGCGTAACAGTGGCTAAGGTGGAGAATTAGGGTCACAGTCCTTCTTCCCTTCTGGACTCCTCCTCTGGTTTTGAGACAGAAGAGACTACAACTTGGGACTCCTTGGGAGAAAATTTGCTGCTGTGACAAAACCTTGTGGGCCCTGAAAGGGAAGCTGTGCTTCCTAGAACCCACCCAGGAGAAGAGCCCATTCCAGGGGCATTTTTAGCACATTACTGTTACCACAGGACTGAGCAATGCTGTCAGCTCATTGGCAACTGCAAGCAACTTCCCTAGAAGGCTGTCAACCCAGGACCAGAAATCACAAATAAATTTCCATGTGTTGTCAAAATGAATTTTATTTATCCATGTCTGCCACAATGTGAATTTGAACTTGCTTGTCTGATGGACTAGGTAGAAAAAAATATTATTTTACAAATACAGGACAGAGTGGTCTGTGAAAATCTCTAATTACTATTATGTTTTACTGAGTCTGGGCTCCTGCACTTCCTTGTAGCCTTACCTGAGCCCACCCAAGTTCTATTATCCGAGATGGTCTTCCCACACAGCATCTGCCAGATCATCCCTAATAATGCATAAATGTATTAGCTTGAGAGGTGCTCCCCTTTTTATTTATTTTTTGTCTCAGACTACAAAGCAAGCTGAAGCCTCTCTTGCTTCTGCCTCTGATTTAGCCGAAATCATCCTTTGGAGGTAGGGCTCAGAAACAGTATTAAATCAGAGCAGGGGGGAAATGCAAATGAACTCTTTAGCTAGGCTGTCAACAGCGTTACCAACCCCCACTGAATCTTCCCCCTTTCTTTGCAACTGACAGCTTCTTCCCACCATTTCTCTATATTTATATTGGGTTAAATGAGTATATACATGAAGCACATCTGACACACGGCCAGATCAGAGCCTTTGACTTGCATGCAGTTACAGGTGAAAAATACCGTATTTCTCACCTAGAGTGATCCAAGGTGGCCCCAGCTGTAATCCCCAAGAAGGTGGCCCTGGGGGTTACATTTGCACTGGGGCAGGCTAGGGAGTCATTACATCATGCTTTCTGCCCCAAAACCACAAGGCTTAAACCTCCAGCTAATCACTGCAACATTTTCCACCAGAACCACAAGGTCCAGAAGAGGCTGTTGGTCCAGTAAGACGCTACAGGACAGGGTAAGGGTACATCAGGTCCAGCAGTCACCCTTTACTTGGCCCATACTCTTAGTATCCTTGAATCACTCACCCCCAAGTGGGTCTAAGAAGATGGAGCATAGTACACACAGCCTGCAATCCCCACGACCTTCCCAGTGAGGATGATCGAAGGAGATACTTAGAAATACTTCTATGAGGTCAGCTGGGGTGACAACACTTGTCCTTCCCTCTACCTCCAAGTCTGAGAAATTAAAAATATCAAAATTAAGTTCTCCAGAGTAGGGAGAAAAATCCACAGAATAAAGTCTGCATCTTCCTGGGTTTTTTTTCTGCTCCTTCTCTCTAATTACTCAGCTCTAAAATGTCATGGAAACAACTTTTGTTTCCACAGCCACACTTACTAGGTAAGACATTTGAAGCTGAAGTATTACCTTAAAAAGAAGAATGGAGCAATAGGATCAACCTTGATCCTAGGCTTAAACTATCCTAAATTCAAATGCTAGTTCTCTAAGAGACCTGAAATGCATTACTCAGGCTCTGGGAAGTTAGAAGGAAAAAAAGTAACTTTCTATTTCTCTTGCAAACTGTGAGGATTAAAATGCTAGGGATTATGAGTTTTTCAGTTCTTCAGTAAGGTCTTTCTTTATTAGCAAGGTCTGGCAAGAACTGGTGACATTTACTTGCTGATGTGAGAAATGTTGAAGTTCAGAGGATTTTTCTTGTCCTTAACTGAACTCTCACTGAAGAGGAATTTTTCAACTGAGTAATGATTGATTCAAAACCAAGTTAGAGGTCTCAAGGGAAGGACATTTAGGGTTTTAATTCTCAACAGTCACGTCTAATTCCTCAGTGAAAGATGCCATGACACCAGAAGAAGGAAAGTGTTTACTGAGACTGAAAACAAGCTGAAAATTTGTCACAAAAAACAGCTTAAAAAGGTGGGAAAAAAAGCCAGTGTTATAAAGTAGAAACAAACCCACCAGCTAACAAAAAGGAAGAAAAAAATAAAGTCACAGATCTGTGGGATTAATTTCTCTGACAGATTTCTGCTTCCATCGAATACAATTAATTTTGGGTCAGATGGTTTGCATCAGGCTTATTTCTCTTCATCCCCAAGAGTCTTAAAGTTATAAGGCTGGGTAATGATCTTCAGGCCCTGAGATGCTTCAGCACAGTTATGAGAGTCATCTGTGGGAAAGCAGCATGGTTTTCATCACTAGCTTGACTGGTTCGAATCTGCAGAAGTTACTTAAAATCAGAGACCTGGAATCTCTCAGGGATTTCTTGACAGCCTCTTCCAAACTCCAGCATTGTTCAGCTTGAGAATGCTTGTTTTATGGGATTTCCCATGGAAAGTCTAACTGCAGGTAACATCTTGAAAGCCATGGAGGACGCCTGAGACCAAGAAATAGCCCCTTCTTCCACGTCATGTTTGAGCATTTACACTAAAGAGGAAACTAATGACCCTTCCTAAATAATAGCTTCTCTAGAGAGGAAGTAATTAGTCATACTCTCTAATATTGCAAATGTAATAACTTTGATAAGAAACTGAATATGGAAATATTGTTCCAAAGCATTTTCTTGTAATATCCCAAGGTACTGAACTGGATTCTGGGTGTTTCTTAGCTTTCTACCCTGTGGATAAGGGATGAACCACCCACAAATACCACCAAGCAAATGACAGCTACTTTATTGTATGGCTGACAGCACTCCATGGGATGCAGAAGGACATGGTAGAAGCTGTCACTTTCTGTGTGCACCCACATCACTACTGTTGCTCTCTTCACTTCTCCAGCACTGTTCGCCGGATCTTTTTCAAGCATGCTCTTGAAAAGCACCTCAAAAAAAAATTTTATGCAACACAGGTAAAACTTTTGGAAGTGCTGCGGTGATGTCGAGAGGCCAGCACTCATTTTCAAAACAGATTTAGGCTGGCATCCAAGGGGATAATTAGATGCCAAAACATCCATTTGGTGGATACCACAGGCAAGGATCTCAGTACCTGAGGCTGTGAGTGCAGTGATAGCCCTGAGTGCTCACAAGGCTCCCAAAGGATCACAGAGGTGGGCTAACTCTGTCACTGCGATGTTTTCAGCAAGCATGGTGTCACAGCTTGGTGGATGAACTGCTCTCATAAGAAACCCAGGGCCATTCTACTTTATTACTCTCTCAATAAGACTTTCATCCAGTCCCAAATGCTCATTCTGCTAAGATGAATCACACTCCCATTCCTTCTCTATTATTGCCAAAGCTCATTTCCCCTATTGTTCTCCTGTAAATTAGGGTAATTCATTCAGAAATGGAATTCAGCCCTACACAAAGGCCTTGGCAAACCTAAATGGTCCTGAGGACAGCACCAGGGATGCCAGCCCTTCTAAAAAGAGGGAATTTCACTGTAACTTTTTTTGGTGAAATTTCATAATTAATTTTGAAGTGAGCTCTTTAGAAACACAGTCTCTATGCTTTAGTCCACCTTAATTATAGAAAAATATGCAAAACTTATTACTTATTTCCTCTTTTTCCTTGCTTATTTTTCTCTAATTGTTAAGAATTTTAATTAACACCAGAATTTCTCAACAGCATGCCATCTCCTTTTTCATTATAGGTGTTAATTGCAGACTCAAACAAAAGGTGACAAAGAAATTGAGGTAAACATCAAAAGCTGCACAACACTGTTCAATGTGCGGAAGAACAATTACTTGCACTGTTGTTTTATTAGGGTTTCAGTTGATCTATAAGGAAGTTTTAAAACTGCTTTTCTATATCTTCCTACCCGTATGTATTTTTTTAAACAGTATATACATGTCAAGCTATTTTCTTTTTTTGTCAAAGAAATTATTTTTACTCAGATGCACCTTGTTCAGAACAGTTCACAGTCAGATCCAAAGCACATTCAGAACCTTAAACCTGATCTACATTTTCACTTTCAATACAGATTTTGGAAGATTTTGTCAGCAAGTGGCACTATTCATACCAAACATTGAGGGCTTCTAAAATCTTGACTTAATGATTGCCAGTTATCTCTATGTACATCCATATGCACAGTTACATATAACTTTTACGTGCATACAGGCACAGAAGTGCAAAAGTGAAGAACACAGAATTACAGAACTTTATCATACAAAGTAAAATCTTTCAAGTTTGGGGACAATTGTGACTTTTAGCCAGGTAAGCCTCAGAAACACAGGGCACCTTCGATAAGAAAAGGAGGCAAGTCCCATCTCTAAAGGCCAGCTGTAGCATCATATCCTATTTCCCAACAGCAACAATTTCATACCATTTTGTTAAAGGTCAAAAGAAGCAGGTAAACAACTTGGTGAAACAAAAATCCCTGAGGCTTCCCAGGGGTTGGTAGGTAGATGTTTTCCACCAGAAATTTGGCATTGCAGGACTCAGCACAGAGGCAAAATGGTACCTACCCAGTTCTGTCTGACAGTTTGCAGAGAAAGGGCAAGGGCAGCTCTAGTGACCTCCAACACCTTCTCTCCTGTCCAGGGATTAAACATAGTTGCAGTCTCTGAAAGCTTAACCAGCAAGGATGAGGTGGCTACCAGTCTGTGGGAGCCACAGCCTCTTCAGGTGCTGCAGCTAAGTCCTCAAGCAGATTTAGTGGCCCTTAACTCTCACCACTCACAATCCCATGTATGGACACAGTGGAAATCAATGTAACAGAAGGGTGGGGCAAACAGCTTGAGGCAGAAATCTAATTTTCCAAGCTTCACCTGCCAGAGCTTGCAAGTTGGAGTACCCCATCTTTGTCCTCAGCCATAGAGAAAACTCAACCATGGCTTAACTTGGCTGCTAGTCTGATCTGTTTTCAAGGTGCACTGTCCCTGATGTTATCCTTCCCTGTTTACCCAAAAAACTCACAAGCCCCTTAGCTACATCCCAGGCAATGGGAGGCTCTGGTTGCCTGAACCTGTTGGGTTCAGATGGGATGTGACCAGCCTCAATGCTTCATTTTTCTAAATAAGTCCTTGTTCGCCCATTAGATGCTCACTTCATATTGGTTTGGTCCCTTATTATGCCTTCATAGCCTGCACACTCTCCTTTCCCTCCGCGTTTCATGTAAAACAGCAGATTGCTTATGTCCCTCAGCTCCTTTACCATTTCTTTTGACATGTAAAGAGATAGGATAAAATAAGATTTCTGAAGGCCATCTGAATAGGCATGGAAGGCCTGCACCAAATAAGGTGTTTGAGGCAAAGCCCAGCAGCTCCGATGGCCACTCAGATCATTATGATAAAATTCCTTGTTTTGCTTGCCCTTGTTTTACTCTGCTTTTTGACTACTCAAGCTTTCTATTTTGTTTCTTCCCCTGTTTCCCTGCCGGCTTTCCTCAATTCCAAGCACTTGCTTTCTGCTTTCAACTCCCCTGTGAAACGTCACTTTCCTCTCTCTTGGGTTTTCTTCTTCAGGGTTTATTTTTTCCAATTTCCATTTTTCCAAAAGGAACTAAGACCTGTTTTGCTTTAATTACCACTCCAGTTATCATCCTCCAGCCTTCTTCCAACCCCTTTCATTTTCACCGCTTCCTCCCAGTGGACCTGGCCCACTCAATTTTATAATTCCCTTAAATTTACTTTCTTAAATGTAGTGCTATGTGCATAATTCATCCATAAAGTGAATTTGTTTCCTACTGGGATAATCATAAAATCTTCTATAGCATTTTTTTTACATCTGTTGTTATTCTTTCCTTCCTGGTAATTATATACATAAAGGTACATATTTAGAGCAGGGAAGTAGAAGCGAGCACATCATGCTTCAAACCCACATTTCCCTCTCCTTACAGAGACTTCCTCCTCTTCCTAGAGCCAAATACAGTTCACCTAATTCAACAGGGCTGACTTTTCTAAGCAAAATAAAGCAGACATTGCTTTATGGCAAAATATAAGTCAGTCAGAGCCAGACCGTGAGTTGATGTAGATTAGAAAAGATCTATTGTCTTAAGAGAAAATGCAGCAATTTCTAGCAAAAAATCAGATTTTTAAAAAGATCACGACAGTTGTACAGATATAGCACAGCTGAGAATCAGGACTACATTTAAATCTGCTAGAGTTTTTTTTTTGTTTTAATTTCTCTTAAAATTATGAGCTGACTTATCACATTTTTTTCAGCCATTAATAGCATGGAGTTTAATTTAGAAGCAAATCTAATGCACAGGAAAATCAAGCAGCACAGATGACAAAATTATCACACCTTCCCAGGTACTGGCAAGCAGAATGAGGGCTGAATGCTTGCACATGTGGCTTACTTGCATTAGTGTGAAAACCAGTACTTTGGGGAAAAAAAAGTACAGTATTATTCAAATCTGATTCCTTTTCCCTTTTTCATGTCACTTCACAACATGACATCTATTTTTGTGAGTCTTTCCTGTCAGGAGTGAAACATGCTCACATGTCTTTGATATGGGTTTATTTTTCAAATTATCACAGGACAAACAGCAATGAATAACATCCATATAAGTGTGTTGCCTTTATATGTGCTTACTTCACAGTAAGTGAGAAGAGAGAAAACCAACCCAAACAGACAGAAAATATACAGAGCATGACTATTTGCAACGTATACGCAAAGAGTTTCATACAGGAGAGCCATATCCCCAGGCTCCTTGCTGCTCCTATAATACCAATAAGAAATATATAAAGTACCTCATAACCAGCTTGTTGGATTTTATTGCAAGAAATCCATCAGCCATTATATTACCATGCAAATCCTCTTATTGCATTGTCTGACAACAGCCATTTCAAACAAAAAATAAAAAAACCTAACAACCTGGAAATTAATTCTTTCTTTCATGTGTGTCATCACCTCCCATTAACAGTTGCAGGAGTTTCTCTGCAGGGGACTGTCAAGGTGAGTGGTGGACTGCCCACCCATCTCCCCTGCTCAGCAGACTAAGTTGTGAATTGCTGCATGTATGTTCGTTTTTCCCTGAAGATCAAAGCAAGAAACCAGGAATAAAAGATACTAAAAATCCCCCAACAATCCAAGAATCAGGACAGTTCCATAAAATATAGGTTCAGAAATATGCACCTGCTTGCTCTTTGACAGCGTCCTGAATCAGTGAGACAAAAAAAACCCACTTTTCTGTGCCCTGCAGCTCTCAGAAGACAACCATCAGCCCACATCTGGGAAGCATGACAGAGTCACAGCTTGTGAGTAGAATATCCTGGAAAGTATTAGAAAATTGCATTCATAGTTTTTCACAGAAAATGTAATTTCCCACAAAATGTAATTTCCCGGTGGAAAAATTCAAACCTTTTCTTCCAGTAAAAACTTTCATTAACACATTTCTGCTGAATTCTGTATCTAAATCAGAACCAGCCAGCTCCAAATAACCCCAGAAAAAAAAAAAAAAAGGCTGTTCGTGGTCTTCTCTTCCTCTTTCCATCTAGAAATATTTATAAATTCTTTCCTTTTTAAGAGCAAAGTAAAGAAGGGCTGTCAACATTAAACCCCATCACTTAAATACTACACAGAACTGCAACCCTAGAGGTCCTCTGCCTGTTCAAAAAGATTCCTATTACATTTTTTATATTTTAGAGTTTTCATATTCTCTGCCACTACACAAGTTACTAAAAAAATATAAAAAGTTTCAAGTGAAATTAAAAGGCTTCTTACTTTCAACTAACCTCATTGTTCAAGATGACAGAAAGAGTCAATCCTATACTACTTTTCCTTTTCTATACCATGAAAGCAGCTAAAAAGTGTTGTTGGTTTCCAGGAATACAGCTTGTGGTACTAAGTGCCAACATCAATTATAACTGGTAAAGATTTTGTGAACCTACAAACACCAAGGGAAATATCCCACTAGCTGCAATGACTGGCTGTTCTTAAAACAGCTTCCCTCAAGCAAGTTTTGTGTAGCTCTCTCTCCTACTATAATATCTTAGACCTTGCAAGATCTCCAGTGCATATATCCTCACTGCAGCCCTACAGGTCAGGGAATTAACCTTCTCCCCACTTTACAAAGACGAAGGGGAGGTGCACCAGTAATTATCTGCATTACACTTCTGAAAATCGTATAAGGAATTTAGCCACCAAAACTAGAGATTCCTCTCCTTCTCAAAGCTCTGACCCCCACCGCCATGAGAGAAATCTCAGTTTGGAGACTCAGCTTGTCTCTTCGGGGCAGAGGGGTCACACAACCACTCTTATCCCTCTGCCACCTCCTCCTCTTGCAACCAGCCCTGGCCACAGATTTGGGGAACACATGTGTGTCATGTTCCTCAGGCCTCAGCTGGCAGCATCTGTCTTCCTACAGAGACCATCTCTGCCCCAGCAAGACCAGGAAGAGAACTGGTTCTTGTAAAAGTTCATGGCCTTCCTTGGATCTGGGCCTCTGAGCACCCATCCCAAACAAGTCTGCCATCGGCCAGGCTGTGGCGGAACTTTCACCTCGGCCAAACACCAACTCGGTAGCTTGGCAGCACTTCCCCAGCCCCTGGCCCATTTGATAGGCTGTGTGTAGAAACTTTGTTAATATTTCACATTTGCCAATTCCTGCAGATGTAAACAGGAAAGAGTTTTTTAATCAAATGTTGAATAGACAGAAGCAATAGAGGAAAAAACACCTTCCTGCCCTGGTCTAGTGCCTATGGAGCTAGAGACCATGTTAGGGAGGCTTGGCTGTCAAATGCATTGCAGGGTCAAGCTGTATTTTGAATTTATCCTTTCAGTAGTGGTGGGAAGATAAAAGACAACGTTATAACGTCATTTAAGATACAAGAAAGTTAAATGGTGCATAAACAAGTCTGATGCTATGTTTGACCTATGGAGGAGAGGAAGAGCTGGATATAACGCATGCTGTACGTCTTCCAGGAGACAAATGAATTGGTGATTGGAAACTTACTCATATACCTCATAGGCTTCTGCCATTCACTAAATGGTAGGTAATAAACCTTATTGGATTTCATATTTTGTGGAAAATGACCCTTTCTTAGCTTTGTCCCTTTAATGGGTACTCATTTAGGAAAGTACTATATAGGTTTTTTTGCATTGAAAGGACTAAAAGATTTTAAATGAATCTTAATGCTTTCTCAAAGTCCTAGAGTCAGGGATTTCAAGCTAAATTCACAGCTAGAACCAGAATCTTTTATAAACTTTTTCATGCACAGAAAGAAAAATTTGAGAGAAGTATTTTATTTTAACAAGCCTTAAGTTTCCTTTCTTCTTTGATTTACACAGGTAGCCTCTTTCACCTCTCTTCAATTTTCCTTGTCTTCAAGTTTCTCTCAAACCTCCTTAACTCTCCTCCCTCCTTTCCCCCATCACTCCTCTTCCCTTCTGGCCAATATACCAGTTTTCTTCCCCTCTTATTTCAGAGTTGTCTCTCTGGAGCTTACCGTTTGTATATTTTCATGTATTATTTTCCCCCACAGGCCTTTTATCAACACATCTGGGAATCATAAAATAACATGGTCTCATTTTCTGGCATTGTTGTTTCTGAACAGTGGAAATGCCATAAAAGCAAGAAAAACCTTTTTGCTCCCCTGCCTTCTGAGGCTGACAACTAACTTCCCTGAAGCAAGTCAAACTGAATCTCATGAAGATTTCCCACAGATCTAAAGACACGATCTGCTCTAATACTGCTGACTACAAAGACACTCCTAGCATCCAGCATTTATTTGCATGTTTGTTACAAACAATCCTGTTTTTCATAGGTATATTTTATACAGGCAGCTACTTTCTGCTTATCTGTCCCTACCATGCCTGGGATCCTGGGAAAGACCTGGTATCCAACATAGATGCATCTTCTCCAGATGATGTCTACTTCTCTTAGACTATCTTGTTTTCCCCTTTCTAACCTGATGCCATTTGCAATTCATTCCTCATTCCTTCTGCAAGTTTTCCTGCAGAAAATTCAATCACTCATGATGACAACTCCAGCTTCCTCATACGCATACACCTAACCTCTGGGAGCAGATCACAGAAGTTGGATCAGTCAGTACTTCTGAAATGCACAATCTAGGACAATGCACAGTTGAGGAAAGTAATTTTTTCCATTAATTTTAATTTCTCACGCCTGCAATGTGATCTTAAACTATGCCAAGTACCTATGACATGAGTTAAGCATGGCCAGCTCCTTGTAGGACTGAAATGTACAAAAATCTTTGAATATGCCAAAGTCCGTGGGATTTAATCATACAATGGGGCATTTTCTCTGTCGAGATATGGGTATATAATCAATAGCAATTTCATTAGTAAGGTGTAGCCAGTTAGCACCTGTTAAATGAGCCATATCTGCTAACTGAGCTGCCCTTTGAGTTCGCTCCAGTTGCAGAATAAAATATCTTTGTTTAAACCACTGTAAAATGCAACAAGTTCACAGCATGCACCTCTGTCTGTACATACCAACTTCACAGCTAAGCAGTTTTAAATGGCTCACATATGCAGCTAGCAGTCATACTCCAACTAGATAATGAAACCGCTGACTTCTGTTCTCATTCAAATCTTTTAATTCCAATTCATTAACTAACTTCTCTTTCAATGACTTAATGAATGACTTGCTTTATCTCACATATCTCAGCATCTAAAGGAGCTTTGACAAGGAGCATACCTAGAGTTTCTGATACAAATATATAACAAATCTAATGTTGTCAAGCATGGTGGCATTTTTATTTTATTTTCAAAGAGAATTTAATCTAACTTACCAGGGGATTCTTCTCTTGTGTCATAGCACAGTCTGTATTGTAATGGATTTCCCATTTTTCTTTCTATCTTGAATAATGACAAAATTGCTGCACAGAGAAGTAGCATTCTATAATATGTCACAAAATGCAAGCAGGAAGCGACAGTTGTCTTTCAAAGGCTTTCAAAGGGCTCAGCCCAAGCCTCAATTCCGAGAATCACAGGCACTAAATTAGTTAGTATCTCCTCACAGTGAGTCTCCAGACGACTTGGAGGACAGGGAAAGTCCATATGTAATGTGAAAGAAAACAGACAATGAGGAGGAAATAATAAAAAAATAAATAAATCAATAAGGAGCATTTAAGGGCCAAACTTTCAAGTGATGCAATATTGATATAAACCAGCCAAGAACCTACATGTCATTCTACATAAAGGACTTTTTATATTAAATTTATGGTAAATAATAGGCTGAAACAGAACTCATGTAATCTTCGGGGAAAAAGGGCTCTACTATATCACCTTATAAACACCTATGTATCAAAGGACTAAAAGCCATTACTCTTTCCAATGACATAATTTTCTTCAACAAATTCTAGAATTCTTTCATTGCAATTGAGCATCCTCATAAAAGACTAATATTTTCTGCTGTACTTTGGATGACTGGATCTATTTTGGTAGCTCACAAATTGCCCTGGACCCTTCTGGCAGAAAAAAGAGCTAGTGGTCAGTGTACACAAAGTTGTATTCGTCACTTAAAAAAAAATAAAGACACCTTCTCCAGTATGTTTTGCATTACAGACCTCAGGCAGGAAGTTCCTAGCACAGTAATTAGCAGGTAAGCAACCTTGTACTTATGGTGCCTTGTGTTCTGTAACATTCATTGTAGTCAAAAGTCGGGCTGGGAACCTGGAGGTAATACTCCTGCTCATGTCCTGATCACATTTCACTATGCAATTACAGAAATGCTAATTTGCTGTCTTGGCCATACCCTTCAACAGTACAGATCTTTTATTTAAGAGAGGTCATTCCCTATGAAGCCTGCTCAAGACCTTACACGTTACTCCTGGAGCCTGCTGTCTTTTCTCCCTGCTCAATGTTGATGACACCTGCTGGTCTTTGATCCCAAAGGTTGGGATCATTATTCCCTTTCAACACGTGAAGAGGCTGAACCACAAGATGACTTGCCCATGCTCTGCCACATTCTGATGACACAGGGAGATGGCAAAACTCAAGTCCCTCAAAGACTCAAGTCCCGCCAAAGCCCACAGGGACGATGACACGGACTTTCTCCAATGGCTCCAGTGAGCACGCCTTTAATTAAACAGCTCGCTTTAAAATTTTCTGACCTGTACATCCTGTTAATCAGATCTTATAAGTTCCCTAACTTGACTGTGGCTTGCTTTGGACAGCTCCTCTGCCTTCTCTCTCCTCCACACGATTTAGTCCCACCACCCTGGCACATAAGCTCAGGGGACCTGCAGGGTGCCCCCACTTTGCACATTGGCAGCACAGAGGCTCCCACCAGATGTCCGCCATGAGGTGGATGGTGCTTAGGCTCATCAGCCTCACAGCTGAGCTGCTCTTGAACGCTATCAAAGAGAGCGGGAGATGGAGTTGTGTAATTGTTCTGAGAGCTTGTCAAGCAGCTTGTTTACAGAATTAAACAGTCTATAGTATAATTAACACAGGGAAAACTGTATGGCCTTTTGTTACTTGACACACAAGGTAGCTCATTTCCTCATCCTAACGTGACAAGAGGAAAGGGACCATGCAGACAGGGTGATCACTGAATATGTCTAGACCTCTGTCCTGCCCCGTGTCTTCTGCTATTCAGAAGCAACTGTGTTGCTTGAACAGATGCACAGTCTGGGCAGAGAACTCATGAGACTCTAAAATAAAAAGTAGGAACTCGGGTTGCAAAGCTGATCACTGCAAGACCCAACTTCAACATATCTCAGTGCTATAGTCCCTATTTAAGGGCCCAGCCTCCCCTCTACTGTACCTTCCACCATCCTCCCCCTCTGTAGCACAGAGCCATCAATAACAACAGCCCTGGGCCAGATTTAGACTCTCAATTTTCAGCATCTCCTTCTGTGATGTTTGTGACAGATTTTTGTTCTGTACCAAGGAGCATTGAGGTCTTTTGAAAATCCAACAGGTTTCTTGCTCTCAGCTGCTGCAAGATCTGATATAAAAAGTAAGAGGGAACTTTACACAGTCCTTGGCAAGCACTGGGTCACTCTCTGAGCTCATCCACACCCACCACTTCTCTGCAGAGAAAGGCTATTGGGAGGAGGAGGAGAGGAAGCTGGGTGTTATTGAAAGGGCATCCCACCAATGTGTTTATGACCCACAACAGTGCTGTGACCATTACACTTTCTCTTCACATAACCTCACATTTGCTATGCCCCAGTAAATTCTTTCCTTTTTCTTGCTCCTAATTTCATATCTACCTGCTGGTTGCTTTTTCCCTTTTCCACCCCTTTGCTGGGAAGCCAGTCCCAGCCATGGTTGCATGGCAGCCAGGAAGAAGCTCCTCTTGCCAGGGGCTGCTGGAAGACACTGCCATGAGTGGTTTCAAGTCCCCCTCCTCCCACCCTCCCATCCCCACACTCCACTTTTTTTTATTTCTGAGAGGCTGGAATATCACAGGATAAAGAGACTGCAGCTGTGTTGGGGAAAAGAAACCAGTCACGCCTCAGCAATTTATAGACAATTTCACATTAATAAGAGATAATGGAGTGTAGTTCAATGGATTTGCAATTGTACACTCGGTCTTTGAGAATATGGAAGGGAATCTGACAGCAGTTTGTTCCTCTCAGGAACGGCATTACCATGATTTTTTATATCCCATTGTAAACAGGGAGATAGCCTATTACGAAAAGTGCAGGTGTATCAAGTTATTGAAATGACCTCGAGTACTGTTATTGCAAGGACAAATTACTCATGGGCTCACACCTCCCACTTGTATGGGGCCAGTGCACTGTTCAGGAGCAAAAGGTTTTCTTTGTGAATAGGGGACCCAATTCAATTCTCCTTGCACAGGAGACTAGGGAAAAACCATGACAGGGGATGCTCAAGGAGACATTTTAAGCTGCAGAGCATACATTCACATGCATGTTTAATGGCAAGTCAGCTTGCTTGACTTCCATATATCCCACGCAAGCTTTAGAAAAAGGCTAGCCTGACCACAGCCTCTCACTGCCCTGCCACCACGATGGTCTGAAGTTATACCGCCACTTCGTTGCAAACCAACACAGGAACAAGAAGACTCAATTACTGCAGGGAGGCAGACTTCTTGGGGATGAGAAACGTAGGTATGCAGAGTCACAAAATAATCCATTCATACAGGAGTTTTGTCCTGTACCTTGTCATCGAGTGCTTGACTCAGCATATCTGGTCCTATAGAACCAGGGACTGATACTGCCAGATAAATCTGCTCACTTATCTAAAACATTATTCCTCTTCAGAGTTTTTCTGGACTTGCATACACAGGCCTGGTGAGTCACACTGGTTAACGGTGCGGACAGTTCCTCTCAATTTAAATTTGTTGATCTCCAGTATAATTGACTCCCTCTTAATACCTTATGAGAGAGGGCAAGCAGAAGTGCACGTTTTTCTGTCACTCATATTTCTAAGCACACCCTCTGATACATCTCCTACTTAAAATTGACTTTTCCATCACTAAAGCTAAAGACAAGCTGAAAATTTCCATTTAAAATTCACATCTCCAGATCCCCTCTCATTCTGTAGTACCGTACTATTTTAGAGATAATATAGCTTGAGTTCCCAAGAAGATGTATCATCAGTTATTCTACAAGGGTGTGATTATACCTTCTGTTTTAGTCTAGTCTCTTACTGTATTAGCATTATGTTTGCTGCAGCTACATGACTGCTAAAGCATTTCAAGCATCACTCCAAAGTGACAGCACTGAAGTGCAAGACCCTTTTTTTCCTATACACTGATAAAGCACTTGCTTATGAAGACAAGAGTCCAACACAGAGGAGGACATTCCTATCCAAACGAAATGAGTCCCGGCTTTCCCCTGACCGTGGACTAATTGCATTGACAGATACCAGCTCACCCGTTACATTTTTAATGAACTGTAAGAAATGAGCTTCAAGTTACAAGCTTCTGAGTGAACCTAAATTTTGCCAAAGCTTCTGCCAAATTCTTAGAGTCAATTATATTTTCTAGCTTAAAATATATTTAAAAAAGAGAAAAAAACAAAAAAGAAAGCATGGGTACACCACTACTGAGGAACCCCACCAGCTCCATATAGGACTTCCTCAAGAAACAAAATGAAAACAACCAAAGCAGCACCTTTTCAGATCCAGGTAAAAGCGGAGATGCACAAATTCAGCACACATTCATGCAAACCTTTATTTTGAAATCTCTTCTCAAAGCTCAGGGCAGATTCTCTTCACAACTTTCCAACACAATCTAAGTTCACAGTACAGCCTGGAATCAGTCACATTTGATGTGGTTTCTAGTTTTAGTTGGTCTCTCACAGTTACAGCCTTTTCCAAACGACACAGACAAACTCCCACATGCATCTCTCATGACATCTTTTCCCTAAAAAATTAAAACACAAGACTTTCCTAGACAGAAACATTACTTTCCACTGGGGAAGTTAATGACAATAAATATGTCCATTTCCTCTAAACTGGCAAGCTCTCCTCTTTCTACCTCCTGAGACCAAGGCAGACACTTTCCAGCCAGCCAATGTGGGACAGATCGAGCCTTCCTAAGTTTGCATTTTCAAAAAAGACAGACAAAGGACAACAGTACCATATTTCACAGATTACACAGAGGAGTTTGGTGATCTACCCCAGGGCTCCTCCTTCACTTTGGAGATCTGACCTCTGTACCAGCTCTCCCAGGCAGCCACACACCAGACCAGCCCATCCTTTCCCCAGGCAGAATGGGCATGTAAGAGTAAACCAGGACGCTAGAGCTCCCAGTAATGCAGATGCAATAGTCCTGCTTCTTTCAGGTCTAAAATACCATATTTTTTTTGTGCACCAAAGCACAAAATTAAGCACAGAGAGGTTGAAGTTCACTGGGAAAAAAAGATGAGTTTTGCATTCCATAACATATCTAAGAACATCTCATTTACTTTAAAAATAGCCAGAATTTCAGGGGGTGCCTTTTTAGCTTTTTTAATAACTCAGCTGAAAACCAACTCTTGTAGTGAAAAACAACAGCAAATTACTTGGTTATTATTAATCTCATGCACAGAGGTAATTATTTCCCAACTGAGTCTTTTATTTAACAAAATAATCATATAGATTACTTTGGAAAGATGGCAAGTCTCCTTCTTGGCTTCCCTTTCTCTTGTTGTGTTTTAATTTGCATAAACGTGACATTAAAAACTGAAAGAAATGCTTTAAAAAACAATTACTCCATCAGCAAAACCTGACAGTGCAAAATTCAATAGCACCACAGAGACCATCTTGGTAAGAAAAAAAAAAAGATAGTTTTTCCCCTTTACTGCATTAAAACACCTCTCACTTTTAACAGGACTGCAGTTTAGATTCATGTTTTAGAACCCTTCAATAATTGAACATGTGTAAATATCATTATATTTAGATGCACTGCAGCAGATAACCAAGGATTAAAAATCTTACACTGAGCACCTTGTCAGGGCTGTTTGACCCAAGGAGGGGAAGGGAGGAAAGGTTATACAAGATTTTGCCAGGTTGGGAAGAAAAAAAGCAAACACCTTCCTATTATAGTGCTGTGCTTGTCTCTGAGAGATTTAGTTCCATTAAAAACTTGTTAATTGCTGCCTTAGTAACAAAGGAACAACACGCTGTGGTAGGACTGTTAGGAATCTGCATGGCTTGTTCACCCTTAGAAAAGCAGAGGGGTTTAATTGGCCATGTATTCTTGGAAGATGCAATAAACCAGGATAATCAATTGGTATCAACATCTTATAAGGGAGATTCTTTACCAAAAGAAGAGCAAACCCAAACTCTAGTTAATCAAACGCTATAGCATTCAGGGCTGCAAAAAAATGAACTGGATGTAGAATTTATGAAGAAGTTGTGCAAAGCCAAAAAAAAAAAAAAGGCAATTCATAATGGAAGAAATAAAAAAAATCAGGTGCACTGTACATAATTCTCAAATCTACTAAGCCAGCATCGCAAAACAACAGACCACCAAAAAAAAAAAAAAATCAGCCATTGCACTCACTGCATGAGATTGTGGCCCACGGTTCCTTTTGGCCTGTTTCTGAATTATGTTTTGGCATCCTGAGTTGGTTGAACAACATTGGTTTGTCTTGCAAACATCTAGTAGTCACCTTCTCATCTTTACAAATATATTATCTCATGATATTTGTAAGACAGAGTCTTCAGAATTAGAGTGAGACAATCAGAATAATTTGTTTCACTGGTTTTTTTGAAGTATTTTGGTTTTGTGTTTTAAAGGTAATCTATACCCTTTTCAACAAGAGACAGCAGATGACAGATCTCATGGCTTTTCCCCCACCCTCCGCAGTAAACATCCTCAAACAGAGGACTGTCAGATGGACCCAAAATTAATCCTTATCTTAAACAAATACCCTTGGTTTACTGACAACTGGGCTCTTTTTTTGTTTATGTATACTCACCAGTGTTTGGCATGAGGCAGAGAAGCAGAAAGGGACAAAGATGACTACAAAGACCATTCTTTCTTTTTCTTTTCCTTTTCCCATAACACAGACCCTTTGTGCAAAGTAAATGCCAGCTGTAACAACAGTTGTGATCACGGCTTGCTTGTGAACCCCCTTCTTCCCTCCCAGACCCCTTGGGATTCAAAGGCAAGCTGCAATATAGGTAGCTTTAGCTGTGTTTATCTGAAGAGACTCCAGCAGGACCAAAGGTACTTTCCCACTAAAAGGAGTCAAGATCTTTGGTTGGAAGAAAAGGGCAGTTTGTCAGGCTGCAGATTTATCCTGTGGGCCTCAGGCATGACACCTCCCATGCATTACTAAATGGAAGGAACATTTTTTTTTGTGTGTCCTCATATTAATTCAAATCAGTAATGAAGTTGGGATCATCACAAGGTTTTAGCAGTATACGGGATTAGACCAGGTTTAGATAACTGAATAAATGAACTGACTTAATTAGCTCTCCTGAAACAAATGATTATACAGTGCTCATTTCCAACTCTTATACGAATCCCAAAGAGCTCTAGAAACTCCTTGAATAATAAATCTTACTTTTTTGTATACCTACTGCAATTATGATGGATAATGAGATTTTAATTAATCAGACCCAGATTTTTTTAATGTTGTTGAAGAATGTAGATACATTAGGGACCTATTTATTTGGTAAAACTTGGAGGAAAAAAAAGAACAGAAGACAACAATAATAACAAAAAAATTCTATGTTAAACTAACCTATATCTAACAGGCTGCTTAACAACATCCATGCTGTAAACATCCCTATCTTGAATATGAACTCTATAAACTGTCAAATCCTGGACGAAGTATTAACTTCAGTACCTCTTTAAAGGCAAAATATAGTTATTAAATACTACGCCACCTAGAATACCTTCTTCTTTTTACACAAATTAGATATTTTTTACTGCAATTTGAATATTCTATGTACAAAGATTATTTTCTTACTCCTATATTCTATGCCTCTAAGTACTTATGAGTGAGAGCCACTTATTATTAACATGGCAAAGCAGCCATTAAACCTTTCTCTCATGCTTTTCATTTTTTTCAAAGCCTTCTGAGGAGATAGCTAAAGATCTCTCTCATGCAAAGGTAGCGGCATTGCAGTTGTCATTAATTATAAATCAGTTTCTAATATGACTGAGAGCACAAAGATTGTAGGGGGTCTCATTAACACGAGATTAGAGTTTCCTTGAAGTGTAATTATTTTGCAAAAGAGTCTTGGTCTGGATTTATTGCACCTCTGCACTTACTGCCTTGACAAGAGAGATTTTGTTCATTGCGGGGAAGAGTATCAACGCACACTGCTTCCCTTGGAGAAACTCTAGCACTTTGAAGAAAAAAGCTGAAGGAGAGATTACTTTAAATTCTAATTGCAGATTCCTAACAGGTCCACTTTCTTCCTAGCTCCTTTTTGATAAAAGGAAAGTTGTCACTGGATATGGCTGAGAAAGTCAAGAGAACACAACCTTGGCAGTGCAAGGTCAATTCTGTTTGGAATGGAAAAAAAAGGTAGTGCTTCCAGTTTAAACAAAATTGAATATTCAAGTCTTAATATGAAACTTTGAGGTTCCAAATTTTTTTCCCTTCTTTAGTGAACCTCACTGGATTTGACATGGTAAATAGGTTTGGGTTTCTCCTCCCTTCCTCCACCTCAAAAGAACTCTGAACCATTTCCTCTGCAAAGCCAGTTTCCTTGGAAAAATAACATCAAAAGAAGTTTTTTATTAAACCTAGCAATTGGCAGTAGCATATTCAGGCTTCTTTTCCCTCTGTTTGAATTGTTAGGCATTGCACTTAAAAATTTAATCCTTACTGAGCCACAGATAAGGGAAGGGGGTAGCAGACTCCACAACTATGGCACAAGCTGCAAGAGTCTGATTTCAAAGTCTGAATTTACAGAAGCAGCTAAGTGCAGAAGTCCCTCTAGCTTGAGAAATTAGGAAACAAGGTACTTTCAGCCTAGAGAGGATTTTACAATCTGTATCTTTGGGCTCTTGCATAACTTTCAAAATCTGGGCCCTGTGAATGCCACATAGAAGACAGTCGGGTGTTTTCTCCTTGTCATTTCTTGGGGAAGAGCTTAGGTTAAAGAACAGATTTTCTTCTGTTTTTTGTTTCTCAAGAATAGCTCACAAATGAGAGCCAGCTCCTAGCTGCACTGAGCAGGTCCCTGGTTTGAAAAGCAACTACCAAGCCCTGACTTGCTGTCAACTTTCCCAGGCTTATCTATGTTGCTTCTGTTCAGCGGCTATTGCACCCCATGCCACAAAAACCATTTCAACAGAGGGCCAAAACAACAGGGATACAGAGGATACTAAATGCCATCTGATCCAGAGAAATTGAGGACACCGTGGTCAAATATTGCTAGGAAAATTTGTTCCGTATTTGCAGAAATAGTAATCCTGAGAAAAAAGGGACCTGTCTCAAGACAATGCCTGCTTTTGCTCCAGTCTCTATGGGAAGAAACTTCTAATTTATTGTTAGCATCAGTGCTGCTGCAACCCACCTTGTTAATTCAAAGATGCTTTTAAAAGCTGCTTTGATATGTGGTACTCAGCTCTTTGAGTACTGAAATACTTTTCTGTATAGTTTCCCCCACCTCACCAAGTTTGGTTGCCCTCCTCACCACCAATCTAAATCTGCTTTTATGTCCTAGGAAAACCAACAGCAACAACAACAACAACAACAAAAGCGATGTGTGAATTTGCCACTTCTGAACATCTCGTCCTCTTAATTTGTACACTTCTGGTTTGTTCAGCACATAAACAGTACTAGGAGCAGAGTAAATTTAGCTCCAAGGCAGGGTGGGGGCAGGGAGGGGGATGGCAGAGCCAGAGAGAGGCTCTGCAATAGTGCTGCTCTTCTCCTGTTGCCCTGCAAGCAGGTTTCATGATGCCCATGTCCTCCTCCTGCAACCTTGCCTTCGACAACTGTGGACACTCAGGTTGGAAATGCCAGGTCTATGCCTAGCCTTTGTATCATCTTCTCTTCCTCTCTTCTTTCCACTTTCCTCATATATTTGCCTTTCTTCACATTAGCTTTGTTTCAGGGGAATTTTTTCCCCCTTCTTCCACCTCTCAATTCCCTGGATGCCACATGCCCTCTCAGGGTCTCTCACCATCCTTCCACCCCATCCTCTCCCTTCCCCTGCCCTGTTCCTCCTTCACTCATCCACTTTCAGTCTGTCTCCCCCAGGCTCCTCCCTTCCCATTTATCAGCTCCATCCCAGTTACACCCCCGGAGTCCTCCCTCCACTTCTCCCTTGCTATGCATTGCTCGTACTCTATACAAGAAGACACCCAAGGAGGCCACTGAGCCTTAAGACCAGCATTATTGAGAATATATAATGAATATACACCCACAGCCAATCAGGAAAAAAGCTGGGGATGAAGGTGAAATGGAAAATTAAGTGAAAGCAGAGAGTAAATATCTTTGTGCACCTGGGCCTAAAGACTAAGTGGGGGAGCCTTGGCAAACTGCTCTATGCAACATACAGGCAGCTTGGAGAAAATCAGTAGCAGCAAATCCACAAGTTAACTCAGACACCTTCTTGAACCTCTTGCTTATTCAATTTGAGCCAATATTTTGGTCGGAATAAATAGCAAATTTTCCTCTTTTGAAATAAAAAGGGCAACTGGAAATCAGATTCTGTTATTTCACAATATCAAGTCTTAACACTTTATTTGGCAATATAACAAGCTGATGGCCTTTGAAAAGGAGCGAGGGAATGGCCAGCTTCATCTTTGCTGCATTTATTTTATGCAACGACTTTCTTGGCTGAGATGAAGACAGAAATGGACAGATCAGTTATTAGCCCAAGAGAGTCAAGTCTCCTTACATTTATGGAATAGAAACAGGCATGTAAACCATGATAGGTGGTTATTTTCAGACAGCAATTAACTCTGCTCTGCTTAACCCACGACATTAACAAAGAGTAAGGAGGTCAGAATCTACACTGCTAAAAGGCATCTTGCACTATTTGATGATCAGCACCATAATTTGGGGTGTTTAATCTTTTTTCTTGGAGCAAGAACCTGCCTGTTCCTTGGGGTCTGTTGAAAAGTAAGGATTGCTGCACTGGTATCAACAACTGTTAATTTAGCAACAATTCCAATGCACAGACCTTCATGCCAACAACATGAGTAAAGGTCTGCCTACTACCACCTGCTGATGTGACCTTAAATCCCTCCAGTGCTTTTCAGAACCTGAGATGCAACATGCAACAAGCAGGTTTTGCAATCAGTTGGAGTGGCCAGAGGATTGCAGTAATTCATGCCTCCTCCAGGGAGCCCCCACACAGGGTAGGTCACACCAGGAAGCCTCAGTGCCAGCCCCAATAAGGGACGGGTGTTAGAGCTGTGGTGCCAGCTCAGCCCAGTGGCTGAGGCTATCTCCAGGAGGTTTCTCCCTAAGCTTTACAGGACAGCTGAGGACTATCAAAGGAAGACTGCATGCAAACAAATGAAAAATGACTTCTGATAGCATGGCTGATGGCTGTCCAGAACAACCCCAAAAAGGCCTAGCCAGAAACCCTGCATTTTGCTAGCACAATTACAGCCTAATGAATCAGTGCAAGTACCAGGCATATGCTATTAAAAACATTTCTGAATCTGTCCAAAAACTGTCACTTTCTCAGTATATGTCTATGGAAAGCAGAATTACGAAAGAACAAATGAATTTGTGTCATTAGCCTTCTCTCATGGCAGTGAACAGTACTGGGCTTGGAAAAAATGCATTTTTGTTTTATGTTTCAATCATCTCTAGCACCTGTGTGAATAACATAGCCCCCAGCTATAATGTCACCACCATTGCTCCTTGCTGCAGCCATTTCCGCAAGATCTGGAAGAGTACCTCCTCGACGCAAGTCCAGCATATGGGCAAAAGAGTTTTATTACCAAGTAACACAAATATATTTTAGTTGGATAGTGTCAAAATAATATCTATCCAGAGATCTCTGTTACTGTTTAGAGACAACTGGTGCATAACTGTTCACATGGAGGCCACGTTGCTTGTAAACCAACCTCTAGGTCAAGCTCTCTTTCTCCTTGTAAGAGATGAATAAGTGTCTCCTGGCCCCACCAACCTCATGCAGATAGTAAGAGGGTTAACCTACCAGCTAAAAGCATTTGCCCATCTGTCACATGACACCTGCTCCAGAGATTTCTGTACACAACCATAGTCCTTGACAAGCCATATCCCCTCATACTCCTCCTGAGGAAGGCAGCTTCTCAACCACAGGGAAACTCTTAATGCCATCCTACTCTGTGGAGGAAAATACTGAATAAACCCAGGTATAGGATTGCCATTCTATAGGAGACTGATGTCATTATATCATTTTTAATTTTATCTATGTAGAGAAACAAACATATGCACAGACCATGTTTATTTCACTCTATCAAATATAATTCTAACAAACATGACACTGCTTTTACTGTGTAACAGAATGTCACTGTTAAATGCTATAAATTTCAGTGCTTTGTAATTGTATTTCAATAGGCACAAGTATTTCACTGCACAGTGAATGAATTTCATTAAATAGTATAAATTTACACTCGGTTGTAAATGAATGTTCATTTTACATTGTATTTTTTTCTTACTGCAGAATGTTGCCATTTTAGTATTCACTGTAATCACCCCACTGTGTTGCAAGCAAATGTTATTTATATGATATGTAAAAATTCAGATAATTCAATTTCAGGGATCTCAGTCTGAAGTATAAATACATGCAAGCCACATAACCCAAACTTACTCCAAATGGTTGCTTATAGCAGATAAAATCAAATCTCACCATCCTAAGAAATTAAATTTCCAGTACAAATATAGGCAATTCTGTACAGTTTCTGCTGACCAAATGGCCAGAAAATTACCACCAATCCAAACATAACAAACATAATAAAGTTTTAGCCACTACTAAGAGACCAAATGTTATGTTTTCTAGATGGTTTAACAGCTTTTCCATCTGAATGTTTTGAGAATCCACAGAGATTCCCCCAGCTATCTGCCCCAGAAAATACTTTATGTGCAAATATCTAGAAACAGAAAACTATTGATACAATAAAACAAATTATTCTAAAAGCAACAATGCTTTATTTGCTCTTCTATCATTACAGCTGCCTGGAGTACTTGCAGTACAGCCCAAGAGCATTAACAAACAGCCAAGCTATTTCTTCTCTGTTGATAGCCACCTTATTGCTTTCAGCAGCTAGCAAATTAAACCTTCAAAATAATTCTCATGTGCACTGACTGTAAAGTGAATTTAAATTAAAGTAATACATTACAAGAAAAGTGAGTATGTAGCCAGAGTTCTCAGCAGCCTCTTTCTTCTTCCAAAACCATCCTCAATGCACACAAATACAGTTAGCCAGTTCACACCTGCCAACATACATCTGCACATACCATATGGTGCAGGACACACCTTTTCCCAGCACTCACACACATATGTATTTGCAAACACCTCCTGCCACTGGGAGACAGATGAGTCCAGCCAAGCGCTCCTAAAACCAAACAAGAAATGACTTGCTGCCCATTTCTCCTCTATCAGGCACTCATGTGTCCTCCCCAAGGGTGGGTCAGAGCACAGAACAAGCTTTAAAGCAGCAATATTCACACCAGCCGTGCTAAGTGGATGAAGGCCTGTGACTGGACCTTTGCAGATGGACATGAAGTCAAAGAAATTAATAAATGTCACAGAACAAACCTCCATCAAGGCAAAAGCCTTGGAGAAATCTTGCCTCACTGGTAGCCTTCTTGTCCTTATATTTATCTACAGATAGTTCCCAAGCTTAAAGTTTGGACCTGGAAGCAGTCTGCGATGCTGTCTCATGCCTTTCACTTACTGGCTGCAGTGCAGAGCTAAAAATTACAGCGAGGTTTTAATTGTTCTGTTTTCCTGAGGTGGTGCAAAAAGGATGGAGGTGAACTTACAGATACGAAGTGACTAAAATAAGTGATGGTCTGAAATGCAGCTTCTTTACTCTGAGGCTGATGGAGAGATCCAGGACTCAGAAAGTCTGAACATCCTGATGTAAGTGAGCTGAATTACATTTCTGAGAGGCAGTTATTCTGATCAAAGTCAGCTTAGATGAGAATTAGGGAACCCACTTATTACCAATGTATTTATTAATAATAATTAAATAATAAATTATTTGAAATCCTGTTCCTATCCTGTGCACATATAGCTCAGTTCCAGCTGCTTCTGCATCAGTTGCTTCAAGATTTTACGTTAGACTCGAGAACAATCCTAAAAATCTCTGCTCTTATTCTAGGTCAAACTCAAGTTAAAGTTCCTAGCTGCAAGTAACCCCCTGCAAGCATCTCAACAGGATCACCATAGCAGAAATGGCTCTAAGTCAGCCACTGGGCACAGCCAAGTTGGGAAATGGATAATAAGCAGATTTAAATAGGCAGAAAACCTGACTGCATCAACATGAAACCCAACAAGCATTCAGTACAAATATACAGCACAGAGTAGGAGAGAAAGTCAGCAGCAAAATGAGAGCAGCTCTTCTCATGGTAGGTATTCTTCTTCCACAAGACCACAGAAATACCAAAAGAGACACTTTCTTGTGTGGCTACCCAACCCCTTGCAGAGCAGGGCAAACATCATTAGGCCTGCTTTACAGTGGAGATACCAGGAGGCTCTCCAAAGCATCCCTGGAGCCGTTCAGCAATTCACTGGGGATAGATGCACAACCTATAAATCCCAGACCCTACCTGTTAGCAGACAGCTGCCTGGTAAGTGTCTCCAGATGTTCCCAATTGAGTTTGTGCTGGCTAGGGACACTCAGCTGGGAAAACCTTGGGGCTCTTCCACCTCAGGATGTGATGCCTAGTGCACTAACACCAGCTCTGTGTCTGCAGGAAAGGCCAGCTACTATAACACTCTATTACTGATGCTCACGCTTTTCCCATCCTGCAAAAGCATGTCTCACCTCCTCCTCACTTACATCCCAACTGAGCATGGCTTCAATTATCAGCTCTTTTGGTTTGAGAGGTGCAGGGTAACTAACAAGCTTCTGTATCCCGAGACACTTCAGAAGACTGGAATTTATCACTAGAAAACTTATACAAAACCAGGGCTGGTTTAATTCATTTTTAATATCCCCTCAATGTCAAATAAGGAATTCCTTCATCCCAGTCAACACAAGTTCTCAAAACTCCCTTTCATAAAAAGGTGTATGTCACGACTCTCCTTATCCTTATGCACTAATGCATATGAAGAAGCATCAGTTCATTTTATTATGCTGTGCAGTGCACCTTTGACTACCAAAATACGTTCTATACATTCTTGAGAAACGTCTGGTAACTGCTTCCATTAGCACGTAGTTCCTCCTGGATTATTCCTCAGCATTTTAGAGCAGCCCATGGTGTTGCTTGGTACCAGATTGGATATACCAGCATTACACTTCCCAATTCAGCTTTCCAGGTTGGAAGCGTTCAACTACAGTCCCTTGGAAGCCTGTCAGTTACGCACAGGTCCGGCATCAGAGTAGTTCAGGTACCCTTTTATAGACAGGGATGGGAACTGTATTATCTGCACTGCAGGTCACTGAGTACTTTGTGTTTTCTGCTAATTAAAGTCACTGTTGGAAGCTCCTTACATCTCCATGTCATAGGTAACTGCAGAGCTGGATGTTGCCCCTAATTGCTTTTTGTAACAAGGTTATAAAAGTCATGCTGTTATGTCCAGATGTGTCAGGGCCCTGACAACAGTACATGATCATAAATGACAATACCACACTGTATGTACCAGAATTGGATATTAATGAAGAAGTTTCAGTCCTCTTTCAGTATATTCTTATTGTGATCATTTAAGAGCTGTATTTACACAGGGAAGTTGAGGACTATTAAAATAAAACTCAAAGTTTGGGGCTATTGATATGATCTAAATCATGTGTTAAGTTTAAGACACAAAGTATGTGCAATATTATTAATTACCAGGTTACACGATTTCTTCAACTGAACACCAAAGTAAACTGAATGAGTACATACCAGTGCAGCTTTGCTTGCAATGACTTGATTACATTACTTGGCAAGGAGCTAAGTGTCAAGCAATCACTGTATACAACAAGACCAGTTGCCTTTCCCCTGCCAAGAAAGAACTGCTGCACAGTTCAACATCTGAGCAAAATGGATAAGAGGGCCAGAGCTGAAACTACACAAAACTATACCAGACATCATTGTTTTGAGTCTCAACCATGAATGGATTAGGGGAAAAAAACAAGTTAACCCAGTCGGAAACAAGCCTCTTGGCACCAACATCGTTGCTATTTCCATCTAAAAAAATCACATTCTTTGGAAATCCAACTCCTGTGGAAGCATTCCTTGGGCACAATCTCCTTCACTACTGGGCAAAAGATAAAAATTAAGTCTCAGATGGTGCACCTAGGCCAAACAGGAGAAAAGTGTTCCTAATGTTCATATTACCAATGGGTACATTCTGCAGTCTCACCAGATGTCAGAGACAGAATTCATCCATGCAGGTTTTGATATGTGAACCAGAAGTCTGGGTTTGCTTTATGTAGAAGTGGGGGCTACTAGATCATTGAGTATTTTTCTATGGCAATTGCCTAAAATCAGTGAGGGAAATTGTTCCTTGCAAGTGCTTATTGCCTGCTTCTGAAAACAGAGCACCAGCTACTGGTTCATCTGGAGATACCTCCATTGCAGAGGGTAGAAGTGCCATGCTAAATGGCCCCTGCAAACCAAACCCACATGGCACAGGCTTGCCTAAGACCAATAGCAATTGATTATTAGCTAATTAATCAGTTAATCACATTCTGATATGCATTTAGCCTAGAAAATGCCCACTAGTCCTACATTTGTAACATGTTTACATTAACATTTTGGAAAGCTTAGCTGCTTCCAAGTTCTTTATGTTTGTACACAGAGGAGATCTTTAGGAAAATCTGACCAGGAAGCATAGCATAACTAAATTATTATAGCAGACACCTGTATGAAAACAGTCTTAAAGCTAGGCAGCTACAATCACTTTACACACAACTTGCTTGATGCTATCTCGTTATATTCTTTATCCATTGCCAAGTCAAGAATAAAATCCCATTTTGCCAAACATTTTAAGCAAAAAAACAAAAACGACAGGGAACAATCCTTTCCCAAATGCTTTTCTATTTAGACATGTCCTTATCCAAGATGAGAGTAATAAAACATTTTATCCCTTTCCAATAGCCAAATCTCAACAGAGTCAAAACAATCAGCAGCACATCACAGAATCACAGAATCACAGAATGTTAGGGATTGGAAGGGACCTCGAAAGATCATCTAGTCCAATCCCCCTGCCGGAGCAGGAACACCTAGATCAGATCGCACAGGAACGCATCCAGGCGGGCTTTGAATGTCTCCAGAGAAGGAGACTCCACAACCTCTCTGGGCAGCCTGTTCCAGTGCTCTGTCACCCTCACTGTAAAGTTTTTTCTCATATTCAAATGGAACCTCCTATGTTCCAGCTTGAACCCATTGCCCCTTGTCTTATCACCGG
>WKFP01014773.1:0-17317 GCA_011057875.1 Pterocles orientalis | reverse complement strand
CTGATGTATAAGAGCACTGATACAATGCACTTTTTCAGTTTGGCAGCTTTTTTTAAAAAAAAAAAAAAATTGATTCCGTAGCATGATCTGACCAGTGATAAATGACCCAGCACTTCCACTTGGAATACTAACACCAAATTATCTGGTTTCCTGAGGTCTGATGGAGATGCAGTAAGAATTAAAAAAAAATATTGCTGTACAAGAACAGTGGTGACTCATATACGTAGGGTCTGTATGCTAAGCTTTTGACCTCAACTCTTTCCACAGTAACTGTGCAATATATTGTGCTTTCTATTCTCAGACTCACATTGGAAGGCAATTAAATTAAAAGGCTATTAATTTCATCATATTCGTCTCAGGATGCTCAAATCGAAATGCAAATAATTCCTGTTCAGAGTTACCTGCATCAGATGAAACGATATTGTTCTGCTAATTTATGATAACAACATAAACCAATATGCAATCCTGCACTGATTTAAAAGATGTGCATAGAATGTACACTGAACTTACAAAACACTGATTAGGGAGATAATGAAATTAAAATTTCCTAGGGCACTTGTTTCAAACCCTCAAGGCAGCTCTTTTTCTTGGTTTAATCAGATAGCTAATCATTGGATCTCACACTTTCCAAGAGCCAGATTTATCAATACTAGCAAACATGAATTTCTAATATTGAACAGCTACCATCTCAGGAAAGAGTGGTGAAAAATAAAAGCTGTAAAAAGGTGGTTGGTAAGCACTTTGCTGCTCTAAAAAAAGCAATGGAAGAAATGAGAGAATACTTCTGACTAAAAATAAAGCATGAATCATTTGAGGACTGATCCACCAATTTGAACAATAAAGAATCATATTCCCAAATTAAGACCAGTTCTCAAGAGAACAGCATATCTTCAGCTCAGGAAAAAAAGAATAACATTTTTGTCAAATCACAGAAAAGAAATTGACATGAAACATTATTCTAATGCCTGTATTTTTATTTTAAATTAAGCTTCTGTTATAGTTCCCCACGTCATGAAGAGCAATAGTAATTTCCGATTTGGAGGAATGACCTTCATTGAAGGGAAGAGAGAGGACTTGAACACCATCCTGCAGGATACAAAATAACAGTTTGCAACATGCCATTTGTAGATCATTTTTGCAGGCTAGCAACCACAAATTGAAACTTGCCTATCATCAATGGCAGATCAAATTTTAGGACTTTTATAACAGTCATGGTACTGAAGGCTTGTTGATAGAATAGATGGGGGCTTACAATGGAGGCAGCAGCCTTCATTGCAGTCTATCAAGACATGGCTGGCAGGATATAATAAGCTAAATGGGGTTGAAATTACAAAACTTTCTCCAGGCTTATGAAAACCTGGGACAATATTTTTAGGAAAACCTGGCAGTTAAGACAAAATTGACTAACACTTAACTCCCTCTTCAGATAGATGAAATACTTCTGGTCCAGAATCATTCACTTGCAGCGCTGAAACTCATGGATCTTCCACCAGACTGAGCTTGAAGACAGTTCTCTGGCTTGAGAAAAGGAACTTGCTTATCCTTGATATTAAATTAGTTTTGTTTTCTTCCCTCCCTTCCTCTCAATAAAATTTCAATCAGTTGTTGAAGTACTCAAGAAAAAAAACTTTAAAGTAAAAAAGTAAAACAAAGGTTTCTTAAAATGGCTGGGAAATATAAACAAATCTGAAAATTACATGAAGGTCACAAGCATGTCTAGTCATCCTCTGCTACAATAACTAGAAGGCAACTGAAAGCCAACTGACTTAGAGATGACTGAAGAAGAGGCTCTTTGCAACAGTGTTTTGTTAGCCTGAGGATTTTATGCCACAAAGCAGCAAACGGATCAGCAGTTTAGCTGGCTTCCAAAAAGCATGAAAAAACCACAACGCACTGCAAAACAAAACACCTACAGGGGGTTTTGTACGTGCTCACACATGCATGCTTACTTAATACAGAAGGTGGAAGAGCAGAAAGCAAGCTCTACACAATAAGGGCCAGAAACTCTGTGCAGGCACATTTTTCTATAAATTGCCCAGCTGTAAAGTTTCTTTAACCATCTTCTGACATTGCTAGAATGGGCTCTGCTAAAAGAGAAGATACTGAATTAGAAAATCCATAGGTCTGTCAGATATGGAGCTTCCAGTCTTCCTGTATCCTTTGTTGCCTAATTTCCTTGCTTTGAGATACTTTTCCTTATTACTGTAATTCCTTTGCAGAACATTAATCTTGAATTTGATGCAACAGTGACAGAGCAAAACTTCTTCCTACTCCAGTTTTGCAACTTAGATGATGAGGACTCCCACAAGGAAGTTCTGTCCCTGATTATTTTGTTTGATTATCTAAATATAACAACCAGTTTCTGATAAAAACTCCAATAGTTTTTCAAAGCTTTTACCTTTCTTTATGACATCTTCTAAACTAAGCTTTTTCCCAAATGTGAGTTTATTTGAAAAGATAGCACAGAAAGAGAGTCCATCCTGGATTTTTCAATTCATTTTTCTTAAATGCAAAAACTGTTTTAAAAGACTAGTTGTTCTTTTTTAAAAAGAAGGTATTTTTGGTTATTAGAAAAACCTAGAGGGAGAAACTTTAAGTGGAACTCACTGCTGCAATGTAATTGTGGTCAAAGACTCAGTCAGATTTGAAGGAGGACTTGATTGTAGAGAAGCAACATTAACATTATAATACTTAATGATAAAAAGAAGTATAATAGAAGGGAAAGAAAACTTGTTTAATCTAAGGACCTAACATAGCAATGTGTTCAGGACAAGACCTGATTAGGACAGATCACCTAACTTTTTTTATTCTTCAGGTGTGGGTTTGTAGGGTTTTCTTCCTCTACTCCTTTCTTTCATCACTCATGAATGGCTTGAAACACACACTATTATAGGGCTTGTATCATTGTTATCCAGCTAATAGGATATTTAGAGCAAAAAACTGTCAGATCAAATCTCTAGGTGCGCTCTCCTGCCCTCACCCACCAAATCCAGATGAAGAGGAGACCAACAGTGAGAAGCAGACCTTCTCCGTCGTTTATTACTCCCACTGACAATGAGGTGGAGGCCAGTTCTTTCCCACATGCCTGAAAGATGCTCCCACCACCTTTGTATATTTGCCATAAAGGCAACTGTGAACAGCAGGACCCGAACTGCAGGACGAGAGGTAGCAATGAGGGGGATACAATGTGTTCAGGGAGGGGACGATATCGTATCTTTAAAAACCATCAGGAGAGAAGCACAAACAAATTATTTCACAGAATCATTAAGGTTGGAAAAGACCTCAAGGATCATCAAGTCCAACCCAACACCACCTAACCCACTAAACTATGTCCCTAAGCACCACATCTACACGTTTCTTGAACACCTCCAGGGATGGTGACTCCACCACTTACCTGGGCAGACTGTTCCAAGGCCTGATCACTCTTTCAGTGAAGAAATTTTTTCTAATATCCAGCCTAAACCTCCCTTGTGCAACTTGAGGCCATTTCCTCTGTCCTATCACTTGTTACTTTAGAGAAAAGGCCAGAGCCCACCTCACCACAACCTCCTCTCAGCCTCCTCTTCTCTAGACTAAACAACCCCATCTCCCTCAGCCGCTCCTCATAAGACCTGTGCTCCAGACCCTTCACCAGCTTCGTTGCCCTTCTCTGGACCCGCTCCAGCACCTCAATGTCCTTCTTGTGGTGAGGGGCCCAAAACTGAACACAGGATTCAAGGTGCAGCCTCACCAGTGCCGAGTACAGGGGCACAATCACTTCCCTAGTCCTGCTGGCCACACTATCTCTGATACAGGCCAGGATGCTGTTGGCCTTCTTGGCCACCTGGGCACACTGCTGGCTCATGTCCTGCTGGCTGTCGACCAGCACCCCCAGGTCCCTCTCTGCTGGGCAGCTTTCCAGCCACTCTCCCCCGAGCCTGTAGCATTGCAGGGGGTTGTTGTGACCAAAGCGCAGGACCCGTCACTTGGCTTTATTGAACCTCATACAATTGGCCTCAGCCCATCAGTCCAGCCTGTCCAGATCCCTCTGCAAAGCCTCCCTACCCTCAAGGAGATCAACACACCCGCTCAGTTTGGTATCATCAGCAAACTTACTGGGGGAGCACTCAATCCCCTCATCCGGGTCATTGATAAAGGTGTTAAACAGGACAGGCCCCAAAACACATCCCTGGGGAACACCATTGGTGACCGGCCGCCACCTGGACTTAACTCTGTTCACAATGACTCTCTGGGCTTGGCCATCCAGCCAGTTTTTTATCCAGTAAAGGGTGTTCACAGAAACATGGTGGGATGAGTCTCATAGCTGGAGTGCTGCAATGGACGGCTATAAGCTCTTCAGAAGGGATAGGCAAGGAAGGAGAGGAGGTGGGGTGGCTCTATAGATTAGGGAGTGTTTTGATTGTATAGAAATTGCAGATTGTAATAACAAATTTGAATGCTTACAGGTAAGAATGAGGGGAAGGGCTAACAAGGCTGACACCCTTCTGGGAGTGTGTTACAGGCCACCCTCCCAGCAGGAGGAAGCAGATGAGACATTCTATAAGCAACTGGCAGAAGTCTTGCATCGCTCCCCCTTGTTCTTGTGGGAGACTTCAACTTGCTAGACATCTGCTGGAAATACAGCACAGTGGAAAGGAAACAGTCTAGGAGATTCTTGGAGTGTGTGGAAGATAACTTCCTGACACAGCTGGTAAGCGACCCTACCCGGGGAGGTGCCTCGCTTGACCTGCTGTTCACAAACAGAGAAGGACTGGTGGGAGATGTGGTGGTTGGAGGCTGTCTTGGGCTTAGTGACCATGAAATGACAGAGTTCTCGATCCTTGGTGAGGTAAGGAGAGGTGCCAGTAAAACCACTAACATAGACTTCCAAAGGGCAGACTTTAGGCTGTTTAGGACGCTGGTTGGGAGAGTCCCTTGGGAGAATGTCCTGAAGGGCAAGGGGGCCCAGGAAGGCTGGGCATTCCTCAAGAGGGTGGTTTTAAAAGCACAGGAACAGGCTGTCCCCATCTGTAGAAAGACAAAGTGGCAGAGAAGACGACCAGGCTGGCTAAGCAGAGAGCTTTTCCTGGGACTCAGAGAAAACAGGAGAGTCTATCACTTCTGAAAGAAGGGTCAGGCAACCCAAAAAGAGTACAGGGATCCTTCCAGGTCATGCAGAGTTAAATTACAACACAATAAACTTGTATTCTGAAGTGCAACTATTCCTATGGACACTTCTCCCTACCAAAAAAACCTGAAAAACCTCTACCTTTTATTCATTGAAAGACGGTACCCCCCATTTAGGCACTGTTGATTCACGTATAACATACACAAGATGGCACTGATAGAGAAAACCTTTTTCTCACTACGAGTAAATTCAGCAGGCATCAAAGCATCGATCTTTGGTGATACAGAAGTAGGACATTTCTAAAAATAAGCCTTCTTGTAAGGAAGATAAATAAAACAAGTCAGAGCTCCATCTTCAATAAAAGCTTATTAAAGAAAAAAAAAAATCCCTTGAGACTCAAACCAGAAGCTTATGAGGCCTTTCTTAGTTAAAGTAATGGTGCTTTCTAAGGAAAACTATGGCAATAAAAGGAGGATCACAGCAGAAGAAACGATATGTTAATTCATTTGTATAATTAGAGGTTTAAGACATAAGGATCAGCCATGTTCTGGCTTGAAATGTCAAACATTAAGCTCTTGAGTATTTCAATGTTAGGAATTTGTCCAAAAAAACTTCAAAATTAGAAGTTATTTTGACCGAACCTTTAAAGTCTCTGTCAAGTAAACCTAAGTGAATTAAATATATTTTTTCAACATTGATTAGAGTGTACATTTGACCATCAGTTGCATCTCACATTCTGCTACCTACCAGCTGCAACATTGACAAGACTTTTTATAACTTAATTACAGCTACTTGTGGAACAATTTAATCATATAAAATCTTATAATACTGACGCACAAGTAAAACAATACCAGCTGCTAGCTTCTGGTCTTGTCATGCTGCTTTATCCCTTTACTTCTACCCGTGCCATACAGCACATCCCCACTGCATGGGGACAGCCTTTGAAGGACGCTATCTACAGGAACAAGCTGATTTTTTTCTGCTTAACATCCAAGATGTACAGTCCCTGAAGGAGGAGTATTGATGCAGGGCTTCATAGACCCAGAGCTTACCAACAGAGCTTCCTGAGCAAAAAGATTAACTGGTAATGTAGAGATTTTTTTTTTTTGTGACCAGATAAATTAATATTGAGGCAACACTCACCTATCTAACTGCTTGAAATTATTCTCTTTCTCAAAGAAGAAATCTGCAAGGCTCTGGCACAGGGCTGCCCTCTCTTGCAAAAGAGCATAACAAGACTTGTCTAAATTAAGCATCTGGATTTTCAGGATAAAATGGCTTAATGCCATCTTTGCCTTTGGCTCCACAGCAAAACAATGGAAGATGAAGAAGCACTGCAAACAAGTAAGGTGACACACCTCATCAACATGCAGCACTTCTTACTATGCAGCATACTTGCAAGTGCATCACATTTGAATGGCACCATTTATCTTTATAACCTTTTCTCGCTAGACTGTATTTCATTTCTTTCTTTGTCTGACCTCCAGCTCCTCTATCAGAAGTGGTACAGAAAATATGCAGCACCAACAGAAAGAAGAGCAGAGGCAGAGAGAAGCACCAATTTATACGGCAGACTTTGTGACTAATGGCTAAGTAGCATCTCTTCAGAACTAACAGAATCTCTCAAAGGTTTCCATATGTTTGAGGTTGACTGAGTGCATGCATCCTAATCAGCTTCAAATTATAATCAGGATATTAGTACACAACTTTGCTAAGCAAACAGCTGAGAAGATCAGCAAATATTCATCAGTGAGAAGAAAACAGACCTTTGGAGGGGAGAATCTGATTCCCACCTGCTTCTGGTTGACCAGCGCACAGCTTGGGCAGAGAAAAAGTCCTTGCAGAGGGATGGACCACTGAGGGCATTAGGCTGACAGGATCTCTCCCTCACATCCGAAGAGTGTAGTAGCCAAGATGCATCTCTTCTGTTCCCCTGCAACAACAAAGACCAGAAAAAATTACCTAAAATGCAGAATGGATTTTGTCTAGATAAAGTCCCCTTGCCAAAACTGGTGAGATGATATTTTTTTTCTTGTGAGCCCCCAAAATGAACCATACAAGTAGCCTCACAGTGCGGAGTGAGTCAGCTTTTCCGCATAGCAACAGGAGGTCAATGTGTTTCAGTTCTAACAGGCTGGCATCAATCTGCCTCTCCCTCTAGGCCTGAGGACTTCTCTTTCACAGGACTCCTCCAGCAACCCCAGTAGCACAGCCCATTGTACCATGGGGAGGCAACCACGCAGATCAAGCGCACACACTATGTCCGCTGCCTGGATTCTGTTTGCAGCAGCAGCTACATGCAGCCCCTCTTGCTTATGCATAGTTTGCACCACACAAACAGAGTTGATGATAATAATTTAAACCTCCCATTTCTTCTTGCTCTCCACTTGGTCCCCATCTTGGAGGCCTCTACAAAGGAAAGAGCAGGTGTGGAAGAAGTTCACAAGATATTAATTAAGACCAGATTTTGATAGACATGACAAGCCAAACCACCCCCAAACTTCTAAGCATCCAGCTTTAAGGCTTGTTTTATTTACAGTTAGAAAAATTACCTGTAGCCGTATTGCTGAGGAACTAAAGCACACAGTAACATTTAGCTTCCATTTCAGCTACTCTACACTGAATATTCCCCTTGGAAATTCAGAGAGCAGCTACGTTGTCTGTTACAGGCGTTACATAAAGACGATCAGAATGAGGTATTTGGGCACTGACCTGCTTGATTTTATTTTTCACCATTCTCTCTTTCCCACCTGCAAAATACATTTGTGAAGCATGAAATACATTCACCCTTCCTGACTCAGTTCTATTCTTTTTCAATCCTGACAGAACACTTGAGGTTGGTAAGTGAACTGTGCTAGGCTAGGTCATGTTTTCAAATGAAGAAAAAAACCACAGCCCTGCAGTAGATTGATATAACTTTGGTTTCATAGCTGACAATCACTTTTCATCATTGTTTCATCAGTGCAACAAACCTTTCACGTTCTGTCAAGCAGCTTTTCTTTTCTCCCTATCATATACACTGCAGCCACAAATTACTCCCTGGCAATTCTAGGTGAGGATTATGAAGATTATTAGAAAAAGCTGAGATTAAAAGAGTTAGTAAAAGTACTTTTGCATTTCAGCAACATACGAACATGCAGTTGTGTTCTTCACAAAAAGCCTGTTTTTCTTATTTTTATGTGCTGCTGTTTTTTCTCTCTCTAAACTTGATCTTTTTGGCTAGGCACTTTCACCTCAAATTCCAAGTAATCAAGCTGTCATGAACATCACCTGCCAAGAGAAAGCACTGAAACAAACAAAAAAAGAGTATTAGCAATCTGCTTGTGAGCTGCAAACACATGCACAGAAGCTGCATAGAGCACATGTTTTTTCTGAAAGGCCAGTTGTGCTACTTGGAGTGTGAACTCAGATGGAGAAAGCTACATGGCAATAAAGAATTAGAATATAGAATTATAAAATTCCACCTTCATGAATGGATGTACCATCTATTTCACTATTAATAAAATAAAGGAAAGCTAAGCACTCTGAATTCAGGAAAATTTTTTGTCCTGGCTTGAGCTCCATGGGGCCGTGCAGAGGTTTTTTGTGGATGCCCATTTAAATTAAACAGGTAAAATGCAACAGACCGGTCACTAAAGTTGGTGCTTAAAAATGCACATCTTGTCCAGTATAATCTTTTTTTTTTTTCTCCTTTTTTTTGACTTGCAGTTTTACTTCATCAACAGCATCTGCAGTTCACTGTGTTCTATATTTGGCTCTGACACTGAATCTGGAGGTACTGTAGATACTTGGAGCATGCACCCTCTTCCTACCTACTAATGCAGTTTTTGGAATGCAAGTCTCAGATTTTTGCTTCATGACTACAAGTGATTTTTATCATCCAAACAGGCTTTAGCTGTAATATGGGGATAACAAAACTTCTCTAAGTGATTGATCTGCCCAAGGTTACACAAGGAAGGACTACAAAATTCACTCCAAATGCCTCTAACTTCATTGCTCTTGAGGTTCAAAGTGACCTCTTCAGAGACTAGACAGTGATGAAAGACCTAATCAAACAAAATTTCGTTTACACCTTAAGAAGTCAGTAAGAACCATTTATGTGACTACCTTTTCATGTGCTAGTAGTCTCACTTCTTTCTCAGTATTTATTTATCAAATACCCGAATGAACTCCTCAGGATAAAGTTACGATTCAAAAATTATTCACTGAAAAGAGCTGTTGAATAACATTTGACACACACACGAATCCATTTGTAGATAATTCCCAATCAGCAAAATTAATTAATTATACGTGGTTAATTATTCACCCAGCTTTCACCACACAACTTTGCCCCTCTCCCCTTTGACAAATTCTTAAAATGATCAAAATGCTGATCACAGCCCAACAGTTTATACAGTCTCTCGCCTTTATGTCTGCCTTCCACGTTTCTTCCCTCCAGTCCTTTAGTAAGCAAACCCTTCTGGTTCAGTAATTTGGTGAACCAGTGAAATTTTTACTTGCAATTCTGTAACTGCTGCAAGGCACTCCAGTCCGCAGAAATGCCATCCAGGAGATTCACAGGCATAAAAATGCATAAACAGATACTGTTGCCTACCATAGAACTTTTATTAGATATACAGTCTGTAGTTCTGAATGCTTTGATTTATTGGAGTGAGAAGCAATGTGAAAACACTGTCAGGTTTTTGGAGCCACTAAGACTGCTCCATTCAGGTACAACATGCTCATGAAAAGTACAGGAATCTGGTAGATTATAAATTAGGAGATCCTGGAGGTGTGGGGTGGGAGGAAGAATCATGAGGGTAAACTTAGCTTGTGATTAGCTTTAAAGCCTGGGAAACATTAAACAAATTCTGTCTGTTTCATTACTTACACCTTCTTCCCTTTCCCACTGTTCCTTTATTTATAACTTTCCAGCAGAAGTAGACCCACACTCTCCCTGCTCCTGGCTTGCAGCCACTTGGGCCAGCAGGATCTGCCTGCTCTGTTGAGCTCCTTTTGCCATGTCTTCTTTGGAAACCACTTATTAAGGTCTTAGGCCTGATGTATTTTTAATTCTGCTGTGAAGGCCTTACTTACAGAAGGTGCTGTTTTGGCTAACAAGGCTCTCCACCCAGCTGTGGCCCTGTACTGCTCTCTTTTCTTCCCTTCACAGCTACCGTAATCTCACTTTGAGGGATCTCTTTTAGCCAAGAGAAATGAGCTCTCTTTTTCCACCCAGTTTGCACAGTTCCTGGTTTGTACTATTAATATAACAGCTCTCTATTAAAGGGTAAACTGCAGCCACAAAACTCACACTGCACAGACTTCTAAACCTGAATTAGTCTTCAGTCTATAGTGAAAACTTGTATTAAACCCCATGATTCAAGGCTTTGTTGATAATTTTCAGTCCTGAACCAGCCCCATAATTTACCTGACATCTAATACCCTATTTCTGAAGTATAAGATTCTGTTCCTCAACTCCAATCCTGTTTGCAGGTGATCTTCCTCTGCATTGATTCACTGCAATTAGACTGAGAAGAGTCAGCCCTCATTTTTGCTCATATTCTGCACATAAGCACGGAACCACTGAAATTCCCTGCTCTCTCATCCTCGTCCTTGCAGGCTTTACAGCCAGGTGTGAGATTTCCTTTTGGCTTACCAAAATTCAAAGGTGAATCCAGCTGGTCCTCTTGCGGTAGCACTGAAAACTAATGCTAGCAGACAAGCCAAACTAAAGTCAGAGTTTAGAGCCAGGGTGCAGGTTTTAGGGAAAAATTTAAAAAATCCATACCGGTAAAACATCTTTTTACCTCATTTCTTTCAGACTTGTTTTAGACGTTTCTCCAGCAAGCATTATGAACTATTTAATCCTGATTCTTTTCAGCTACAGAATATTCTTATAGCATTTTTTTCCTTACTGTAATTTTTTTTTTTACACAAATATCACCATTCAAATTCTCAGCTCCTCAGAAAAAAGGCATCTTTTCAACAGAGTACGTTGCACTAGACCTCCTTACTGCAGAGTTGTCCTTTTCAGGTAGTTCCTAGGACTCAATCCTGGATTGATGAAGGAAAAGAAGGCAAGTAAGCCTGAAATTTTGGGAAAGGCAATTAACTGCAGCCCTTAACTAGCCATTTTGCAGCTAACTCTGTAAGGCAGCTCTCTTCCATGTGTTAAATAGGCTTATTTACTCTTCTGCTCTTACACATCATTCCTAATGCTTTCAGTGTATCCTAAGTAAACAAGCAACTGGCTTCTGTCCTTGGATACCAGCCCAGTTCTCCTTGACTTCACCAGCACGTGTGGACTATCTAAGTAAAGTTTTTTAGCTCAGTACAGTATTTACACTACACACTAGTGATTAAAACAGCCACCAGCTCCTGTTACATCAGCAAAGATATAAATTCCAGGTCATTACATAAACCGACTTTATAGTGCACTTTCAGAGGTCATTAACTTGGCTAGAGCTGTCCGCTCACCCTTCAGGGTAGGAACAGGAATGACATCTTCTGAAAAAGCAACACCCTACTTTCCACTCCAGCAGAGGTGCTGGTACAAACCGGGAGAAACATTGCACATCTCACCCACTGCCTGGCCCCCCGTGGGAATTTGACCTAAATTCTGTGGAACACCAGGAAAACCAGTTTGAGATCTTGCAGCTGATGCAACTAACAAGAAAAGGTGAGAGAGTGCCTTCTTGTGAATAACACTGTCCAGCGTAGCAGAGCCATTTCCAGGACTACCTCCGATGGCCTGTGCCTCATTTCTCCATCTGTAAAATAGGGCTAATACTTCTACTTCACACACAGGTGATAATGAGATGAAAGATGCTCAAAGATTAAGTATAGCCCATAAAAACATCACAGCTTTAATTCAGTATAAACTGACAGCAACTTTAAAGTTTCAAAGGCAATTCAATTCATGGTTTTTCTAGTGCTGTTTCAAAATGTGAATGTCTACTCTGCTACTGCAGTTTGCTTTGCAAATCCACAGTTGTCAAATAGAAGTCATTAGGGGAAGGGGGGAGAAGCTGGAGTTTTTGTAAGAAATTATCAGAAGCAAATTAATTCATTTTGTTTACAATTTTTGCATAAGTAGATTTCAGTGCAAATCCCATTGTAGTAAACAATTTATATTCCCCCTAGCTACTGTTTTGAGCTATCTTCAGATGCATACTGACCTCCCTGAATTACTTTATAGGCCATTCACATTGCAGAGGTTTTCTTTGCAGCTGATACCCCAAGGCTGGTATCTTCAGGATAAAAGCTGACACTGTGTAGAGCTCCTCTATACCAGTTCAGTGGAGCTGTGCTGACTGATAGCTGAGGGTCTATAATTAAAGAGTAGAAAAATTGGCTTCTGAAAAACAGTTCTGAGATGAAGGTGGAGTCTGCTATGAACTTGACAGCCCTGGAGTTTCAGACAACAGTTTTTAAAATTTTCTGTGCAGGGAAACAGCCTGTAAGAGGTACCCGCTTCCATCACCTAACCAGTCACAACTCATTGCCTACACAGCTGTGCCAACAAAATGATCATAGGGTGTTCCTACACACGAAATCAGTAAAATAATCCAAGCTGAAATTAAAATAATTCTAGGTCACCTACCTAATCCAGTTACAGCACAGATCTAGAAACAATTTCAGAGAATCACAGAATCATAAGGTTAGAAAAGACCTCAAGGATCACCAAGTCCAACCATCAGATTTCATAAGCACAGCCAAGGGAGCAGGAGTGTGTGAACATCCCTAAAACTGTAGAGACTCTTTTTGGGGTAAAAAAACCCTACTTTTGGTGACTTTCCTAGCAACCAGTCCTCACTGAAATCATCCTCACCTGCTACCACCAAAAAGCAATTGATGAGAGCCCTTAGCCTAACAGTAACCAATTTAAAAGGAAAAAAAAGGCACTCCTTATGGCACTCGCTCTTCAGGCTGCATGCCCATTGTTAATAGCCAATAAAAAATTTCTTCCATGAATTCTTTGTATTATTTTTAACATCCCTTGTACTGCTGTTTGGTGGCATACTGAAGACCTCTTCTTGCCAAGGCTTTAAATAATGAAGAGACACACAACTCACTCCAACTTAGATTTGATACTTTTCCTCAAGATTAAATGGGCTCCTCGCAGAGACAGAAAACTCACTAACTTCAAAGCTCCCTGTCTCAGCTAACAGGAAACAAATTGCTTCCCCAGTGACTCCTCTCAAGGGAGTAATGCAGGATAAACCTGTGATATTTGCATTAATTCATCTTTAAACATAAAGCGGAACAGATTCCATTTCTTTAATGTATTTTCACATTATTTAAATTGACTTGTTTTAAAAGACAGTAACATGTTTGCTTTGGGGATATTTTGCATTTGTATTTACCTTTTGGCTGGCAGTTCATTTTATGGGAAAATCTGTTGGAACTAAAGCTGTTGGGGATTACAAAAATTTTAGAAAGGATTTACATCTGAGGACACTTTCATCCTGATTTTCACTAATCCTACTTTTCTCCGTTTAGTGACACTTAAGGATATTGGAAATCTTTCAGTGACAGGGCATAGCAGAGATCTCAGCTGCCTGAGGAAAGCAAGGCTTTACCACGCCTGTCCTGATACCTGCTGCCTATAGAGCAGTTTTGATCAGCAGATATCAAAGCACTTTGCAGAGGCGCTCAATTTCATCCTCCCATTTTTGCAACAGGGGAAACAGAGATACAGAGGAGTGAAGGAAATGTATTGTTTGATGGACAAAAGGTAGTTTTTTCTTGTTTGCTCACAATGAACACAGTATGTTACAAGGTCCTTGCTTGCTCGGTCCTCTCCAGTTTGATGTCAAAGTACTTTGAGACCATTATTAGCGTATTCCTGCGCTACCCAGTCTTGTTTTAGAATTCACTGTCCAGTTACCTACACTTCCACCTGCTGCAGGGGGGACTGCAGTGGAGCAGGTATAAAAGAGAACCACATATCACCCCAGTGCACAGTCAGCATCTTTTAGTTTAATCTGACAGTGAAAGCAGATTTTAGTAAAATGCTGCCAATAGAAGGACCTGAGGCATGATTCAATTCTGGACAGGGAAGTGTATGTATGTGTACACCTATAAGATTGTGTAAATTTGGACATCCCTCAAAGTGAAGAGAAACCTTTCTGGGGCTCAGCCACGGGCTCCTCTTCAGGCCAAACAGCTTCCAGGCTCTAGGCACCCTCTCACAGGATTGCTGTCCTGAGAAAACAGAGCTGTTGTGATGCTTTCATTGCTAACCTAACCCACAGCAGCAACACAGTGTCACACAATGTCAGCAATGACACCTCATTGCCTGAACAGCTGCATCACTCCTAGCCTTTGTCTTCTGACAAGCAGCAAGAAATTACCTATCACACAGAAATCAGATCAATTCACATTGTTTTGTTTGGGAACAGTATTTGTGCAAAGATTCTCCCAAGGCAGACGTGAGGCTCTGTATTTTTTAATAAAGTTCACAACTGAATATTATGAAGTGCTGGGGGGAAGAAATCAACACCTTGATCACCAGGGTAAATGCTTTTGAGTTCTTTACCGGCTTTAAAATTTACTGTTTAGCCACTCCAATTCCTATCATGTGCAAACTTTTCCTATATTAACAGGAGAAGAGTGATTTGTGGGCAGTGAATGGGAAACAGGACATCAATTTAACAGGGCCATTTGGAGTTAGCACAAAACGACAGAATAGCAGGAAGTGGTTAAAAGCTTCCCCATCAGCAATCAAAGTCCTGCAATTCTGAGTCTTTTCCTCCAATCAAAGTAGTGTATGGATAAGAAATCAGTTCTGATAATGACCTTTGAAAGACCTCATTCTGGCCTTCTGGGGTAATTCATTTCTCTAACTATGGTGGCCTAACAGGAGCTCGGCAAAAGCACATCACCTACACAATCACTTGAGCAGCATGACAAATGGGAGAAACCAAGGGTAGTAGATTTCTTTTCCCTTAACTTGTCTGACTTTTTTTTCCTTTGAAGGGTTCTGATCTCAGCCTGAACATGCAGGTTTTGCTTTTTTTCCATGAACGTCTTCCTCTCTCCTACCTATCTGTCCCCGATAACTAAAATTATATACTATCCTTACTAATTCATCAGTCCTACTGTAATCTAATGCACTAGTTCCTTCCTGTGTTGCATATTTTTACATTTCATTCTGCAAGCCTGCCTCCCAGATCAAGTCACACTCGCATTTCATTTCAAGCTTTAGTACAACTAATCTCACTTTTTTGGCAGTGCTGAAAAGAAACTCTCCTTTTTCCTACAAAGGCAGACATGGAGTGCTGAATGCCAGCTTTCCTGGGTGGAAAACAATAGGTGTTTGCTCTCAGCCCTTGGGAGTCATATTTCATTACATGAAAATCCACCTTCAGCCAGTGACGACAAGGCTCCCAGTGCAGACTGCTTTACTGTAAAATGCTAGGAAGGAATCAGAACAACACAGTATCTTTCATCTGATTTATCAACCATTCCACAACTCGCCTTTAGAGCTCCATTTTTCAGTTTTAAGCATCTGCCTCTTCCCAGTAGCCCAGAGCTAGTGATATCCATGACCACCCCTACTTGGGGGGTTCTGCTTGTAAAATGGGAACAAAAGTGACTGCCATGAGCTGATAGAAACCCCAACATTTAAATATCTCATGTTGCATTTCAACGATTTTTAAAGCTCCTAATATCATGGCTCAGAAATGATGTGAAATACTGACCCAGTTTGAACTCCCTCTGTCAGTTCATATTTGTTCAAAACGTGGGCAGGCTTTATGCCAGATCTGGGATCATCTATGCCCCCCTGGCTGGCAGAAAGGTGACACAGAAATCACAGAGCTTGCAAAGGCCATCCTGCATGTCCCAGCTAATTCACCAGAAAAGCATCATGTTGAGCCCATGCCTGATTCACATCAAATCAGTATGAATATGTGACAAGCAAACACATCAACCTGCTACTGCCATCCTTAGAAACACATTGGGGGTGCAGGGAAAGCTTCCTCTTCCAACTGTGCCAGAATTCCTGCTCTTACCCCTCTTACTATGAGTCAAAAAAGACTCTGCATAGAGGGGTGAAGGAGAGTGCTTGATACAACAATTAAAGGTTACATTTGAAAATTATTTTCCTAAGCAGGGTCAGCCAGCCTGCTCACACCCTGGCACTGAGGAGGAAAAACAGCTTATGTAGCACATATGATAAAGAAACTACAACCTGGTGGCAATTACAGAGACATGGTGGGACAGCTCACAGGACTGGAATGTAGCCATGGGTGGCTATACCCTTCTCAGGAAAGACAGGCCAGCAAGGCGAGGGGGGGGAGTTGCTCTTTATGCGAGAGAACAACTTCAATGCATTGAGTACTGTCCAGGGGTGGGTGACGAACGAGTTGAGAGTTTGTGGGTGAGAATTAAGGGACAGGCTGGCATGGGTGATACTGTCGTGGGTGTCTATTACAGGCCACCGGATCAGGACGAGGAAGTTGACGAGGCCTTCTACAGGCAGCTGGTAGCAGCCCCGCAGTCACAGGCCCTGGTTATTGTGGGTGATTTTAACTACCCTGATATTTGCTGGAAGGCCTACTCAGCCAGCCATCCGCAGTCCAGGAGGTTTCTCCAGTGCATTGATGATAACTTCCTGATGCAAATGGTGGACGAACCGACTAGGAGAGGAGCACTGCTAGACCTTATTCGTGAGGGTCTGGTTGAAGAGGTAAAGGTTGAGAGCAGCCTTGGTTGCAGTGACCATGAGGTGGTGGAGTTCAGGATCTCATGTGGCTGTAATAGAATAGCAATGCTGGACTTCAGTAGGGCCATCTTCAGCCTTTTCAAGCAATTGCTAGGAGAAATCCCGTGGGACAGGGTACTTGAAAGCAAAGGGGCCGAAGATAGTTGGTTAGTGTTCAAAGAGAGCTTCTTCCAAGCTCAAGATCGGTGCATCCGAACGGGTAGGAAGTCAAGGAAGGGTGCCAGGAGGCCTGCATGGTTAAACAGGGATCTGCTGGGCAAACTCAAGTGTAAAAGGAGGGTCTATAGATCATGGAAGGAGGGGCTGGCCACTTGGGAGGAATATAAGAACGTTGTCAGAGAGTGTAAGGAGGCAACCAGGAAAGCTAAGGCCTCCTTAGAATTAAACCTTGCCAGAGGGGTCAAGGATAATAGAAAGGGCTTCTTCAAATACATTGCAGACAAGGCTAACACCAGAGGCAATGTAGGCCCACTGATCAATGAGGTGGGTGCTCTGGT
>WKFP01014772.1:1140309-1184292 GCA_011057875.1 Pterocles orientalis | reverse complement strand
AGTGGAACCTCCTATGTTCCAGCTTGAACCCACTGCCCCTTGTCCTATCACTGGATGTCACAGAGAAGAGCCTGGCTCCATCCTCCTGACACTCACCCTTCACATATTTATAAACATTGATTAGGTCACCCCTCAGTCTCCTCTTTTCCAAGCTAAAGAGACCCAGCTCCCTCAGCCTTTCCTCATAAGGGAGATGCTCCATTCCCTTCATCATCTTCGTGGCTCTATGCTGGACTCTCTCCAGCATTTCCCTGTCCCTCTTGAACTGAGGGGCCCAGAACTGGACACAATATTCCAGATGAGGTCTCACCACAGGGCAGAGTAGAGGGGGAGGAGAACCTCTCTCGACCTACTGACCATCCCCCTTCTGATACACCTCAGGATGCCATTGTCATCTTGTAATCAAACAGAACATTTTAGGTTCTGCCACCACAACTACAGATTATACACTCTCACATTCACATTATTCCTTGAAAGTAGATACCTACTTTCAAAGCGGTCTGCATTCATATACCCAGCACATCACTTGGTCTCAACAGTTACAGTGATGTTATGAAGAACTGTGCCAACTGCACAGAACTGGAAGAGCAAAAGAGAGGGTTGAAAGACAGTTTGATAGGCTAAGGAAAGTGGAAACACCTGCAATGCCCCAACCAAAAAAACAAACAAACCAAAAAAAAGTGAAGCAAAGGAAATTGCTCACTACGTCCCATAAGCAAACTAATGCTCCAGCCAGTCTCTGAACAACGGCCACCCTGGAAACTAAAACCCCCCTTTTTCTTCCTCTACCCCCATCTTTTATCGCTGAGCATGACATTATATGGTACGGAATTTCCCTTCGGCCAGTTTGCGTCAGCTGTCCTGGCTGCGTTCTCTCTCAACCTCTTGCACACCTCCGGCGTACCCAAGGGGAGTGGAAGGCAGAGTAGTAAAAAGATAAAGCCTTGACACTGCAAGCACCCTTCAGCAACAGCCAAAACACTGCTGTGTTATCAGCACTGCTTTAGCCACAGCACCATACAGGCTGCTATGAAGAAAGTTAACTCCACCCCGGACAGACTCAGTAGATCATTATTAGAATTAGTCATTTTAGAACTTATTGGGTTAAAAAAGATTCTAGGCAAGGTTTGCCCAAGAGCTAGCCTGTAAGACCCGAAGTATATGTCTCAGGTTCCTTTATCTGGTATCTCAAGATCTGTATCACTAGTATCTTCAAAAATGACATGCAGAAGTACGCATTTATTCCAGAATTATTTCTACAGGGTAATCTCATGCTCTACTTGTCTCCTCAACCATACCCATCACTTTTTTACTTACGGCCTGTTTAGCTCTAATGATGTTTTACTTCCTACTCTACATTTCAAGGTGCAGGATCTATTCCTACCACTCACACTTTTGAATGAATACTCTGGTTTTGTTTATCCCAATCCATTTCCAAGCTACCAGGACTGCATCAATAATTTTTTTAATTGTTTACTTAAATATGAATTTACTACAGAAATGGGACCTACATTAGCCAGCTTGATGCTGAATTACTGCATTTATTAACAACTCCAAATACATTCAACAACAGTTACAACAACTTTAACTCAGCCACTACCCAGGCTCATTAAGCAGATGTCACAACAACCTGAGGAGCCAGGACACTGATCTCCTAACCGATTACATTCTAACTTGCTGAGGTGGACAGGCTGCTGGGCAACTACGAACCATTCAAAAGGAAGAGCAAACTTTAAAGAAACCATGCCAACTTCGCACAGAGGCTATGAGCCAAAAAACCACAAACATCTTCAGAGCAAAGTACTTCTAGTGAACAGAAGAGAGTCCCGAGCTGTCTCGGAAAGGCTTCGGCCGCAAGCATGCTTCATCCTCCGGCCTCACCCTCCGCCCGGGAGCCGAGCAGCGAGCCGGCGGGTGGGAAGCACGGGGGAGGCCCCGGCCCTCTCCATAAACGAGCTGCTGGGCTAGAGGCGCGTAGCGGCACCCAGGTATGGGGCACGACCCCTCAAAACAAAGCTCGGAGGAAGCTGCGGCAGCCCCCGGCCGGCAGCCCCTGCTCCGCCCGGCCCCTCCCGGCCGCGCTCCCTGGCGGCGGCGGCTCCACTCGAATTACGCTCACCGACACAGGTGCCCGTTCCTGCCGGGCAAAGGCCGGAGAGCTGCCCCCAGCCCCGCACGGGAGGCTGCAGCCCCGCCACACCGAACTCCTTCAGCCTCAGCAGAGACCGGCGGGCGGCGGCCGCGCCGGAGGAGCACTCCCTACCCCCCTCCACCCCGCCATCCCCAGGGGCTCCCCGAATGGGATCGGATCGGATCGGCCCAGCCCGGCCCAGCCCTCCTCCACTTCCCGTTGTGTCAGAGTCGGGTCGGCACAGACAGCGCCAGCCTGCCAGGAGCCGGCACAGCGGCACTCACCGGCCGGGGTCCTGGCGCAGGGCCAGCGGCGGGGGCGGAAGGAGCCGCAGCTGCCACTTACCGGGTGCAGCCCGCCCCGCGGGAAGGCACTGACAGCCCGCCGCTGCGCAGGCGCCGGGAGCACAGAGAGGCGCAGGACCGCGCGCGCAAGCGCAGAGCGAAAGCTCCCCGCACCCCGCATTCTGCCGCCGTCGGTCGGCGCGCATGCGGGCTAGGCGCCCTCACCTGTCCGCGGGGGCGGGCTGCGCCTGCGCGGGCCCGGGAAGGGCGAGGGGAGTGCTGGCTCCCAGGGAAAGCTGCGGGAAGAGCGGTGGCGGCTGAGGCTGCCTCAGGGGCGGTGGAGGGCGGCTGCTTGTTCTCCCTGAGGAGGCTGTGTGTGCGCATGCGTTGCGGCGTGCCGCGGGAGCGAGGGGGGCGGCAGCGTCTCCTCCGAGCGGGATCGGGGCTGCGGGGTGCAGCCTGCGGGGGTACCGCTGGCACCTCCTCGTCTTCCTCCCGTGTTGGTTTTCTGTAGTCCCTCAGTGTTGAGGGCACTGTCAGTACTTTCAAAGTCACTGAGATTGGTTAAAAGAAAAGTAGAAGTCCTTTGAGGTGTTCAGCGTTTGCAATTCAATGGTGACGCCTTGCAGTGAAAGCTTGGTCGTTGGGTGTCATCCGCACGGAGAAGGGGAGCGTGCTGAGTCAGGCTGGGAAGCATGCAGTGCCTTTCGGATCTGCGTGGCTGGGGCTTTGCCCGGCAGAGAAGAGGGGAAAGGCCTCGCCCAGCCCGTCGGCCCAGCCCTGTCTCAGCCGGTGTTGCTGAGCCCCGAGACGGGCTGCGCTGAGGAGAGCGGCGTGGCCCCCGGCTGCAGCCAGCACGGCCTGCCCTGGCTCTGCGCCACGCAAGGGCCGGGGCTCAGGGAAGCCCCTCTCAGAGGCATAGTAAAGGAAAACTATGGTGCGTATAAAAAGACAAGTCATGATGAAATTAGCCCTGGGTTGGTGGGTGCAGCGGGAAATGGGACAGAGGAGGTGCCTCCCGGGGGCTGGGCTGTTAGCTGCGTTTGTGTAGGGGTTGCCATAGCAGCTGCCGAGCGGCCAGGCACACCGCAGGCTTCAAAACCTGCCTGAGGTGAAGCAAGAGGCTCAGCCGGCACTCTGCGCCCCCCGCTTTGCAGTGGGACCGGCAGCTGCCGTCTGAGGAGGAGCTTAACCTGTCCCTCAACACGTGAGTTCCCCCCTGCAGCAGTCTGATCAGAGAGAAATGGCAGTTAAGCAATTAGAAATAAAATTTTGTTAACAGGTAACCTTGGAGGAGCTTTCAAAACTTTGTAAACTGACTAGATCTTCTCATTTTAAATTAGCAACCAAAAGTAGAGATTTTTTTTTTCTTTTCCTTGCTAGCCTATCATAGTGGTGCTATAACAGGGATAAAAATACCAAAGGTGTGGTTGGTTGTTGCAATGTTACATTGTCCGGTCTTTTTCTGTATTGTTTATTTAGGTGGATTTTTGGGTGGTGGTGGAGATGGAGGAGACGGTGGGAGGTGAAACTGAGTTCGAGGGAGTTGTTGAGCCTTGTTCCTCTCCTGGTCACTCTGCACAGCATGAATCAGAACAACCGAGAGCAATGCAGTTTTCTTCCAAACCTGATGTTGATCTCTGTCCACCTCTCATTGCTATTAAAAAAGGTAAGGGAGAAAATAATGATGAGTACTTCATGTTACCTTTGTATGGAAAAAAAATCCGGAAACAAAACAAGAAACCAATTATGAAGTAGAGTGTTTAAGTTTATAACAGGTACTTATATATATGGGGTTGGTATTTGTTGTTCTGATGTGCCAGCATAGGGATCCTCTTCCACAAGGTCAGGGAATACTTAATCAAAGTGGGCTTGAGTAAATTCACGGGCCCTGAGGGAGTGCACCCACAAGCACAGAGGCAGGTGGCTGAGGTCATTGCGAGGCCGTGTTCAATAATCTTTGAATGTTTGTGGCAACTGGGAGAGGTGCTCAAGGTTTAGAGGAAAGGTAATGTTACTCCTGTCTCCAAGAAGGGCAGGAAGGAGGACCTAGGGAACCACAGGCTAGTCAGCCTCACTTCAGTCCCTGAGAAGGTGATGGAGCAGCTAGTCCTGGATACCGTTTCTGGGCACATGAAGGATGAGAAGGTGATTGGCAGTAGTCAGCGTGGATTCACCAAGGGAAGAAATGCTTGACTAACCCCATTGCCTTTTGTAAGGAAATTACTGACTTGGTAGGGGAGGGGAGTGCAGTGGATATGGTCTACCTTTTCTTCAGTAAGGCTTTTGCCATTCTTCTGTTGCAGTTTTTTATTGTGCTTCTTAAGGCAAATTAAAAACACATCTGTGCTGAGATATATTAAAAAATATTAATGAACAATGCATTGGACAGTCCTACCGCCATAAGCGGTTTTATAAGAAGTCTGCTAAGATACGTCACGAGCCAATTCCTTATATACACTTGCACCAGCACCAGTCCTGTGAGCATCAGCATGGAGGGCCTCAGTCCAGCCTTGGGTCCATCCCCCAGAACCAGCCCTGCTGCCCAAAGGTAGAACCTGAACCTCAAATTCTAGGATGGCTACAAGGCAATGCTGTGGCTGCTTCTCACTTCATCGTCAAGGGGAACTACTCTGCCTTACATGGACTTGTTCTGTTCCTGGCATTCCTGCTTCCAGCCAGCTTAACCCCTTCTGCAGTTGGGCCTTCTTACTTTCCATGCCAGATCATTCTTGGATCACAAATTACTGCTGCTGAGCAGTTACAATTTGAATTTCCTCTTCACTCCTCTAAGATCCCCATAGGGAAGCTAATGAAGTGTGGGTTGGATGATCAGACAGTGAGATGGATTGAAAACTGATTGAACAGACAAGTCTGGAGGGTGGTAATCAGTGGCACAAAGTCCAGTTGGAGGCCACTTAGGTAGTGGTGTACCCCAGGGGTCAGTACTGGGTCCAGTCCTGATTAACATCTTCATTAATGATCTGGATGGAGAATCAGAGAGTACGCTTAGCAAGGCTGCTGACAACACATAACTGGAAGGTGTGGCTGGTACACCGGGGTTGTGCTCCCATCCAGAGGGACCTTGAGAAGCTGGAGAGTTGAGCTGAGAGGAACCTCGGGCAGCTCAACAAGAGGAAGTGCAAATTCCTGCACCTGGAGCAGAATATCCCTGGTCACCAGTACATGCTGGGGGCTGACCAACTAGAGACAGGCTCTTTTCAGTGGTGTCTGGTGACAGGACAAGAGGCAACGAGCACAACCTGAAACACAGGATGTTCCTTCTGAACATCAGGAAACACTTTTTTACTGTGAGGGTGGCTGAGCACTGGCACAGGTTGCCCAGAGAGGCTGTGGAGTTTTTCCGGAACTGATTTCTTCAAGCTAGTACTTGAAGTTGCTTTTTCTTACCTCTACCGCTATCAGTAGGGGTTGTTTGCAATTGAGCTTGAGAGAAAAGCCATTGTAAGACTTCTTTTCCCCTAACAGCTTCTAAGGGTTTCTGCTGAGGCACAGGTTTTCTAATGTTACTTTCTTGTCTCATTTTCACCAGCCTGAGAAGAGGTTAGCTAGCAGATGTTAAGAAACAACACCACAGGTCTTGTGAATTCATTTGCTGTGCATATACCTGAATAATTAGAACTTGTCACTTCTTTTAAGTAGACACAGAAAGTAAGCATCGTAGACGTGGAGGGGACCTGAAGACAAGAAGCACTGAATTAGGATCTGCTGTCACAGGATCACCTTTGACTGTTCTTCCGGCAAGTATTTTTGTGCTAAAATAGTTGATGACTTAGCTACCTTTTGTCTGTTAACTTTTCTTCTGTATGGATTATTCTTGAAATGTTAATTGACAAAGGTTTGGCCTAATACTGGAGGCTGATGAGGTCCTTCAGTCCCTGTTAACTACAATGAAAAAGAAGAGTGAACCACTCAAAAGTCTGTACGGTTTTGGGACATTTACTTTCTGTGCTCACGATGTGTTTTGCTGGGCTTTTGGAGGTTTTTTCATCATCCACTGGTTAATCCCCTTTCTTTGCCAAGATTAAAATTATTATTGGTTAAGAATACTTGAATAAGTTCATACTGCATCAGTGAAGGCATACACAAAACAAGAGATCCAGCTGTTGGCATGGAAGCCAGAGATGGTAAAAGACTGACATAGATGAGTTGGGACCTACATGGGAGAAGAATGAACAGTGAATCAGAAAAGATGGAGATTTAAAGACATCAGAATGGTACTGACCAACAATTCCATGTATTCAGGCATTCTTGGTGTCAGTTGGTCTCAAAGAGATGCAGGTAGAGACAACAGTGATCTATTACAATACCTAATTTAGATTACTGGGAAGATGATGTAATTTATCTTTGTTTCTCTCCAGTAAAAACTGTGAAGTACAGAGACACGGCAGGTGTACCCAGTCTCCAGATACTCATGTCAGTGGGAGCTGTGTGTAGAAAAAAATGCTTGGTGTAATGACCTTTATACTCAAATCTTTAGTTTTCAGTATAGCTTTTATTGACTTAAAAATGTTATTCACCGTATCTGTTTTTGGTCTTGTTCACACTGTTATGAAGATTTTTAAAAATCCCTTGTTTACATAAATTTCTTTATAATTCTGCTGCTACCTTTATATGACCTACCTATATATATATTTGTTCCAGTGGTGACTGATTTTATAGTGGAATTGTTTTATTTATTTCCTTTGAGCTAATAACTTGATATTATATATTAAAATGCTGTCAGTAGAGATAGATCTGGTCCCAAATCTGGATTATGGACATATGGAAGTTTGGAAGCTGGATTCATAAAGCTGAGATTTGAATTAGAGCCTTTATGGTGCTAAATTTGTATTGTGACCTTAGCCTGGAGCCACATCTGACTCTGAAGTCCTGATCTGAAGTTTATGATCTGAAGTTTCCATTGTAGCAGCGTTATACTGAGCACCAATTCTGGCCTAACAAGTTAGTTATTACTGATCTTTTCCCTCTGCATTCCTTAAATGTAGATTTTATGTTCCTGCTTAAAGTAGCTTATGAAACCAGCTTGAAGATCGACAATGTAACATACAATCCTTAAGTGAGAAAAAAGAATCTCTCTGTAACAAACTTTTATTTTCTAGGCAACTGGTAAGAAAAGTATAGTACTTTCCAGTGAAACTAGGAAAGAACTAGCCAAGCAAGCCAAAGTCACCAAAGAGGGGAGAAGAGCTCAGATAGATGAAAGACACAAGTATATGATATCAAGACTAGCAGATGGGATAGGCTTAAGTGAGCAGCAAGTGGAGGAGGCCATTATTTCTGATGACAAGGTAAATATTAATTAAATTATTATTATTAAATATATTTCAAAAATTTTTGAGACTACTTCACAGTTAACTACTTGTAATTTTGTTTTTAGTTTCAACTTATAGAACAATTCTTGGCCCCTAGTGGACTTAAAAAGTTGCTCTTCTTTTACCAAGATGTATTGCAGGTATGTTTCTGTTAGTATTTCTGCAAAAGCAAAGTTCCATTTAAAAAAAAAAAATTCATGACTGCAGCAAAATTCAGAAAATCTTAACAGACTTTTTTTTTTTTCTTTTTTTCTCTGTGTATGCCACTGTGGAAAGGACCTTCATCGTGTTTTTTTTAGATACTGACATCTTGGCTTACATGGAAACAAGGGAATGCCCTGTGGCATGGTTTAATACTGTTCTTGATTTCACAAAAGAAAACTTTTGTCAAAAATATTCACTCTGCTGTGAACAAAAAGCTGACTCAAGGGTGAAAAATGATGCCGTTTCTGTCTAAATTAAGGTGGCTTCATGTTCAGGTCTGTTCTATTCTGCAGAAAATAATCTCAAGCTTGGAAAGCTATAACTAGAAAGAAGGTAGTTGTGGTCCCAAAGATGTATTTCTCTCACTTTCAGTTTTGAGAAGGAGAAGCCTCTTAATAAAAAGCAAAATCATTTGTCCAGCTTCCACTGATGTCAAGTGACCTTGAAATTGCTTAATATCACTGTTGTGGGCATCCTGAACTGCAGAAGTCCTTCCTCAGTCCTTTTGGGTTATGCCATTTAAGAGCCATTTTAGGGTGAGCTAACTCACCATGTGGTGGTATTTTAGGTGTGTTGAGGAGAAAAGAACTGATTGATGCTTGATCATCAGTAAAGTGCAAGAATGTATTACAGATTTGTTATAACCTGTATTAGTTAAAAGAACTTTTGAGTGTTACTGGAATTGCTTGGAGACTGCAAAACACAAAATCAGCTCAGCTGTCAAAACAGTTTAATCAGTTTTTCCATTCCTCTCTGTGTGTGTGTGTGCATTTCTGGTGTGAACATGTTGTTCCCTGATTTAAGACGAAACTAAAAACCTTGAAAGCTTTTTCCTTAACTGACAAGCCAGAAATAAATGCTCAGCTTGAGTTAAGTGAAATTATAATTTCTGCATTTAATTTTATTTTGGTCTTTTAAGCTATTAAAATACGGATTTATGAAAATGTTGATGCAAAAGCAGCATAGAATAAAAATAAATCTTTCTGATGGAAAGTATGAATGCCATCTCTTGCATCTTCCACTCCATTCTGATGAGTCAACAGATTTCAGTAAATTGACTGTGCTGTCAACAGCTTGGTTTCAAACATACTGGAGAAATAGAGATTACTCAGAGGCAATATCATATGTACTTGCCCTAATCTTACCCGTTTTTGTCCATTCTTGGAGAGAAAATACTGGCCTGAGCAGACCATTGGCCTGACCTAGTAGACATGTTCTTAACAAGAGTTGCCAGAGATCCTTTCTTCAGTGATGCTCATCAACCTTTTTTACCATCTTGGGTGTGTGATGTTTCCTTGAGACTGTGCATGCAAGTTAGAAGATGCTGATTTGAGGGAGCCACCACTGTGTATCATACATCACACGTTTAGACTCGCAGGAGCTGAACATTTGACTTTTCAGGAAGAAAACTTTGAACTTCAAAGAGGAATATACATGTCGGCTTCTTCCACGTTTTTTTCTGTTACATTCCTCCAAGCTTCAGCAGATTATTTTCCAAAGTGCATGACAGAAAATGGGAGGGAAGCTGGTCTTTATTAGACTTCAACTTTTTTGTTGCCTCAAAGAAAGTGATTGTACACACATCTCAGTGGATAGGGACCAGTGGCAGCAAGGCTTCTCAGAGAGAAAGTTTTTCAGAGTGATGTATGGCTAAAGACATGGGCAGAAAACTAAATTCCTTTGCATTGTTGGCAGGATCTAGCTGACAGTGTTCCTTATGGGTCCTGCTCACAATTATATTATGACTTTGCCAACCAGGCATGTGACTCTTTCTGCAAGACATGCAGTTTGTTTCCATGGAGGAAGTTGCTCCAGGAAATACTTCAAATTTAATTTCATTACATTTTCTGATATTTTTTTCCCCTTCTTGAGTGTTTTCTGAAAGAACAGGACTACGAAACTGTTCACTGGGGATTGTGACATTCATGCAAAGCTTATTCTCCAGATAAAGCCAACTTCATGGTTAATGTCTGTCAATTACTAACTGATTCAGAATGAGTTTAGTTATGATTCACGTATAGGATTCAAATAGGATAAGGTATCTGTATGAGAATACTTTTTTATTTTATTAACCTCTTATTTATAACTTAATTGCTAGCAAAAATTGAATGCATCATTGAAGTCAGATGGGTCAACGAACAGTTTGCTTCAGAAGAAGTTGTTTATTACCATGGGTTCTACTGAGGTATGTTGCATAATTCATTAGATGACATTTGAGAAGTAAAATATTGAAAAAACATAATAGCTGTGCAGTGTTAAAAAAACTTTTTGTAATTTGTGGATAGATATATAAGTATTTAGTCCATGTTCTCATAATGTAAGATCTCCCAACATTTCTTGAGCTGAGGTTGGAACTCATCAGGAAAGAAGTAGTGATTAATGGATTTGACTGCCTCAGAGGAGAGCAGGTCAAATAAACCCTTGTTAAAAATTCACAGTTCCTAACATTTTTGTTAGTGACTGCATGTTTGAGATTTTTCCAGTGCTTGTGCACTTCTAGTTTAAAAGTACAGTTCTTCAGTGGCTTTGTATGTCCTTTCATGTAATAATACTGCACATTACTCTAAAAATACCTTTAATAATTCCTTTATTCCATTCAAATTCTTATAACAACCTCCTTACTCTAATGTCTAAGCATTATTCCACAGTGTATTCAGAATAGTCATTAAGATTTCTGATTAATTTTCTTTCTTTCTATCTTTTGTGGGGAATCAGGTGTACCACATGCAATTTCCTTTGAATAAGGGATGGTAATGTCTTTTTCTTTTTTTTTTTTCTCCCCAATGAGCTTATACTAACATTGTTACGTTAGAAAAGAATAGCTGAATAATGTTTTCTTGTTTTCAGAGGAGAACTGAGATTTATTCATCTGCCAGCTGGACCAAATGGAATGGTTTTATCAAATTGTTATAGTTGAGTTATTATTAGATTTAACAGATCAAAAGTAAGCATTGTTGCAGTCCTGATTTGAAACTTTTACATTACTTCAGGCCATCAAAAATATGAAAGTACATGTTATAAATTATTTGCATCATAAGTTTTTAGTAATCTTTAAATTCTTTTTTTAAAAAATGAGGTAAATGTCATTCTAAGATGATCCATTCTGGTCTAGGTATCTATGAAAAGTACTTTAAATAGAATCATTGAATGGTTTGGGTTGGAAAGGACCTTAAAGAGCATTGCGTTCCAGCCCCCCTGCCATGGGCAGGGACACCCTCCACTAGCCCAGGTTGCTCAAAGCCTCATCCAGCCTGGCGTTGAACCCCTCCAGGGATGGGGCATCCACAGCTTCTCTGGGCAACCTGTTCCATGTTTGAAAGCTGAGGATATCTTCAGTTTTCTTCAGTGAGTTTATGTTGGCAGAATCAGAAAGGGATTAGACAATCTCATGGATTGGTCCATAAATGAAGACTAAAATGACTAGACAGGATTATGTCACGTAACAAATCTCAGACAACAGTTGCAGGTAATCAGGGAATACAAGATGAATGAAGCCCAGGAAGTAGCCTAGCTCACAAGCTCTCTCTGAACTGCATTTTCTTGGTAGAGATGCGATACTTTGATGTTCTTAAGTCAAATGGAGAAAAAACAGTGTTTAATTTGAGAGGGACAGATTTTCAAATATCCTACAAACAGTTCACTATTTTCTGAGGAAATAATTTTTTTACAATTTTGTTTTCAGCAAATTTTTAGGTTAAGTAAATTACTCTCAGTATACACATGTATTCTTTTTAACCGTATGCATTTTGTCCTTTTTACAGAACTTTACAGGAACCTGTGCATTTTTCCTAAGGACATCAGATAAAGTTATAACTACATCAAATGTTTCCCAGGTTAGACCAAAATCACGCAGTGTTTGCAGTGTACTTAATATTTTCATGGAGTCATAGAATCATAGATTGGTTTGGGTTTGAAGGGAAATTAATGATCATCAAGTTCCAACCCCCCCTGCCATGGGCAGGGACACCTCCCACTAGCTGAGGTTGCTCAAAGCCTCATCCAGCCTGGCCTTGAACCCCTCCAGGGGTGGGGCATCCACAGCTTCTTTAGGCAACCTGTTCCAGTGTCTCAGCACCCTCACAGTAAAAAATTTCTTTCTGATATCTAAGGTAGGTCTACCCTGTTTCAGCTTAAAACCATTACCCCTCATCCTCTCACTACACTCCCTGATACAGAGTGCCTCCCCATCTCTCCTGTAGCCCCCTTCAGGTACTGGAAGGCTGCTATAAGGTCTCCCTGGAGCCTTCTTTTCTCCAGGCTGAACAACCCCAACTCTTTCAGCCTGTCCTCATATGGGAGGTGCTCCAGCCCTCTGACTATCTTTGTGGTCCTCCTCTGGACTTGCTCCAATGGTCCATGTCCTTTCTGTGCTGAGGACTCCAGAGCTGGATGCAATACTTGAGGTGGGGTCTCATGAGAGGGGAATAGAGGGGTAGACCTTTAAACCTTTATTCATGCAACTGGAGTCAGAAAAAGAAGTGAGGAGTGCTTTCATGAAAATATCCAGTTCTGTGTTTAACAGAAGTTCTTTTTCATCTCAGTAAGTATGATAAAGTAATGTTCTAGTGATCTGGAAATTAGCTACTGCAATATTATTAAAACCAAGATTTTTATTAATAAAAATTCATTATTATTCAGTCATTAAAATATAAATTTTAATGGCAATAGGGAATAAAGACCTACACCAGAAGATTTTCTTTTAATTAATGAGGCTAAATTATGGCAATGCTGCACTTAAATAACTGTATCTTTTAAACTTTTAAAATAGAGATCATACTTGAAACTGACTAAAGAAAGTTTTTCCTACTCCTGATACCTTTAATTGGGTGTAAGAAAAGTACTGTAACAGCCTTTTCTGACTTTCGTGGGAAGTATTTGCAATAGTTTTTTACAAAGAGTATCCAGATACTAACATCTAAGAATAGACATTAAAGAAAAAAAGTAATAAGCTTGAAAATCATATTCTCAAAAATGTTGTTGCGCTCATTTTTGCTGGACAGATTTTCTCCTTATTTGTCACTAATAGGTTGATGTGTTCCATTTGAGCAGACCAAAGCTGTAGTAAGTTTTTTCTCCAGCTACAGCCGTGGGAATTAGTACTTCAGTTTCTGTCAGTCACTTGCTGTATAACAATATTTTTACAAATACCTGATCAAGAGGTGCAAAAGTAATTTCCAGGCTTCCTCTTCTTGCACCCTGTCAGTCCTACTGCACTGCCACAGTTGGGTACCTGTCAGAATGGTTGTCCAACTCTTCAGTTGTCTTGGTGCCTTCTCTCTGTGGTTCTCTTGTGATTCTTGTGATCACCTTTGTGATCACCATGACGTCTGTCATGTAGCCGTCATCAAACTTAATTCTTTATGTGAGGCAATATTTTTATGTGCTGCAGAAGGTAAAACAAGCCCTAGTTTTCAGTCAGCCAGTCTTCAGACTGATGAGGCTTGGAGCTCAGGCTTCAACTGGTTTGGGAAATTTTGGTTTATTTGGAAGAGCTGTGTAGGACTAGTTAGAACTTGAGAAACCCCTAGAAATTTGTGGATTTGTCCCTTATTTCTCAAGATAAATAGCTGAATCTTCAGTGTCCTGTAGAAAGAAATGGATCAGCTTTGTACATTGAGCTTGTCCTAGACATTCTCATGAACAGAAGACTTAGTTTTCAGTGCCTCCCCCTCCCTGCAGCAAATGCAAACACTCTCTTATGGGAGAAACTGACATTGTTAAAAGCTTCTTCTGAAGGACAAAGATGGGGTCAGTTCCTTTCCTCATTACCCTTCTGTCCTTTCTTTTTGCTGTTTTGGTAGCACACCCTTTTGCAGAAGGAAGTAGTTTAGGGGCATTTCCTTATTAAAAACCTTGTGGGCATTGCCTCCCAGGGAGTCTGTTCAGACATGCGAAGAAACTTGGTCTTCCTCATAAGCACTTCTTCAAGCATTGTTTAATGGGAACTGTGTTTCTCTATGACTTTCACTCAAGGGCATCTTGCTCTTTCATGCTCAAACTCCAGGTGGAACAGATAAGAACACACTTTTTGAGAAAGGACTTTCTACCTTCTTTTACTCTAGTGGGATTATAAAACTGTAATAATGTTAGGAAATAGTATTCCACCCATGAATAACAACTAATTGTCTTAAACGCTCTTCTTTTGCATGCAAGTGGGGAACTACCAAGAAAAACATCAGTGGAATTAATAATAAAGGTAGCCAAGAGTGTCAAAGCCTCTGCAAAAATTATTTTGTAATTGCATTCCTAAAACACTCTGGAATTGCAGTCTTTGCAGAGACAAAAGTTGGGAGTAGAAGGTTCCAGGGCAGAACTCAGTACACTTTCCCTGGTATCAGTGAAGCATTCTTTACGATGTAAACAAAATCAGTGTGTATTTGTACGGTTCAGAAGTTCTGAAGGAGACTCTCTCTCTCTCCTAACAGGAGAGATACCCAGAGCCAAATGACTAGTCAGGATGGATTGCAGAAAGCACATGACCCATATTCAGAATGTATGCGTTTGTAGGCAGAATGCTAGTAACAGAAAAGCTAACCCATCCATAAATGAATAGTGTTGGGAAAAGATGCGGTCCCTCACTTCTTCCAAGTTATGCTTTGAGTTCTGCAGTAAAATTTCACTCACTGGTACTGTCTCTCCTTGTCCCTGGCTTCTGCAATTCATTGCTGCTTGCTTCACATTAAAAATGAACTGGAGGGAACTGTGAACTGAGAGAGGAATTTCTTGCCTGATACATTTGTTGTCCTTTTTTAGGCATTTGTAATAGATAGGAGGTGTTTCTCTAAAAGAGATTTAAAACAATATTATGTGTATATATGATTGGTTAACACATTGATGTTAAATGGTTAATTTTAACTGGTTGCTGGAGTATTGCTACAACGTGGGACTGACTCTTCTCGTGACTCAAACTTAAGGGCAAGTCTTGGAATTTCCAGTAGAATTTTAGTCTGTGTCCAATCCAAATTCAGCAGCTGGGGGGCAACATCCTTATGGAACCTACATAGTTATGGACTGAATGTGTTTGCCGCTTGTCTGAATTTCACTGAAATATTATAATGTTGCAGAAGTTTACATGCACTCTGCTAACTTTCGTTTCTTCCCAAAGGAGGTGACTTTTGGCATATTTGATTGTGCTAATGGAAATGTCCTTCAGGGCCTGGAATTTTTCTTGTCCCAAATCATGATACCAGCACTTAAATCCCAACAGGTAATCTGTCTTTTTCTCAAGAACGTTTGGAATGAAGGCAAGTGACTGCTTTGCACCCTTTGTGCATCAGGTGAACACAGAACAGAGGATACAAAAAGATACAGGTCTAATATAGGCCTTTATGAGAGTCATACAATTTGTGTATGCATTTGAAATTCATATAGTTGTTTATTTTCAAGCAATGGTACCGACTCATGACAAAGGACAACATAGCATAGCAGCCATAATAAGGCAAAACTGTGCTGACTTAATTAGTACTAGGTTAAGCCTGCGTTGAAAGAAGTGCCAAGTTCTTTTGACACCACGAAAGATCAGTCTGTGATTTTATTCTAGAGCGTGGACAGCAAACACTATCACAGCCAGGGTATCCAGCTTCTTCAAGTTGTCCTTGTTCTGTGGCACTCACAAAGAATCACCGTTGATTCTGTAGCCTCTAGAAGTACACATTCAGAGGCAGCAAATATAATAAGGCTCAGTGTCTGTCAAGAATGATGGTGTCTATGCTGTTAACTGTATGCTACTGTTTTTTCTGACCCAGTAGCAGGAAGGGAGATTAAAATGCATTTTCTCTGTTCAGAGAGCACCAAATCAGACTGAAAAAAAAAAAAGGCAACAATTCAGTGCAAGGACAGTGAGAGCAGGGAGACATTTTTATTTCTTGAGAGCCTCATGCTTGTTTGTCTCTTCTTGTCTAACAGAATAATTAAATCAATGCACACTTTAAAGTAATTGTGCTATAGTACTGATAAGTGTTTTTTAAAGACCGTACTGATAAATCTTTACATACTGCCATGAATAAGAAGTACCTTTCTAATGAAAAATAAAATACTTTTTTTGTTAAAAAAAAAAAAGTGTGACTCGTTTTTTTTTTTTTTTTTTTTTTTTTTTTTTTTTAAAATTAAACACTCCTGAAGTTTTTTTCAAAGATAATGTTTAACCCTTTCTATGAAATAATTACTTTCAAACATTAATTTTTAATGTAAGTTGTAGTCCCATGATAGATAAAATGTCGGCTGTCCCTGTGATAATGTCAGAAAACCATGACTCCATCAGAAAGCACAATACAGAGCAAGACTTTCTCCTTTTGGCCTCATTAACTGTGGAATGGATTCAAGACAAGAATAGAGATTTTCCTCCTCTTTGTCCACGTATTTTGTAATATGGAAGATTTCAGATTTGAACACTTTTGCAGAAGAGTGAATGAGCCTTGGTTCTTCCACTTCCTAGGTGAATCCTGCAACCACTGTGCTGTTGTATAAAAACGGGAATCTGACTTTTTTAAAAAAACACAGAGCATTGGGGCTTGGGGCAAACTGGGAGAAAAACATCACCTGAATACTACGATTTGGATGAGTGATGATATACATATTTTATATATATATAAAAGTACAGGATGAAACGTCTTTAAACTATAATCGTTTTCTTCTCACGTTTTCACCAGCCATCTCATTAAAAGATTGACCTGTTAGCCAACATTCTGACAGTAAGGGAGATATTCCCTAACTGCCCATAACTCATGGACATCTTTTCATGACAAAAAGGTATCCATCTTCCTTCTAAACCAGATAATACCTAAATGCATATTTTCTTGAAATTGAACAATGTATTCAGACAAAAACCTTGATTCTCTCACCTTGTGATAAAACAGTGTTTTATAAAATTGCATTAGCCATTTTTTTATTTTTAAATGTGAATGTCCAAAAAATTATCATTTTTTCTCATTTTGTTTTACCAAAATAGAAAGACAACTCTAGAAAAACAAAAGAAACAAACACTCCCTCCAGTCCTACAAAATGCACCAACAGATCTATGCTCAGTGAAACGTGTGTTCCAGCATGACATAATCATTCTTATTATTGCCTTGTAACCACTGTAAAAGAGTCACAAATAAATAATGTCCCCAATGTCTCCATAATAAAAGTAAAATAAAATTTAAAAAAACAAATCACTAAACAAACATTAATTGAGGAATTCTTTGCAAATATAAAATAGGGTTTTAGAATAAGTCAGGCAATAAAAAGGACAACCACAATTTCAGAGGCTGGAAATTACCATGGCTTCACTGGAGACAAAGTAACCTATTTATATTAGCTGAAGATTTAGCTATTATTTGATATTCAGGGAGCTTGGTGATGAAAGAGCTGTAAGGCAAACAGTGAAACAGACGAGACAGGGAGAAGTAAGGAAGGAGAATGCAAGCAGAATAAATATTAATTCTGATCATGAAGATCATCTGTTCCTCCAGAAACTCCAGCAAACACAAAGAGGCCACACATCCATTGGAAACACCTAGCATACTACTGAGAACTCACTCCATCTCATTATAGTCCTTCCTGAGGCTTGTCTGCCTCTGTCATTCCAAGCCATACAGTGGAATAATTATCTGAGCATATAACTGCACCAGGATCTGAGTCTTGCTTTGGGGCCTGTTGGCTGCTACAGTTCAAATCACAGTAATTAAGGTAATCATAATAAAAAAATGGTTTTGAGAAAAGCTTAAATTCTCAGAGTTTCTGCTTTATCATGCCTGGGTTTTTTACAAAAACTAGTTTGTGAAAGAACAATATTTGCTAGCCACAGAAAAATGAGTGCAGCACTCTTCTTTTTTAAAAAAAGAAAATCTATATCCTTATACTTAAAAGAGAATACTTCAAATGCTGCAAATACTGGTATGAAAGTCTCCCATTCAAAATCCATTAGTATGCTTTACAGTGTGTTTTTTTCCATTTATTTCAATGAACCACTAGAGCAGGACTTAACACCCTAAGGGAAATTTGGGCATGTCTACCTGTGTCAAATGCAGGTAGTCATACCAGCTCTGCCCACAGCTGGAGCTGACAGATGAGGCTTATTAGTACATCCCAGCTGCACATTAATGTTCCTGAATGTAGCTCAGAATGAATGCTGTTTATTTCCATTTTACAGTCAGTACTGGTATAAGACAAGTACACTACTCCCCAGCCTGTGCATGTCATGTTTTCCAGGGATCATTCTATACATGCACGAGTCCCACATAACCCAGTCATGATGTTTCTACCTTAATTTAGCACTCAAGAAGTGTCTTCCTTGGTTTAGAATGGGAATGAACAGTTGCTGACTCTGTCATATATTTGTTATTTCTATGTACAAATGTACTTTACTCTTCAAACTATTTTCTTTAAGATTCATATGTTTATATGTTGTGGTAAATTCAGATATATGATCAAATCTTATTTAAAAAAATTAGAGCTTATTATCTTTGTGCTAGTTATGAAGTGGAGATCTGGTTGTACCTGGTATTACACGCTGTTGGGGAGTAAAGTCTTACTCCTGTGAGATAAAGCCACTAACAATTTCAGTTTTTGTGTACAGATATCAGTACGTCAGATGCAATAGGCCTTATCTGATACAAACCAGGAAGATACTTGTTCATGTGTTATGGGGAGCACATAGCTAACCTGTCAAAATCAATTATGTAGTGGAACATTTGCTCTCGACAGTTTCCTTATGAGCAAAAGAACAGGTTTGGCTGACAAAATCCTACCGTCCATGGTGGTTCTTCTCTTAATGGAAATGATAAGACATTGATACAGAATCAGACTGCAGCTATACTTCAGAAGAATCTGTGATTGTAGCTAATCTCAGCATGGAAACAGTCTACTCACAGGTGTAAAATTCAGAAGAGCATATAAGCCTTTAGGACAAGATCACAGACTGCAACAGACCTAAAGATCCAAGGTGTATTTGTGTTTAGTGTCCTCTTCTGAGCCTCTTGCTGATATTATAAAGAACATTCTTCAGCAATATTACTTCTTGTTTCAAATCACCTCCCTGTAGCTCCTTCACTAGCAGCCTTGCCTGTTCAAACTTGCTGCCCAGAGACATTATCAAAATCAAAATGATAAAGCAGAAGTAAATAAAAGAAACTGAAAATAACATTTTAAAGTGATTGGTGAAGAGGTTTTTTTCGTTCAATTATTTATTTTTTAGCTTAAACTTTTCTGTTTCCATGGCCTATGTGGGTGGACCTAGATTTTTAAAACAAATCCTATGTAGTTTCTGGGCCACGATGTCAATAGTTTAAAATTAAACAACACTGATTTTTTGAAGCTGCTGTCAGGGCCCTGAGTGCACCAAAAGGCTCTGTGACCGCTCTCACCACCCCCTCTCTGCACTCTAGGTGTTCAGCTAACTTGCAGATGTGTTGAAATGTAAGTTTCACATAGCGCTTGGATCAGATTGCTGTGAGCTTCAACATGTCAACACTCTGGCTCTTACCCTTGATCCCTGCCTGATCCACATATGCCTGTACCCACACATACGTGTGTGCCTAGCCAGGTAACTTGCTGAACCTTACCTGCTGACTTAGTTTCTGTCTTGACCTTGGATCTGCCTCATCACTGCAGACTTTTCTGGCCGTCTCTGGACTGTGTCTGACCCCAGTTACCATCACTGGATCTACTCATCTTCCCTTGCTATTGTGCCACCAAATGGCAACCTTGTCTCACTCTGCCAGCTCTGCTGTCACCCTCAGCTCCTGGCTCCCCTTCCCTTTTGTGCTCTTGCTGCTCTTTGACAGATAATGTACAGGCAAAAATATTTGAAATCTGAGGTGGTTTTAGCTACTCATTTAGAAAAAGCAGGGTATTAATCTAGGCTTCTTTTGAAAATAAAACCAACAAACTGAAAAAATCACCCAATAAAATAATGGATTTAGAACCTCTGATGTGCAAAAGATAAACAAAAAGTGACAGACAGCAATTCACCTTTTGACTGATCGACCCAATAGTATATATGAACAATTGTGTTTTTAACTCTTTAAACTGAAACGCACAGAAAGATAATGAAGTACCTTACTATTTCTTAGGAATGCATCTCATAATAATGATTTGTAAATTTGAAAAGCACTAGGTTACGCAACAGATTATGTAGATACAGTTTACTCCACCAAAATTTATAGCCAGTGTTCATTCCCAACATTTCAGTCTTTTTATATGCAGAGATACAAAACAGCTATTAAAAAACATAGTCGTTAACAGAAACAAACATTCCAGGCTATTTTGATGTCCAGCATACTAGCGTCTATGCCAGTGGCATTCACCTGTTACTCATACAAACACAATACAAACACAGACACAAGAAAAAATGAAAATGGTACATGTGTTCATCATTTCAACTTAAAACTAATGAGGTTTTTTCCACTGCAGAGTTCTGTACTGGAGAGATTGCTAGTAAGAATGTGGACTCTCTGAAGAACAGCAGGGAAGATAATACAACAACAAACAATAAAATGTATGAAATAAAACCATTCTACAAGCTCTTTCAATCAAAGAGTCTCAAAAAACTACAAATAATAGTACACTACAGTTCTCCATACCTCTGTGTGTGAGGAAAAAGCTATATGATCCTCTGTCAGTAAGGACAGAAATATTCACTGCCTTAACTATGATTAATTCACTGTATTTGGTGTATGATTTTTTTACCCTTAACAGTGCAACAATGGCTTGTTGTTCATATAAGAAAAGAATAATCTTATTTAGGGAAAAAAATATAAAATCTTTTTAAACAAATTTGAGGAATCTATTCACATGAACTTGAGATCTAGTATTACTCAATGGTTCTTAGGTTATTTATATTTGTATTTAGACTTCTGAGTGTTTCGAGGCTTGAAGTTCATTAATCTCTAGCAGAGGCAGAAGACTTCTGATTTGTGTTCTCATTGAGTGTGAAAGATTTTACATCGACAGTGAAGCAGGAATTATGTATTTGTTTTCACACTGAAAAGCGGCAGGTGCACAAAAATGTTTCTTTTAAATATTCTACTCTTTCAACACTGTAGAAGTAAAACATGGGCTAAAATAGTGTGAACATTTAATGATTACACTATTCTGTTTTTGTGAAACCACAGAAAAAAAATTAATCATTTCCTTAAGAAGTCCTTCAAATATGTGTCCAAAGCAGATTTTTTTCTGGAGTTAAGATAAGTTTTAAAGCTTAGTATCTATCCTCTTTTCAGAGTTCTGTCACTATCATTTTGTTTGCCTATTAATTCATAGTTCTTTTACCATCAGCAACTCAATGCATATTTAAAACTGGTTTCTTATTGTTCCAGGCAGTATTTTTAAAGAAGTAATTTAAGAAAAACAAAGCCAAACCAAACAAAACAAAACCACACAACTTTTGTTATAAGAGTAGGAAAAAGACCAAAAAGACCCAATAATGAAATGGGAAAGCTTGGTTTCATCCCCTGCGTTTATATCCACTTCCCCATGAATGAGAATCTTCCGTTATATTATTTGGGAATATTCTCACGGAATCATGGGGGAAACCCAAATAAATTATTTGACATTTTGAAAGAAAATCATGTTGCGATTTGTCTAAACTGTGTAGTCTGTTCAGGCTTTCTCTTTTTTGAGTATTCAAAGCAGATGTAAATATTTATGTATTGGTATGACTGCCTCATAACTTTTACTTAATTTTAATAATTTTTTCAATATATTTTTTGTCTTAGCGTTATTATTTAAAGAGCATTTTAAAGTAAATGTAATAGAGCAAATTATGAGACACCAAGGCACAGGCTAAATCTCTTCTTTAAGAAGCACAAGATACACACTGGGAATTACGGATATTTTCCATAAGCATTTTTGATAAATTTTGCTTTTAACAAACTGGACTTGTTTGCTTTTAACACCTTGCACACTAAAAACATCTAGTTAGAAAGACTTTTTAAGTTGTTTTTTTCTCCCTGATCTAGAATATGTACCTCAGATAATACAAGAGATCAATTGCTTATATTATCATAGAATTAATCAATGTCTATTTTAATGTGTGGCGGGTTGGCCCTTGGCTGGGGGCCAAACCACACACACCCACTCACACAGTCCCTGCCCCCACCCAATGATAGGGGAGAGAATTAAAGAGGTAAATGGCAAAGAGGACTCATGGGTTGAAATAAGGACAATTTAATAACTAAACTACAATAATACTGGAAATAATACTATATACAAATATGCAATGTGATACACAGTGATACTACCCCTCCCCACCTGATGACCAAAGGCCCAGCCCACTCCCAGCCAATGACCCCGGAGGAGGGAGGGAATGGGTGATACACAATGATACTGCCCCCCCGCCCCGAAAAAGGCTCAGCCTGTTGCGAGCTAATGATCTCCAGAAACCGCACAGACGATTCGACGATTCCCCCAGAAAAGAGGGGGAAAAGGGGGGGGGGAGGTGCCGCTCCCGGAGGCACTCACGGAACGGAGATAACAGCCCAAGCGTCCCAGTCTGAGAGCTGGCCGAAGCAGAAAAAAAAACCAAAAAAAACCAAAAAAAAAAGCTAATGATCCCCCTGGAGAGGGAGGATGCCAAAACTCACGGAGCAGAGATAACGAATGTCCCGGGCCAAGAGCTAACAGTGACCGTGGGGGGAGGGGGAGGGGGAAAGCCTTGGGAGAGCGAACGCAGGCTCCCCAAAGCGAGATGAATCCAGAGCCCAAGGGAAGTGAAAAGGCTTGCTCTCCCGGAAGAGTCCTCACCTATATACTGGGTATGACGTGCATGGGATGGAATAATTGGTCAGTCTGCTTCTCAATCTTGACCTAAAAGCAAATCCCAAGCTAGAAGCCGGACTATCTCTCCCCCCCCGCTCTGTCTATGGAGAGGAGAGAGGCTGGATGTATTCTGTCCTTGAGGACAAATAGCAATATCCTAGCAATAACTATAAACGTTCTTCTCTTATAAATTCTCTCCTGAGCAGGAATCCAAAACATAGCTTCTTCTAGCTATTTATGAAGAGAAGGGAAAAGGAAAAAAAAAAAAATTAACTCTCCTCTGCTTAAGCCACAACACAATGACATGGGAAGAGTTATTTTGTCATGTAACATATATATTTATATACTTAAATGCAATGAAATTTTCCAGCAACACTACGTTTTCAACTGTGAAGGGAAACTTGCAAGGCACTAATGCATTCAAGAACAGAACTTCTGGATATTTTATTCTGCTGCCCTGAACTTGCTTGTAAGTACATTATGAATCTTGAAATCTCTGACTGACGGGACAAAACCTTCAAACTAAAGACTTTTACTCAGTATAGCCAACAAAACAGAAGATGTCTGCCAGTTTCTCCATTAAAATCTTGCTGACAGGTTTAACTTAAATTACATTGAACTTCACATTTTCCATAATGATTCTAAAAACATGGCTATGCATAGAAATAGAAATGATTAATTATAGATGAGTCTGAACGGACACCAGGGTTGAATTGTAAAAAAGCTGTCATATTCCAAACAATTCAGTATTCTTTTTGAATCTTCGAACCTCAATTTCCAAATTAGTTGCAACATTTGCTGTAACCCTGATTAGAGTTCTAAGTGGTGTTGCTTCCAGAGAACCCAGAAACTTAAACTAATTACTTAGCATTTAAAAAGTTTAACCTAATCACACAGGAGCAGATGCTGTGTTCATTTTGTTATTTCCTATTGTGCCTGTAAGAATCCATAGTTTATGAAGATGCATAAGATGGCTTTCATTTTCCAGATGATTAAGCCCGCCAGGGGCTACCAGGCAAAACTTTTTACAGTTTCCTTTATTTCTGCACATACATAAGTTTACTTGATTTTGGGAAGTAGGAAGCAGGAGTGTTATATTTTGTCTATAAAAAGCATCCCACTGGGATTGTTAGCAAAAGTCATCTTTATGTCAAGGACATGACATTTTAAGAACAGCTTTTTGTTCTGAAGCTCAGGAAAGTTTAGATTAATTTGATATTAAAAACTAATCACCATTTAAAAATTATATTGGTAGCACTGATATGAGAGGTCTGTTCCCTTTACACTATCCTTTAATTGGAAGTATTCCCTAGAATTTTGAAGATATGACACTAGCCACCTTTAGGAGCATGAGTAATGTGAGTTACTTGAAATCTAAATGCAAACTCACCTGTTCAGCATATCAGGAGAGTTTCTAACCTATACCTAAGCTGACAGTGAGACAGGCTAGAGAATATTTAGTAACATTACAAACAGACACTGCTGGATCCAGTTAGCAATGGATTAAAATACAGAGATTTGCACTTCTGAAAATTACTAGGAAACAGTATTATAGGGTAATGCAATTTTTAACTAAAGCAGTTAGAGAACATTTTAATATGAGCAAATGTGAAAAAAAAAAGTGTGTTTTCCTGGGGAAGAGAGAAAGGTTCCATTTTATAAGTGCTTTTAAAGTGTAACCTAGAAAACATGCCTAAAAGTAAGGGCCTGCAGGTACAATAGTTTTCACTGAGTTGATTTCGCTTCAGTGCAGCTACATCCCAGCTTTCGAGAAAGGCATTTGCTAGAAAACAAATCATCGAAAATTACCAGGCAATTAAAAGTATGCTAGGATATGCTCTAAGATAAGTCAAGAAAAGATCCTTACAAAATGGAAATGTGGGTAAGAGAAAAAGTGAAGTAAAAGATCAACAGTCTAGGATGCACTGCATAGCAACAGTCAAAGTAAAAGAGACTTCTACTCAAAATCATTCAGAAAAACAATGACGTATCTTCAAGATAAGTAAAGGAGAAGAAAGGTTATATCCTGTATCCCAAACCACAGAACTATCAAGCATATGAAATCTGATCTGAAAATAGAAATCTGGCTGAGAATCTGTGTAAAACTGTCTCACAGCTACTAATATTAGAAAATTATGATCATTTCTAAATCAATAAGGCATGAACGAAAGAGTGCTTGGAGCAAGAAGACGAGCAACTATAACAAGCAAGATTAGTTTATAACCTAAAAAAAGAAGAGAAGATATTACGAGCATGTGAGAATCATTTTAATATCTATATTTGAAGAATAGCTAAATGCCAGACTTTGTACCTATCTCTGAATGAGTGAAGGCTTAGCCTAGGAGTCAGTCATGTATTATGAACTGGTAACATGGACTATATACCCATAATGAAGGCCAGGGATATTTTTTCTTTGGAGGAATAATATTGACAATATAACACAGAAAAATACTACTGTTCTCTGCAATTTAACATTTACAAATACAATATACTTTTTATGCTTTACTGAAAATAAAGGATCGTCATATATTAATTTTATGGTACAGTGCGTTTTCAAGATATTTTTGCTGATGTTTGGACTATGCTTTCTCTTATCATAGTTCTAACACATGGGTTTCTTTCTGCTTTTTTGGTTGACTTTTTAAGCTTTCTTGTTATCTTTAAGCTGATGGCTAGCTTAGGAAAGTACAAAAGAATGAAAAAATCGATCTGATATATTTAAAATAAAACAGGAAACACGCAGGATTTTTTTAGTAAAGTTAGTTACAATGATTCTGAAACAATGCCTCAAACAAAAAAGTGAGAAATAAATATATTAACAGCTGAGGAAGGTAAGTTACGAAGGAAATAAAAATGCTGAAGTTATGTAAAATCTAGAAAATTTTTGTGGAGTATAGTAAGTAAGAAAACTTACGTAACTTATTTTTGCTTCAGTACAGGAAGTCTATAGAACTATGACAAAGGTAATGTACATTGTAAAAACAATTAATACTTATTCTAAATGGCCTAAGACTGAATTCCGGAATTCACCGAGTGCCAGAATTAAATGAAACTATCAACCAAAGTTATAAGGGTTATGGAGGACGGGTCTTGGAATACCTTAGGAAGCTCCTCAGGTTCTTATTGCATTAAAAAACTTGAAAAAGGACAACAAATGGAATTTTGCAAAGCTGTTTCTGTAAACATCTATTGCTGACTAGACAGAGATTTCAAGACTAGGATTATCTTTAAACAATTACAATAATTTGTTTATTTAGTGTTTACATTGTTTAAAGTATACTAGCAGATCGTGTTTTAATAATCTTTGTCCTACGAGAAAAAGTTAACAGTTTTTGATGAGTTTTACTGGATACCCAATTTGAAATTTGGATTTTTTTTTTCCCAATTTAAGATACATAGAGATAATCAGTAATTTTCAGTAGTTTTGCTTTTTCTTTCTTTTTTGTAGTGGAAGGAACTAATGTTTTTTTCTAGTAGACCCACATTTGAAATTTCTTTCACTCCATAAGGACCGGAGGAATAGGAATTAACTGATCTTAGGCTTTGCCTCACTTCACTTATGTACCCACTGCAATGCAAAATAGCAAAATAGCAGAATGAATTTTGTCTTTCAACATTTACAAGAATTCAGAAATAAAGGCAAATTGGCAAATTTAGTTTATTATCTAAGGAACTTAATTTTATAATGAGATTCTTTCTGAACTTCCAATCCACAGACTGATCCAAAATTCAGAAGGTATTAATCTTGATGGAGTTTTTTGTGTAATATGAGTTTACATATTCAAATTTAACAGCAAAATAATTACCTTTAAGGGTTATGCACTGTCAACAAATAGCAGAATACACTATCATGCAGCAAAGTAACTGTAACAATTGATTAATTCTGGTCTGGATTTACTTTAAAGCAGCAATTACTTCTGAAAGTGTGATGTGAGAGCTACCAACTTCATTAGGATTACAAATATTTCAAATGCTGAAAGAGGTGATAGTGTGATCAGTTCACTCAAATATCCTGCAATAAGAATTTGAGACTGAGGGTGAAGAACTCAGTCTTAACAGTGAGTTTTCACTGAAGGCGATGATATTGCAATTGAATGAACTACACCAATAAACAGATTCTTTAAATTCACACATTGCGCAAGTAGTCAACTCAAACGTTTAATTCTTCAGACTGGGAAGGAATATTCTGGAGGCCACAGATTAGGTCACACTGAAAGCTGAGTAGCCAGCTTTCTTCAACATTTCCCTAAATGTTACCTGTGTCATCCTACTCTATACAGGTTCTCATTTTAATTTTAAAGAAGTTTGAACACCTTCTCCAGGAGAGCTGGGTGATGTGACTGATGTGGATTGTGTATGCTTCCCTTTCTTTCATCCATCTCCCTAGAGAAGTGTGGCTGTCATAAGACATATACATGTTCAATGAGTTAGGGTCTTTTTTCATTTCATTTTAAGTTTGCACCCTGCTATTGTCATGTACTAAATTTATGTAACATTGTATAAATGTGACATACAATAAAACGTCCAGTTAGAAACCCACATATCTTATCCCAGCCCACTTAATTAGTCAAAGGAAGTACTAGCACCACGAGGACCTCCTGTTAGAAGCCACTAGCAACAATGAAGGTAAAAGAACAGGACTCTTGTCCCATTTTACAACCTTAAAAAGCAGTGCAAATAAAATTTAAAAAAAATAATTTACATTTTAAACATGGATTGTAAAAGAACAAGCTTGTGTTACTATTTTGGTCTTTGGTTAAGAAATTCAGAGTTGTTAGTGGTTGCTTACAATCATTTTTTTACTATCCAGTTGTCTATTCACGAATTCAGAGTTGGCCAAAGTGCAAATTAATTGCACTAGAACAGTCATAGCTGCTTTAAAAGATGGAGAGGGACATAGAAAAACAATAATAAATAAGTAAATATATAAAGGCAAGGCCAAAAGTCAAACAGCTAAAAATAAACATGTTGAATGCACAAACATGAAGAAGAGATTTGCATTATTCATTGTGAGACAAAATACGGACAGCATAAAGATACCAAAAGCATTTAATGAATTTTGACACTGGTAAGCTATATTTCAGGGCTAACTAAAATGCAGACAACGAGCAGCAGAATTTAAAACTCCCAGACAGAGGAAATATTCCATGGCTCTAGAGAGATAAATAGTCGAATCAGGTTGCATATCACTGCTGATTTACACAGATGATTGAGACAGAAAGACCAGCTACAATGCAGTTAAGTTTGTTCACGGTAGAATAAAGCAACCAGCAAGGTGAACTCTGAAAAAATTGGACTGCTAATACCCAAGAGATGAATCTCGGGAAGTTACATTGTACAGTAAGAGTTTATGACTTCAGTTTAATAGCCTACTTCTCCATAAATATTCCAGACAACATGAAATAATGGAAACAAAAAAAACAAGCATTGCTTTAAACTAGTTATTCAGCTGTATGGACAGAATGGAGGTCTAGGTAGCTTAAGATAAGAAAAAAACTAATAAATAGAATTATGCTTGCTGTACCCTTTTTCTATGTTTCTTCTAGCAAACCAAATCTCAAACAGTTTCACTACCCCTTTCTTTATACTAACTGAAATAATTCAAGATATGTAAGTAAGATATGATATCCAGAGTTTTCTCAGAACTATATTGTTTGGGGTCAATTTTGTCTCTCAATTTTATAACATAGCCAAACTAGTAAAGCAAATCTACCATATAATTTTTTTCTGGAAGACACTCACATATTATAACAACTGTTAGCACCTTGGATCATACTCAGGAGCTCAAATAGGTATAGCAATTGTAGGGCACATATCACATTGAAATTTGTAAGTGGTTTAACTACAAGAAGTATGAGAGTGAAAAATAAATTGCTTTTGATGCATTAGAAACTCAAATAATTTTTTTTTTTCATCACTGGAAAAAGAGATGTAGGTGAAAAAACCTAAAATCCGGTAGAACTAAATGTTAACTACACAGAATAGGCTCATGCAGCAGTTACATAAAAAACTTTAATTCTCCCTTTCCTGAATAACGTGATCAATAAAAATGTAAGGTTAATAAAAATGACTTGAGAGTGTGAGCTGCAAATAAAATCACTTTCATTTTACTTAGGGAGGAGCCAAATTAGTATCTTTGGCTGATCAGAAGCAAAAAGACAGTGGAAAACTTTTTTACCTCTTATTCTGAGGAAAATACAGCTCAGTCAGATCATCAAATCTGTAACTGGCAAGACACATTGTGATGTGTTTGACCTTGGCTCGAGGACAAACCACACACCCACTCACGCAATTTCCCCCTCCGACCCGAGGACAGGGGAGAGAATTAAAGGGGCAAATGGAAAAAAAGGGCTCGTGAGTTGAGCAATTTAATAACTAAAATACAATAATATTGAAAATAATACTATATTCAAATGAGTGATACACAGTGATACTGTGCCCTTCCAACCAAATAACCAGGGCTCAGCCTGTTCCTGGCTAACGATCCCAGAGCCCAGAGAGTCCTGAAACCGCACTCACGGAACAGAGATAACAGTCCGAGCACCCAGACCGAGAGCTGACTGGGGTTGGGCAGGAAGACCTTGGGAGAGCGACCACCTAGAGCAAGACGACCCGGAGCAAAAGAGATCCGGAAAGAAAAAGTGCCGATCTTGCAGAGGCTCCTCACCTATATACTGGACATGATGTGTATGATATGGAATAGATTGTTGGCCACTTTGGGTCTCAATCCCGAACCCAAGTTCAAATCTTGGGCTAGTAACTGGGGCTGTGGTCCCCTCCCAGCTTCTGCTGTTTTCAGACAGCCAGACAAGCTGAAAGACCTTGGCAGCCGCGTAAACGTCACTTTTTATCAGCTTTCTTCTGAGCACAAATCCAAAACACAGCCCCTTGTTAGCTACTATGAAGAAATTAACTATGTCTCAGCTTAACCCAGAACACACATTAATTACAGACTTTCAGATATGTTGACAAACTTTGAAATCATCTCTGTCTGGCATTTAGACACATTGACATTATTTGAAACCTAAGAGAAATTAATTATGAGGTGAATTGCACTTGTTCACCTTGTCTTTTTTTTTAATGTTTGAATCACGAAATTTAAAGCTACAAAGCAAAAATATCTAAACACTGACGTTGGTCATATTGGAGAACTCTTAATATCTGCTGTTTATGCACTTAGGCTGTAGTGGCTTTGCAAAGAGAAGAGAGGAGGAGAGGAGGATGTTATTCTTGAGACTCATACATTATTTTGATAATCTGGACTATTAGACTTGTAAAAACTTTATTAATATAGTTCTTAGTTAATATAGTTTATTCGCTTTTGTGCAGAACAAGATTTTAAGTGTAATTTATCTATTGCAAAACATAAGTTACCAATGTCTTTTAGCTTCACTTTGACATTATTCTTTAGATAAAAATTAATGCCTTAATGTCCTACAAAGGATGGTGGAAAATAAACAAAAAAAGAAAAACATGTCTGCTATATGTACAAAGTTTTAATTCATTTACGAACTACTGATAAAGAAAAAATCACACTGAATTTAGGTGAGAGAGAACTAATCTTGAGTTTACATAATTTACGTTCAATTTCCCACCAAGACAGCCTAGCAGCTTCTTGGATTGCCTGTATAAAGATATCCTCTTCCTCCCAGCTATTCTCTGAACAGCCAAAGACTCTATGAGGAAATGTACCTGCAAATGCCAGGCTTTGGTTGATAAAATGCCTTTTTAATTCCCCACAGCCAGGGCTGCAGGCTGCAACAAATTCCTACCCAATATTCCTCAGGTTACTCTTCCATGTTACCTTGACCTTAAGACTCACAACCAGCACATCCCTGGCTGTGAACTCTGTAGTAGCAAAATTATACGTGATACAAAAACTCCCTGAACAAAACACTTGTCTGATATTTGCTGCATTTAAAACCAAACTCAGTTTTCAACTAATTAAATACCTTTATGAAAGAACAAAACCTAACACAGCAAAGTTCTTATACAATAGAATATAAAATTCTTAGAAATGAAAGAATATAATTACATAATTTTCTGTAGCTTGCTGTAAAGCAAAGACAAACCTGCAATTTATACTATTTCTGCATGAGTAAAAAAAAAAAAAAACCAAACAAACCAACCAGAAAACAAACAAACAAAACCCCCTTTTTATTTCCCTTTAAAAAACAACAAAAAAAATCCCCTCAAGTCTCCTGCTGTAAGGGCTTCAGGAAGGAAACCTACCCTGTCTGGAATGGCAGGAATTTTTTTTTCAAGAGATACATCTCATAGGGTTAGCTGTTTCAGCAGCATGTAGAAAACATGTACAAGCATTGGCGACGCTTAATCTGAAGTCCAATAGGGAAAGAAATTATAGAACGTGTCTCTTTTCAGTAACTAACGAATATATAAATTACAAGCACACAAGTAAATACTTTGGAGAAAGACCTTCTCTCCATGTTGAGTATTGTCTTAAATAGGAAGTGCCTTAGTGTAGGATTATTCTTTAACAGACTAATGTATTTTGCTGTTTAAAACACCATTTGGATGTACTTTATTTTAATAGTACTAAAGCTTTTGACCTTCTTTGCAAAACATTTTGAAATCTGTTAATGAAAAACACTATAGGAAAGCCAGGTGTTATCATCATTACTGTTGTACGTGCAATTTGAATGACAGGAGTTCACAATACATTATAATACATTAACAGTAAGAAGTGGAAAAACAAGAAACATCTTGCAGGGAATTCTAACCCATCTCTATGGAGCCGTATTTGGGGAGAGGAAAAAGGGAAAGGAAATAAGTAAGTAACTCCTGGTGGTTCTTTCCGCTCTAGTTAAGAAACTAACAGCTCTTTTAGGTTATTATTCACTGCATGTGTGATTAATCAATATGATAAAGTATGTAAATTAAGTAAGCATTGTGGCTTACAAGTCACTTGCAGTCAGTTCACGTAAATGTACTTCTTTTGTAGCCATTCTGGAAGGTACCTGAAGAAAAAGAGGATTAAAAATATTAACTGACCATACAAGCTTTCAGTTAAGCAAGATGAAATTAGCACAAGAGTGCAATTTATAACCATGAGACTTAATAAAAAAAAAAAAAAGTGACTGTTGCGGTGCTACTATTTTTTTACTTCGCTAACACAATTTGTATATGTGAAAGAATAGATGTACCTTCTAATGCTTCAGACGAGACTCATATTGCATTTGTTTGAGAAGTGTTAACAATGTGTTTGATTCAATTAGTGGCAATAAGCCCCCATGGTTTTAAGATTTAGGTTTTAAAAATAGTATAAATAATGATGGAATGGTCTGCAATCAACCAAAGTGAAAGGCAATTGGGAAGTATGGTTATTTTCTCTGTAAAGAAATCTTACATTGGGAAAAAGAGTATGACAACATATTAGAGAGGTCCCTAAAACAGAAAATAGCTGGATGAGTAATTTGAAGTTAGTAAATCATGTGGTCAAACCAATTTAATCTTGCCAAGGGTTAGTAATAAAGCTCGGGCTTTAAAAACAATAATTAACCAAATTGTGTCTCAGGATTTGCCAAGCTTTGTCTCGACTTGTTTAATCTCAATTATGTTGATCTTGATTTTACATGTATTCCCAAATTATTTAAGAAAACGCTGCTGTGGTGTCAACTTGTTTTACAGTGAGATGACTGTTGCCTAGGTTGTGCTAGCTGTTATGGCAGAATGGTCAGGCCCATTGCTTGTGTTGTGATTTTGAGCTTTTTAAAGGCAAATTATTATTATCTAACTCGCTGCTACTTTAAGTTTTACTTATTTCTTTTGCGATTGTGTGATTCTTATCCCAAAATAAAACATATTATATTAAAAAAAGGACTAACAAGACTATATAATTTTAGTATAAGTAATCCACATGGAATGTATGTCTGTCATTAGTGAATACAGGGTTGAGAAGTATAACAATAAACCTGAGCAACAACCCTCAGGACTGAGGAGGAAAAAACTCTCACTGTCAATGTAGTGTTTGTCCCAGCAAAGAACTAGGGCTGCTGATAACCTGCCATAATAACACGTAAGTAGGGTGGCTGTTTCACTACGTAAAGGAATACAGGCTAGAAAGTCAGTGTAGAAAAATTTTAATTGTATTATTAAGAGGAACTTAGCAATAATTAGGTGGACTATAAGCATTAAATTACCATTTTACACTGGACTTAAAGAATAGCTCTCTATTTTGATTAATCTGCTAGAACACCCACTACATTTATTTTCCATCACTTGCTGCACAGAATAAAAATGTGCAAGTAACAAAAACTTTGAAAATGACCCATGGCTTCAGTGAGTAAGGATTTCAGTCCTTACAGATCTTTTGATCATTGATCCAATTATCAAAAAACAGAAATGCAGTGGGGTAGATAGTGGTCTGTCTGACTCGTGTTTCTGTCTTTTATAATGGCAGTAAAAGGTGTTTAGAGAAGTGTATGTGATTGTGGCCATTTTCAGTGGTCTATTGTCCTTCACCGTCTCCAAGCATCCACAGTCACTGGATAAAGATTTTTAGAAGATATATCCTTGCCTGCTCCCTGAACTATTTGGTTATGAACCTGCTGTCCACAAATTCGTGTAGTCTTTCTTTCAATTTTCTGATACTACCTGCCTTCAAACCTCTCTGGGGTACCAGACTCCAAAAGTTCAGTCTGCTGTGTAAAACAATTCTTTGAAAAGCAGTCTCCTACTATTCCCAGTGAGTGATTCCTAGTTTTATTAGTACAGAATTCAAAGAAGAACAGAAGATGACCTCTGGTACAAAGGGTTTGCCTTTGATATGTTGACCTTGGCTAGTTACTAGATGCCTTCCTAACCTCTCTCTCACTCCCCCTCCTCAAAAGGAGGAGAAAATACAATGGAAAAACTCATGGTTCAAGATAAGAACAGGGAGATCACCACCAGTTACCATCACAGGCAAAACAGACTTGACTAGGCAAAAATAGTTTAATTTTATCACCAATTAATAATAAAGTATGACAGTGAGAAACAAAAACAGAACTAAAAACGCCCCTCTCCTCATCCTTGGGTCAGCTTCACTCATGGCTTTTCTATCTCCTCCCTCCTGCCTGAGCAGTCAGGGGGGATGGGGAATGGGTATTGCAGTAAGTTTTTAACTTTTTGTCTCTGCTGCTCCTACCTTTTCACTCTCCCCCTGCTTCAGCATGGGGACCCTGCCATGGGAGACAGTATTTCACAAACTTCTCCAACGTTGGTCCTTCCCATGGACTGTGGTTCTCCAAGGAGTGCTTCATCATGGTTTCTTTCCACACTGTACAGTCTTTCAGGAATGGTCTGTTCCAGTGTTGCTTCCCCCATAGGAAGCAGGTCCTGCCAGAAAACCTGCTCCTGCATGGGCTTCTCTCCACAGAGCTACATGTCCTGCAAGGAGCTTACTCTGCTGCAGGCTCTCCACAGGCTGCAGCTTCCTTCAGGACATATTTGCCTGTTCTGGTGTAGGGTCCTCCATGGGCTGCAGATGGATATCTGCTCCACCATTGTCCTCCATGGGCTGCAGGGGGGCAACCTGATTCATTATGATATTCTCCACAGGCTGCAGGGGAATCTCTGCTCTGGCACCTGGAACACCTCCTCCACCTCCTTTCTCATTGATGTGGGTGTCCGCAGGATTGTTTCTCTCACATTTTTCTCACTGCTCTCTCTCAACTTCTGTTGTGCAGCATTTTTTACCCTTTCTTAAATATGTTATCACAGAGGTACCACCAGCATCACTGATGGGCTCAGCTTTGGCCAGTGGTGGGTCTGTTTTGGAGCCAGCTGTGACTGGCTCTGTCTGACATTGGGGCAGCTTCTGGTACCTTCTCACAGCAGCCACCACTTCAGCCCTGCCACTACCAAAAGCTTGGCATGAAAACAGCTAAAGCAAATTTATGAAAGATCTGACAAAGGAAAGATCAGCTTGAAAATAGAAGTTGGACTTTTGAAGATAGTTGTGAATGACAACCTCATACAGTTGTGAAAGCTGGACTTTATGATACTGATTCAGAAAAGCAGCTTCACCTGAGAATAGTGAGAATACAGAAGGTAATTATCACTTAATGCGTAGCTATCTGTATAGAGTGATTATTAATTATTTGAATTATTTTATCTTAATTTTATCCAAAGAAACATCACAGTTATTTTTTATAGATTTTATGGAATATACTTTGCCCATTAGTTGTTCCAATACCTTTGTGTAACTAATATTTTAGTACTCTCCATGAAATTCCATTAATTCCATATGGAGTCCATTTAGGATAAAATTAATTCACCCTGTATCTATTTCACTATTTTTCTGCGAGAAATATGGCATTTTAGTTACCATTAAACTAGAGAGAAATTGTATTCACTTCTCAGAAAGTACAATTCAATAAAAAAAATTGTTATGGAAAACCCATGCATGTAAAATGGAATATTTTTCAATGAAAATTGCAAACAGAAAAAAAATAGAAACTGACATTTCTGGCCTGGACCAGTAGACAGATACAGATACTGCAAAGAAATGAGAGGGAAAAAAGGATGCTGTGTTTTAATTTACCAGGGGTGGGAGGGGGTGGGGGACATAACTGGTCTAGACAGAATCTGATTTACAAAGGAGAGGCATCTTAGATTTTCTATGCATGGTAGATTTTCTATATAAAAAAGTATAATGTCAAGTTAATTACAAATGGTATAAAATTAGATTCTAACTTTGCACTGTTATCACAAGAATCATGTTGACAGCCACCAAGAAAAGGAGCAGAAATTATGATCTGACATAAACACCGATAGAAAAGATGCTGAAAAGGTAATGTAAAGGTGACTTTTATTAAATCATTACATCCCTGATATAATCATGAAGAAACATAGCAGTGTTTATCTGTTTTAGCTCTACATTAGTTTTGTTTTTATGGAAGATTTGGGGTGCAAGGCAATTGGGTAGCAACTGTACGAAGATCTGAACACAATAGGTTAATCCAAGATAAAACAGAGGATTTAGGGAGTATGAAACTAATCAGTAAGCAAGCAAAGTAAGGAGAAAAAGCAGAAAAATACATAAAGAGAAATGTTATGTAGGATAACAGAAGCAAAATAGGATGTTTGACTCGAAAGACAAATGTGTGTAAATAATGGTGAACAAGTAAGAACAATGGAGAATGATGAAGAAACAACACAAAGTTAGAGAACATTCAGAAAACAGTAGTTAAATGGGTCCTTAAAAGTGAAAGTTAAAAGTGAAATAAAGCAAACAAGGCACAGAAAATAAGACCATATCAGAAGATCTTGAGAATATAAGTGTCATAGTTTGGATATGTATCAAGTATAATACCAGAACAGATACCTGATGACAAGTATCCAAGTGCTCAGAGAAGGATAGGTAAGGGCTACATCAGCATGATGAACTAAAAGATGGAACAAGAAGATTTATAGAAGAAAGAAAACATGAAAATCACATTAAACTAAAAACAGGGGAATTGAATTCTTCAGTGCAATAAAATGACTTTGTCACACTGATGGTGACCTATTTCTTTAGCTAAAATATGTATATGTAGTGACTCTTTGTTTGTTTATTTGTTTTACCCAGGAAATCAATGACTAAATTTGTGCTATTGATTCAAAATTTCCTCTGTTAAATATTTGTATTTTCTGTATGCATGGTTTACTTACTATGTCTATCAAGCCAAAAGCATGAATTATGGACCAAGGTCCCAATATTCTGGGCACTGTATATACACACGGTAAAAAGGTCAAACCTAGCAAGGTCATTAAATCTCTTTTGCTTTGGTCCCTCTTGACTTGGTCATCATTTTGCCTAATGTAAATTTTCCTGTTATTTGTCTAGTATGACTTTGGAAACACAATATTATTTGTGTATTATTAGCCTGATAGCCTGCACATATATATGTAAATAAACACATTCAAGGTTCACAGTTGCAGTTTCGTGCTTCAGACATTATGCCTTCCTATGAGATTTTTTATACTATGAGATTAGAATGGTTTCTGCATCAAAGTAACAGTGAAGATCCTGTTTAACTAGCCTGACAGTATGTACCTGAACAATCAAGTAAAGTCAGTCCCAAGCCACAGTTTAATCCAGACTGACAGCCAGTTTAGTACTCACCTAAGTCAGGGAAGTCAGCAGCATAAATCACCGAATTTGGTCTCAGGTAAGTCCATAAAGAATCTACATGTAAAACAACACAGTTATAAGGAGAATATGAGTTAACTACATCAAGAGTCCTCAAACATTTAGATGCAATTTTTGTCTTATCGACTGTATGTTCTGTTTCAAGGCAAAGACATTTCCCCACTTCTGTCTCAGCGGATTACCTTCCTTGACCCAATGCTCCAGGATAAGATGCAAATAAGACTAATTTGGGAAACATAACCAGAAGTTCTATGTTAACTATTATTTGTTTTTCACACAAATTACAAGTCTTTGAGTGTACTTTGTTCTTGATCTTGTTTTCCTCAAATTTATTTATAGTGTCTGTTCATTCTTTAGCAATGAAAAAACTGTGGTAAGGCTGGAGCCAAAGCCAGATGTGTAGTTGAAATACTCTCTGAACAATTTCCATCTGTATGATTTCTTCGATGTGTGATTCCACTGCATTACATATCTTGGCATGCTCATCAATCTGCCCTGTTTGAAGTTAACATTCTCTTGGGAAAAGGAAAATATCGTTATGAAAATTGCATGAGTGAGCCGTTCTGTCTCACTGTTTTCACAAACAGTCAATCTGGGAGTACTAACACTAGGAATTAGAACAAAATCTTTTTTTAAGAGCCAAAAAAACCAGTCTGAGATGCAATGAGATGATTAGGTCAAGTAAGCAGAAATACAGTGTGCAATTTAAAATGAGGTATCCTGTTTTCCTGGCACATTATCTTACTTATTTAGTATCATTAGATTTCTCACAGTTGCAAGTGATCACAATCACAGAATTAATGCAGTGAAGTAGCTGCTCTAAGGAGTTCCTATCAGGGAGTGTAGCAGGAGAACAAGGGGTAAAGGGTATAAGCTAAAAGAGGGTAAATTTAGACTAGACATTAGGACGAAATTTTTCACTATGAGGGTGGTGAGACACTGGAACAGGTTGCCCAGGGAAGCTGTGGATGCCCCATCCCTGGAGGTGTTCAAGGCCAGGCTGGATGAGGCTTTGAGCAACCTGGTCTAGTGGAGGGTGTCCCTGCCCATGGCAGGGGGGTTGGAACTTGATGGTCTTTAGGGTCCCTTCCAACCCAAACCATTCTATGATTCTATGATTCAACTATTTATAACTGTTAGGCCTATGTAAAAGAACATCTTAAAAGTCAAGAAGTCAAGAAAAAATAATCTGAAAATTAAAATTGCCTTTATAACCTTATTTCAAAGTATTTTTCTCTACTCCCTTGCTTCTTTTGTTAGAAAAATAAACATTTGCTCCCACCAGGTAGTTAATATTTTATATTTTTTTGTTATTTTAACCTTATTGTTCAAAGTATAGCCTTCAGGTTTATTTACTGGACATTTAAATATTGTTCTGATTCCAGATTATCAATTATCTCCCAGGATGTTCTAGACTATTCTAAGCAGTAGAGTATCTGAATTTTTTAAAATATATTTGGGAGGTGAGTGAGCAGTACAATTTCATTTCATAGCTGGAGAGACAAAATAGAGGAAGATTAAGATTGAAAGACTTACATTTTGGGCAGGAGGTCGCTGGAACCTCTTATGCCTAAGTAATTTTCACTATGTAGCACTTTATATGCTCAAGACACATGTTCCTATATTTTTAATTGCTATTGTGAATATACAGCACCTTCACCAAATTGTTTTGAAAGATCTCACATTTGACAGTTCTTAAAAATGAGTGAACATTTTCGAAGATTTTTTTTAGGTTACTCACTTCATATCAAAGTCTCGAGCAAATCAAATCAGAGTTTGTCTCAATTAGCTTTTAGAATACTAGATAGTTAGAGTATCCTTCTGTCTGACAAGGACTCTCATTGCATACTTCCTAGATTCTGAAGCAAGTAATATAGCAATGACAACCTTCATCACTACACAATCTTTCTTGCTCTGTATACATCTGTCCTATGCAATGAAGTAATTATAAAAATATTATTCCACTTTCAAGTAACATTTCATCATTGCATTAACATTCAATGTACAATCTGACATTTCTCAAAGCTTGACTTTCTGGTGTGTTTAATTTCAGATTTATGTTTTCTTAAAGACACCTGTCTGTTACAATGGTTGTTGCCAAGTGAACACGTTAACAACAGTATTATAGTGTTATCAACTACGTGAATAGCATTTAAGCATTTTGCCATTCTGATTCTCACCTTCTCATCTTCTAGTGCTTGAGATGAACAGAATCTTCTACATATTCCTCTACTATAAATCAGGATCAAATTTCAAATCTCACTAATCCAGTTCCAAGTCTTTTTTTGCTCATTCCCTCACCTTCAAAAGCTATTCCCAATTTCCTTGAGCAGTGAGTGTAAATATTCATCTTTTGTTTCTGTCTTCAAATTCAAAATCTTTCTCAGTTACTGCTGTGGTCACCCTCTAAGCCCAACACCATTATTCCTGCAAATCTCTTCAAGTCTTGCCCAAGAAGTACACAATTAAGCACATTTTCCCCTTTTGGATCCTTCTCTAGACTGCTTTACCTCTGTCTCGATTTATCATTTTTCTGAAGGTTAACCTTACATTTTGCCTGGTTCTGTGTCGTCCTCTAATTGGTCACTATTCTCCACCACGATTCTGCCATATTGTCAAAAATACCTTTTGTGTTACAGTGCTACACTGTTACATTTTTAGCCCCAGTCCCAATATGTAGATCCATCCTCTATCCAAATTAGTCTAACACTCTCATGATTTTTACTCCAAGTCATTCTAGCCATGCTACAGTTTTCATATTTTTGTGACAAGCTTTCCCCACGTTGCTGAAGGGCATCCAGTCCCAGTTCTGCAATCTCTGCAGCTACTGCTTGACATTCAGTACCAGTACTCATCTATCCAATTGTTCCTCTAGGCCTCATTCCCTGTCTCAACCCTTCTGGAAAATCCTAGAAAAATATGTAGAGCTCTGTATTTGCTAAAACTGTCATGTAGAATAAGACAGTTATCATGAATATGTTTTGCTAAAGAGAAAACCTATGTGATTTTTTGCTTGTTTCCTAATAATAGTAGAAAAAAAATTACAGAGATAAATATTATTTATTAACTCATGTCAAATTCAGGCAATAAAATGTCATTGACCTTTTATTTTTATAAATTTTAATTATTTATTTCAAAAATCATTTTTTTAGAATTTAAAAGAAATCCTTCTAACACTTCTTAATTTTTTTTTTAAATTACCTCCATTAAAAAATGCTGAATGCATGTAAAATAATTTTGAAATATGTGACATATTTTAAGGCACCTAGTTCAATACCAATAATTTTTGGTTTATATTCATCTTACAAAAGTGTTCAAATGAAATCTAATTTTATATCATCATTTCACTAGTGACCAGAAAGACAAAAGCATTACTTTTTTCCTGCCCCTCATAAGAGTTTTTGGAAAGTGCAAGACAAAACTTAGAAGTGCAAAGAGGAAAAGTAACATAATGGTACGTTAAATGACTCAATGGAATGACTTGGCTGATTAGCACAGACTAAGCTCATATTGTTTGTTTCTTATATTGGTGTTCAGCTCAGTCAGGACAAAGAACAGCCTTAAAACATAAAGAGGTGACTGAAAAAAAAAAAAAAAAGAAGTTGAATTGAATGGTTGTCTTCAGAAAAAGTTCTGCAAAAATTTCTCATTTTAACCTATAGCCTTCATAGTCTGTTGCTAGATGTGTTCATTTGTAAAAAGACTGATCTTTGTGTCAGGAAAAAAAAAGTTATACACACACACACAAAATACAGGAACTTAGCTATATGTTTATAAACTTACATGAGTATTTAAAATGCACTGATCTGACAGAGAGAATACAAAAATCAAATTATGTAACAGTTTATGTAGTCATCTGTAAGAACTGAGCTGCATGTGGTATCAGTAATATAAAGTGTTTCACCTACTAAACTGATATTCTTTTGTATAGCCAAATATCAATCGTAACACTTCTATCTGATCCAGTAAAATACACATTGTCAATTCTATGTATATTCATTAGCTTAAGTATTTGTGCTGTTCACTAAATCACAGTTGACGATGTCATTCTTTCACTCTATCTGCATTCTGTTCACCAAAAACACAGTATTAGAAATACCTTAATGCTCAATTTATAAATAAAAAAATCAAAAAAAAGCTCCTTGGACTGTCAGGCAGTCATGTTAAGACGTATGTAACTTTTGCTGCATTCCAAAGAAATTATGTATGTGTCATACCACTAAACTCAAACCAAGGTCCAGTGGCCCAGTGTTCCACAGAAGCAGAGAATGAATTTAACAATTCTGTGACAATAATGTAAAAAAAAGCTAAATATCAACAATATTTTTAAATGTATTAGAGGAATAAATTTTGTGATAATGACAGATTCTGCACTTAAAGACTACTTCAGAGAGAAACTAGGTAAGAAGTAGTCTGTGGCTGGCAGCATTGAAGCAACAGGGACAGATGATGAAGTTATTAAGTTTAGAAAATATACCTTTTTCTACCAACATGGGTATTTTTATTTTTACTGGTTCTTTTTCTTTTTCCACAACAATTTGGAGTGGGCTTCAGTCTATACCCAAGAAGTTTGTTGGCATTTCACTCACCACTTCAGCATCTCTAGATTCAGAATAGTCCTTAATTTCTTCCCACAGTGGTATATTGCTGTGCTGTTTTTCAGAGTATTCTACATTCTATACTATATCTCAGAATAACTTCTGTTACAGTTTGATTTGTAATGTCTCATCTTACTATAGATTTATTACTTCTTCTAGTTGGCATGAACTTAGAAAAACAAAAACAGGTGATGATGTTGGTTGTTATTAGCAAAGGAAATAGGAGATAATATCAGCTTCTGTAACTGTTGCTAACACTGGGTAACCACTGGCAAATGTTGACTTTCTAACGGGAGCAGACATTGTACTTACTCCATGGAGTGAAAGATAGTGAGCCTGAAAAAAACAAGTTTTTGTTCATTGTGGTTACATAGCATTAAACAATGACAGATAATTTATCCCCTAGCCAAAATTAATTTCTTCCATGTAGCTCAAACTGATTTCTGGAACCAGAAATCGTAGGACTCTTTTTTCAATGTCATACCTAGTTGCTAACTGCATCGTTATGAAAAGAGCACTGATTTTTTTAATATGGGTGAGCTTAAAGGTTTAACAGCAGTACTGTATACACCATGTCATGTTGGTGTTTTTGGTTTATTTGTGGTGATCTTTGTGCTCAAGGCAAAAAAATATTTATTAGAACACACAAGAAGGCCTTATGGAAACAATCAAGGAAGGTTTTTAATGAGCTCTGAACACAATTTTCATTGCAAGATACAGCAGTGGGACTCTGCAGACATAGGAAACAAGAAATGTGTATAGATAAAGAAAACTGGAAGTCTTTTGACCTTCAGGAGGGATTTCCTTTAAGACAGTGATAAAAGTATATTTTCTCTTCTTTTTTTTTTTTCTTTTCTAATTATGAATTGGTGGATGACCAAGAAATAGCCATTGTAACTATTTTTAAAAATTGATTAATGAAGGTAATCGTAAGTTAACATAATCCTTTGCATGTATATTTTTTTCTAAAGAATGGCTTGCCATTGACTCAAGGATATGATTTGTGCAGTATTTGATGGATGTTGGTACATTTTGTTCCTGTTCAGTAACAAATCTGTGGTCCCCAAAAAAAGGGAAATGTAAGTGTATCTATGAATCCTCTTGCACACAGAACACCGTATCCAGCTATCAGAACGTTTTAAAATAGAACAGTACTTTCATAAAAATAGAGACAAACCATAGGGAAGAAAGCAAGCTTATAGTTACCACCCATGTTTGGCTTCAGAGGGTCTTTCAGGGGTTAAATCTCATTAGACAGAGGAATCATTTGTTAATGCAACATTTCAGACTAGGTCTAAAGGGAAGAGCATAAAGACGCGTGAATTAATTCACATATTATAAGCAGTGAGCTATCCTAGTAGAGCACCTGTGTGCTTTACTATGCATGTGGTTGAGCATGGAATGGATGGTGCTACACTGATATATTCTTAATAATACTAGTCTCAAAATTAATGCAAATTTTAAAAAAAAAAAGAACCACAGTGAACATCTGCTGTAAATGTCACCACAGCATCTCTTTGGGAAAATAATTGTGAGAAAATACAGCTAATTGCTTCTAACATTCACAGAAAGATTACATTAGAAGGGTGAGTTTCTAGATGAGTCAGAACCAGCCAAGAAGTGGCTACCACATATTCTCATGCAAACAGAGAGCCCCGTAGGAGAGGATTTTAACAAAATAAGCTATTTTCAGCTTCTTTGAAGTCTCTTTATTGTCAGAGAAGTATGAAACCCAGAAAGAAAAAAAGTACAATTTAACTAAGAAGAAGGCATCATGGGTAGAATAACCACAGCTAATGGTAAAATAATTTAGTATTTTAAAGCTTCAGATGAGTTCAAGTTTTAAAGTTTTTTTGAACTATCAGTGAACTGACTCAAAACATCATGCTTTGTCTTTTTAAAATTAACTTAGCTTTTTAAAATCCCCTCTAATAGACATTTTGGCTGTGTTGCTTTTTATATAGCATAAATATTATTAGAGTAGTTTAATCAATTTTATGCCAAAACTTATCTAGGCTTTACTAATGCCTTCAACGGGAGTAATGAATGTTATTTGTACGAATATTCTCTCGGAGCCTTGGTACAAGGTGTTAGAATGACAGCATACAATTTCATACTTGCAGCTCAGTCTTTCAATCAGCTATATTTCAGAGCTGTATGAATAAAATAAAATATTCTGCTGTGTAAAAACAACACAAATGCGTATGAAGATAATTACTTGCACAGCTAATAGACTGTTCTAGTATCTTCTCTGTGGAGTGCTTTCTTGTTAGCTTACGCAGCACAGTCCTGTCAAAGTTTAATGCTTCAGATACAGCATATAATTTTAATCTAATGCACAATGTTGCTAACATTTCAAACATTATGATACGTGCACTGAGACTGAAACGTGTGTTTTGGTTAATAAGCCATCTAAATGACTTAGATCTTTGAAATTATTTGGAAACGTAAGGCAAAAGTGTTTTTTTCTGTGTGTTTTGCTTTTTGATTTGGGTAGGGGCTTATATTTCCTTTTTTTTTTTTTTTTTTTTTTTTTTTTTTTTTTTCTCTTTAGATA
>WKFP01014772.1:1107729-1130147 GCA_011057875.1 Pterocles orientalis | reverse complement strand
TTTTTTTTTTTTTTTTTTTTTTTTTTTTTTTTTTTTTCATTAGGCACAGGTGAGACAGTTCCGCAATGCTCATCTTGGTTGAGGAAGACGTATGGTTGCCCAACCAGTGATCGGTGTTAAAATGGAAGGTCTTCAGACACAGCTTTCTCTCCTCTATGCTTTGTAAAACTGCCATTCCATTAGGTGTCAACATTAACCTCTAACATGATGACCTTTAATCATGATTGTTGACTTGCCATAAAAGCACAGAGTCTGGTCACAGAAAGCAATCAGTTGCATGATTCTGATTCTGAATATTCAGCTCCAAATTTTGCTCTTTTACAGGAATTCTCTGCCTTTACAGACAAGCTGTAATTTATCTTGTCTTTACCCCTAAAGGGCTGTACCTACAGAAACAATACTGGGCTAAAAGACATACTCTGTATCAAGGAAGTATTTAACAACCTAAGTACTTACACCTCACTAAAGTATTAATTTGTTGTCCCAAACTCATATGTTACAGATGGATAAACAAACTGTAATGGATGGTTTTCACACACCAGATACGAAATAAGAGTTTCAATAGAACTAAGAATTTCTTCCCAATTAGCTGTTATCTTTCCTCTTTTTGCCTTGCAGCTGACTATGCAGATACGAGGAAAGAATGCAGCAGGATGTCTACAGTGTCCTAGAGTAGCATCCCTGACAGCTGTTAGCTTTCTCTTCCTCTGAGGTGCAGTCTCTTTTACTGATTGATGTACAGACAAGCGTGTCAAAATCTAACACATACATAGGCTAGATTCATTATATTTTCCACCTTTTGCTTCTTGTCAGTTTGATCTGTACTGGAGGGACCATACAAGCCACTTATCATTCTTGCTGCCAAAGGGTATCTGTGCTGTTCATTTGCTCAGCATTGCAGAGATAAACGCAGCTTGCTGCAATTAATAAAATAGATGTTCTCTGGACATAATTTGCAGAAATAAATTTAAGTTATGTCACTGTGTGCTTATGGATATGTATGGGTAGTAACATAGATCTAATATACAAGACATTTCTTCTGAGACAGCTGATATAATTGGTACAGTAAAGATTATCTTTTCAGACAGATTCCTCTGAATAGATTTTGAAATCACTTACAGACAGACTGAAGAGAAAATATGTATTTCACACACGTTTTCAACATTTGCTTTTGTTCTCTAGTTAAAAATGAAACTAAATATTTCAAAATGCACTGCAATAATGCTTCATGGCCTATGTTCCATGGAAGCAGCATGTGAAAAAATGCCTTCTTTCCTGAAGAAAGAGGAGTCTCTTTTGCAGAAGTGCAAACTTCTTCAAGGAAATTAATTAAAAACACATTTCATGTGTTTAAATCACTAGTTGTGAAATTCTGTTCCTTTGAAACAGAAGTGTGGTGTAAGCAGAGTATCCAGCTCACACCGGAACTGGAATTTACAAATGCATGGGAGGGTCTACTGAAGAGGTGAATTCAACATTTTTCTCAGAGAAATTCTGTATTTGCAAGTTTAAATGTTTTACCTCATCAGACATTTATATATGCTATTTTAAAATATATTTTTTGACCAAGAAGGGTTTCTACAATTATTTTTATTACTTTAACACTTAAATCATTAACATTATTTAAATACAAATTGTATATGTTCAGCATGATTATTGAAGCTTGGTTTTCTTCCAAGCTATCCCACTGGGCTATAATGTATGCTTTAAGACCAGTCTATGTTTAGACGGCTTTGAGATATTTACAATCACACTGAATAATTCCAATTCTATTTGTTTCCTTGGAGGTTTCTCAAATACTTTGATGTATTCTGCTTCTCTGTTTTTCCCTTCCTCATCAAAGTCACAATGAAGGCACAAGAATACATCCTCAGGGTTATGATTTGTTCTTATGCAGACTGACTAAGACTCAATTTTCTCCTCTCCTATCCCATTATTATTCAGTGGGGAGCACTAAAGTCTTATTGGCTTAGATTCAAAGGGAATTTAGGAGCCAAAGCATCCCAAAATCTAACTTTTAAGCACTGGTCCCAAGGATGGAATCATAACATTAAGCTCCCTATATGAATCATTAGAGCAGGTAGCCATCTTAAAGAAGAATCCACAAAAATGTGCATGCTAAAGAGGTATCTATGTACATGGCCTTTAAGTCCTCTTTCTCCATTTTGAGAAGATACAGTCTATGACTCACACTTGTCTTGACCCAGTGGCACTGTTCTGCCTCACTTGTTCTGGTTGCCAGGATGAACAAGATATGTATTGAAAATGTTCCCACTTTGCATAGAGTAACAAACATCACTTAGCCAGAAGGAGCAGTCTGCTAGATTTTAATCTTGTGACAAGAGCCTTCAAGAAAGGTGTGAGAAAGCCTGAAAGCTGTGTTTTCCAAGGTTTACTTTGGCATTTCATTCACTGACTTTCATTTGGCAAACGGATACTTTGGTTATGCTGGTAAACAGAATGGGCTAGGACTAACATTGCTACAACTAAACTGTCATCCATCCCTCAGACAGGAAACATCATCCAGACTGTTTGGTAGGAATACCCTTAGATCTCAAAAGCTTTGTTCTTTGGTCTTCTCCAGACTACTTTGTACGGCATGGGAAGATGTCAGCTATCATGAACCAAAACATTCAGTGTGTATGTTAATGGTTAAACAGTCATCACGTACTTAACTACATGTCCTGCCCACTTAGTTTACTAGAATAAGTATGACCTTTATAGGCTAGGATGAAAATGCAAGACCTCCTAATTCTCAGTGGAAAGCATTCCTGTCACACATCTGGGAGGAAGAATTGTCTTTTATTTTCACCCTAGCCTAGCAAGTGTATTCCACTAGAATTAGGGGTGTGTGGGGGGTGGAGGGGCACACCATGCACTTTTATTTAGGAAATAGGTGTAAAGTTTGTTTCCTCTAAAGAAGAAAAAAAACAATCAAATAACTAAAACCAAAAGAACCCAACTTTCTCACATTTTAGCTGAACAGTCTGATACAAAAAGGAAATTTCAGAGTAGGTTTGAGTAAAAGCCTTGATGAGAAATAAACGGGGAAATGCAGAGTTCATGAATCCTAATGAGGCATGAGCAAGAGAAGTGAATCAAGCCATCCAGTTAAAACTGATGAGTTTTTCAGCATATGCAAAGGATGAAGGTCACTGCATCAGATGAGGTTTTCAGGATCACAGTATTGAGCTAATATCTATTTTCTAGTGATCATAATTTTATATTTTTAAATATATTCCACAACTTCAGATTAATATAGCAAGGTCCATCTTCCCTATTTCAGTCTGATGTGCACATTATTCAGATCTGATGATCCCTTCTGATGTAAGAACACATTCAAGTAGGAGAAGGAGGAATGTACATACATCTTGTGCTCTGATGCCATGATGTACTTGGGGTGTCTAGGAACCATAAGGGAGAGTCAGAAAAATAAACAATAAGAGTCACAAACTGGACTGTTTCTGGTTGTCTTGCAACCTGAAATACTCTGGTTTGTAAGGCAGCTATGCCCTTCAGGCACAACCAGGGAAAAGGAAGCGTTGGATACTGTGGAAGAAGTTTATATTGACATCATTCTAAACAGCTGCACAGTGCATGCTGTGTTTAGGGAACATACACACTGAACACACACACACACACACACACACAAGAAATATAACACAAAGACTGCTGAAAGCTGCTGGTCAAATCTTGGAATACTATGTGCATTGTAAAAGCCCTGACTTAACATTTACAAAAAACAGTGTGATTGGAGTACAATATTAATGCAAACATGCCTGTAATTCATATTTATGACCTTAGTGAGAACTGGCTCTATTAACTTCAGTACAGATGGTCAGATATTTCCCAGGGAAATATTTTAATTAAAAAACATTTCACTGAGCCTGAATGCTTTGTTTGACTCATCTCAGGTTTGAATATGTTTTGCCAAATCAAAGGCAAATCCTCCAGTCCTGCCAAGCTGCTTCAGAGCAACCAATTTACTGCTGCCAGGTTTGGCAGGTCTGGGACAGATCAACATGACTACTTCCAGAACAGGAAACCTGAGAGCTTTGCTTGTCAAAAGCAGGGGCAGGTTCACATAACTGATTTGTTCCGGGTCAGTCTACATGATAGATCTGCCCTAGAGCCACTGACCCATGAAGTGCTGGCTATGGTGTTCCCAGTTCTGGAACAAATTGTCTGGTAACTGACAAATTACCAAGATCCTGCAGCTTGAGAGTCTATATGGTAGAGCTGATGGTCTTACTAAAGCCTCTAGTCTGAGAGCCTGGGAGCCACAATGCAGTAAAGCTCTGAGGGGCTCAGATGATCTCTCAGAGACTCTTAAGCTCCATGCAATGCAGCCAGGACCAAAAGGCCCTTATGGGCTTCTCCGTTCTGCCTTTTAAGCTGATCTCCATGATGGGACATCCTGAAGACACATAGCTCCAGAGCTACTCAACCATGTTACTTGTCAATTACTCTAGTCAATGCTATCTAACGTCTTAGGCTCAGACACAGTACTTCAAAAATTCTTCTTTTATGGAAAGCTATATGTATATATATGTTTACATATACATACATATATATGTGTATATATGTACACACACAAACACACATACATACACAAACATATATACACGCACACTTATGTGTACATAGGAAAAAATGTGTGCATGTATATGTGTTTGAATTTAATTCCAGAAATCGAGTCAATTACAGGGATCAAATAACAAGAAAGGGTTAAAACAATAATGCCCACAAAATGTCATATTTAGGGATGCACCTACTGACTGTAGTAAAAGCCACTAATACGGCAAGACACACTGCAATATGAAGGACTTCTTTAATTGTAAGAAAAGTAATTATATAAAAGAAAATAAAGGAATCTAGAATAAAAAAGCATTTGCTTTCATTGTTCTTTTCAGCTCTATGAATTTGAGAGGCCTGTTGTCTATTTTTAAAGCAATTTTGATTACTTTTTTTTTCCTCACCTCAGACTATTTCATTCTTTCTTTTAAATCTCTAAAATCTCAAAATATTAGTTTTCTGGCTTTTTGGTCACTTATATCTCTTTCCCCTCTTGCTGGGGTACTCCATTTTCGAATTTAGCTTAACCTGAATGAATCAAGCTATCAACTGTAAAAGAGTTAAGGAGAACAGTCCAACATTTCATTTCCATGTTTTAGAATGTTAAGCCATAGTGTGACACTATTTTATTGTGTTTTCAGCTTCAATGTAAATACACAATGTCACCCAATAGTAATAACAGCATAAAAGTATTATAGCTTGACAAACTGATTTCTCAAGGTTTGCTTCCCCATTTGGCAAGTGATTTTAATCTGAGCCATTCAATCAGCTCCAGCTCAAAATGAATAAATCAGTATTGTTAGGATTCTAAGTGTATTCATTACACTTTCTGCCTCTTTTATTCCTTTTCCTTTTTCCAAAGATTTTTTTTTTCAAAAAACTCTAAGAAGTATGAGACATTAGTCCTAAGAATTGAAGGGTTCTATTTTGACTGCCCAACATGAGGTATCTGAAAAAAAGATAACTGAAAATAAAAACAATATATGTAGTAAAAAGCAAAACAAAGAAACAAAAAAAAAAGAAAAAAAAAAACCCTGAAAAACCTGCTAACTGCTTGTGTTCTGTTAATTGATATCTTCTAAGGAGTCTTGAACTGAGAAATATGAAAGAATTTGTTTAAATCTGAATTTCTGAGATGTTTTCATGCTCTTTATTTCAAGACTTCTGTTGCGTATGTGAAAAATATACAGATCTAGTTATCTACAAGTTTAACTGATTAATAATACAAGACCATACAAGATGGATAACATTAAGTAATGTCAGGCAACTGAGCAAGTTGATGTCAAGCCAAAGAAACTGAAAAACCCTTTGTTTGATCTAAGTGTAAGATCACTCTTTGGGAAACAGTAAAAAGACAGCAACTTCAGTGATCTCTTTAGAAAGATTAGCTTCAAGAAAATGTTGGGTAATGTTAATATAAAGGGCAAAGTGCTGCAAGGAAAACAGCACTGAAAAAATAGAGAAGGTATCCTTGTGGGCTTTTGGGCTAAAGAAGAAAGGCTCCAAAGAAGTTTACCTAGAAGTTATAAAAATCCACTCGTTGAACTCATGTGAGGTAGTGGGATACCTCCATGAAAAAAAAATAGGGATAAAAAACCATCTTAACTAGTCTTGCTTTAGACAGAGAGAACACCATGAAAATTATTTATTTCCCATTTAAAAATAATGATGGATGGAATAGTGGGGAGAAAAGTGGAATCTTCTGAAAAGTTTAGCAAAGGTATTAACCATTAACAAATTATGAAAGGTGAATTAGTTACCCTAAACTGGTACTATCTGGGTGAAAAATATCCACACTACTGAATTTTTTTCAGACATAAGGGCGAAATAAGTCTGTAGACTAATACGTGTGTTCATACATACAATTACTATCCTATCTGGATGTCACAGTGTCTTGTGCACCAAGATGGGATCCTGAAAATACCAAACCGCTTAGTTGATCTCATCTGGACTTGCAAAAGAAAAGTTCAGATATGTCTGACCTGCAGTAACTTTGCAAAATTCAGAAGAAACTGAGCCTATATATGAACAGCTGTGTGGTTTTAGCTTCAGATCTGAAGTTGGAGCCAATAAACCTAAAATAGGAAAGTATCAGAAAGTCAATAGCTTCTATACTTTGCTCACTAAACTTTCCTTTCATTAATTCTTGCCTCAGTGGTGAAAATAATAGTTGGTTTTGATCTCGTGTCAGTTCAAGAGACAGGTGCCAGCCAAACAACACAGAGTATTTCACTGTTTTCATTTCAGGAAAACTGAAAGAAGATCACATACTGGGCAAGAGAGCATGAAGATTGCTTGATAAGATTCCATTAAAGTGAACTGACAGCAAGGTTAGAAGTGAACTGGGAAAACCTCACCCGGGTAATATCTGGGAAAGAAAAAATCAGTTTGACATTTCCCAGGTTAAAGATTTCATATTATCAAGATGGAAGTCAAGTATTCCTTCTGAAGGGCAGCCCAGGTAATGCTGGGATCACTCTGACTCATTCTGGACTGAATAAATAATTTTCTTCTTATGGTGAACACAACAGATGAAGAGTTCTAAAATTACACTGGATATTGTAAGAAGTATTGATGTAAGTGCACTGTATCTTGTCTTGCTATATTATGATACTCAAGACTGATTTAAGTATTAAGCTAACTCCATTTCTGATTTTTTTTAATTTTAAATATTCTGTCATATCCTCATTAACATCTCATTACTAAGCAGTTAGCTAAGGAAAAGGACAAAGAAGGGAAAAGAAAATTAGATGCAACATCGTAAGGCATATTTTCACCTTGATGAGCAAGAGTAACTCATCAGGGGTTACTGAAAGTCATACACATGCTTCAGAGGAATAGTGCCCTCAAGGTATTTTGAAATTATTAAAATGTTAAAGCAACAATATTGATTTTTTTATACAAAAGTCTAATTTATTAATACCAGGTAGGAATACATGTAGGGAAAAAATCTATACAGACAAGAGAAAAATAATTAAGCAGTTTCAGAATTGCTTCTTTTATTCAGTGATAGTGGGAAAGAGGAAATATGAGAATAAAATAACACTGTAATTTGAAAGTTAAAATGGTTAGATTAATGCATAAATTATTCACTACTCTACAGGGACTTCTGAATATTGTCTCATATTCCTTTTTGGAGGAGAAGAAGGAGATGAGGTTTGAAAGAAATATCTGAGAACTGACTGAATCCCAAATGAAATGCATATGTGATCTGACCAGGTACAAAGTGACTCCTCTGGAAATGAGACAATACTGTATTAAGGGTTCAATCACGGAAAGCTCATCTTCCATTAACCATGTGTGTGCTTCAGTGCTCTGCTGGAATAGAGATAGAATGTGCAGTGCTTGGTGGGATCAGCCCCAAACTCCCACAGCATACACATACAAATGCACACACATACACGGGCAAGTTATTTCCTCTACATTTGCATTTTCATTGACTTAGTTTTGGATTATGAAATTATTTTTTAATTTGCTAGTCACACACTGACTCAAACACTAAAAATCCCATCAAAATTAGAAAAACAATATAATCAAAATGGCTTCTGGATCAGAAAACACAAAGAAGCTTTTTTTTCCCACTAACTACCACTAGTTTAGCCTTATAGAGAAACTGAAATTACCCTCATCAATTTAAATTCATTAAAAGGACAAGTCCCTGAACAGCAATCAGAAACATATTTTTGGACTCTAAACTGCATTTTTATTCACACATACTGCCCTCTGAAATCCGGACAGTTCGTTCAAGGGTATTTTCAGCTCCAATTTACCAGTGCAAGAACTTTCAGAAACAACACTTATAGAGAAAATAGCATGACCTGTTCTGACCTATAAAACATTCCTGAAAAAAACAGTACTTATGGGTGAATGACCACCAGGTACACTCTGCTGAGTTGCAATGTCATGCTAACGTACATTGTTTTCTTTCTGAACTATGTTTTTTCTTGAGCAGACACAGGAATGCCCTACAGTCTATTTTAGGAGTTTTCTCCTGTTTGTTTTGCTAGCTCACAATGGCTACAATGCCTTCGTAGTAAATGCTGCCTGATTCATAGAATTCGTCTTGAAAACTTAAGTATCTGAGATCAACCGGAAGAGCTTTTAAGAAGAAACTGTGTGATTTAAGGATCCAATTATGTTTCATTCTTCTTAATCTGTGAAAATATTAATGGTCATCACACAAAAGCGTGTAATGGCATGAAAAGCAAAGGCTGCTGAGACAACTTTTTGGGTATCAAAAGTGACAAGCTGGCAGCACTGGATTCCCTCTGTGATCAGAAAGGAGGAGAATCTCTAGCTGCATTTGAAGTAGCAACATTTTTATGCCTAGGCACCTATTTGGATGTCATTTTCACCAAAGCTGTGCTGTTAGTACAGCTCCCCTTCCACAGAGAGATCTCTAGGCACATTAAAGTATCAGTGTGCAAGAACATGATGATAAAACTAAGCCAACATTTTTAATAATTAAATTTTTAATTGTACAAAAGGACCTACAGGTGACTAGACCAAGTACAGTGAACTGAGGAAAAGAAAAAACCCAAAATTAAATAATTTTCACAATGTATAATATTTTATAACTTTTATGTTGTATGATTTTACACAATTCAAATGAAAACAGTGCAAAGTGGGCAATGGGAACAGAAATAAGGCACTGGGAACACAGAGTAAATGTGTAGGTCAAACAGGAATGCTGCTCTGAGCCAGGAAACCATCACTGTTGAACAATGACGTTATATCTTGGGCACTATTTCAACAGGCCCAACAACAAACCCCCCCTACAGATTGCAATTCTGCATTCACCTCATTAGTCAAACAAATAAATACCATGTCATTTGATGGCAGAACACTTCCATACCTTCAAGGATAATTTGTTATGAGCATCTGCATTTTAAAAAATTATAAATTAGTGCTGGGTGCTGCTGGAAGGGGTCCTCAGTTCCATCTCCCTGCTTAAAGGCAGAAACAATCACACTTAAACCAAATTAAGTCACACTTTAAATCAAGTTTCATAAACTTGAAATACATGTTTGATCTGTCACTTTGGTTTGGTAATCATTTTGATACTAGCAAAACTCCAGCATTTTTTGTGAACCAACAAAGAAAATCTTGGGACAGGCAAATAATTTTCTGCACTAATGAGACTAAAGAAGCTACTAATTCTGTCCTCAGGAATTATGCCATTGACTGCATATAAAATCACAACAGTGACAGTAGTGAAGTCTAGAAATAACTGCCTTGAAATAAACTAATTTGGGTGCCAGTTGCAGTTTAACAGAGTTCAATATGTGTTTTTAGTGTGATGAGCTCTGTGTTGTCAAGCCTGTATGGTTACAAGTAAACTTCAGTTTAGCAGACTTTGGTTTTCTCAGATGCTCCTACAGCCACTTTGCATCGCAATCAGATTGTACAGTGGGGCAGAATGACAGCAGTGAAAGGGCTGATGAGGAACCAATACCTGAAAACAGTTTTCTGGACAGTTCCATAACAAGTGTAGGAGGAGTCTGAATCCAGGTTGGGTAACATGTAATTAAATAATTTATTTGCACCTGTCAACAGCTACTTCAGTAAGCAGATTCTTACAAAATATGAGAAAATGAATTCTGCAGGTAGCCTGTTCCCAAGAAAGCACATGGTCTTAGGTCCCTGCCTGTCCTTCTGCTTCAGTAAGGTTGAAATCTCCTCTTCAGGTAAAGATTATTCACAGATCTTTTTTCTACTTCTTTCGTTGCAATCTAATTGCAGTGGACTGCAATCTCATGCATAAAAAATCTTTGTCTTTCATGTCTTTCCTGTTTTATATAAAGTTTGCATTCATTGTTAAAGGTGACTTAGAGAATATTTACATATTCTCTATTTCAAAACGACTATATTTATTCTTCATTATTTCTCCCATGCTGAATATGATGTGTAACAATGAAAGCCAAAATCGGGAACAAGGGCTTTTTAAAATTATATTAGGAAATCTAAAGGAAAGGTCCATTGTATTTAGACCATGTAGTTACTATTTTTAATGACAAGAAAAAGGTCATAAGTATCAGGTCATTAGTTTGAAAAGTCTAGCATCAGCTCAATGCTATTTCTTAGCCAGAGTATCTTTTTTTCTGATTTTATTCTAAGACATATTGACAATTTGTGGCATGCACGCAACACACAAAGGAAAACATAAAAAGAGCTGTCATTTGCAAAGTATCTTGTTTTGAGAAAAGGGAATTAAATCATCTTTTATTTTGGAAATGGAAAGGTGAACAGAATTTAAAGTCTTTAAAAAGGCACAGTCTAAAATTATAATGGTTAGCACTGGGGATTATGTTAGAATATTACTCCTGCTATGCCAGTTGGCATGCATGGCTTCCACTTAGCAGTAAAGAATGCCGCTAATGTGCCTCAAGTGTTTCTAAATTCAAGTTGAATACTTCCTCATTCTGTGAGTATGCTGGGACCATTCTCTCATGGCTTGAATAGATCAAACTATGCAGCTCTGGCTACTGTGCCCATCTTGATGCATGGACACGAACAACAGTAGGATAATTTTAGAGGTTTTTTTGTCTCAGGGTTTTTTGGCTTGGTAGTTTTATTTTATCAAAGAACTTAACAGCTGAAAATATGTGTGTATTAACGGCAACAAAAAATTACAATGTCAGGACAGGTTAACAACTGTTCATTGCTGGAACACTCCGTGCTGACCAGTGTGGGATACATCAGAAACCTAAATAAAGCCTATGGCATACAATTATTTTTAATCTCTTTAGCAATCATTTGAGATCCTTGTTTTGCCCTTACAAATTATTTTTTTCTGCATATTCATATCTCTGTTTTCTGAAAACTGAAAATATTCATTTTCTCTATTTTGAGCTGTTTTAAAGCTATGATTTTCAGAACAGATGAGAACTTCCCACTCAGCATTACTCTATTTGAGTACAGAAAAAGAGAAACATCCAAAATGACTACTTATCTCTAAAAACCTAGGAAATACTATCTTAATATTTCCCTGGGTGTTCGTTAGCCATTTGCTTTTGAAATGGTTGATAGCTATTAATAAGAATTCATATTGCATCACTTAATTCAATAGACAATCACTAATCCTGCAACCTGTACCTAAACTGGACTGATGGAGCTTGTCTGTGACTAGTGTCAGCTCAGCACTGTGTGTGCTGGTTTGATCTGGGATAGAGCTAATTTTTCCGTGTAGCTAGTATGAGATTGTGTTTTGGATTTGTTCTGAAAACAGAGTTGATAACACAGGGATGTTTTAGTTATTGCTGAGCAGTGCTTGCACAGAGTTAAGACCTTTTCTGCTTTTCTCATCACCCCACCAGCGAGTAGGCTGGGGGTGCACAAGGAGTTGGGAGGGGACACAGCTGGGACAGCTGACCCCAACTGACCAAAGGAATATTCCATACTGTATGACGTCATGCTCAGCATACAAAGTTGGGGGAAGAAGAAAGAGCGAGGGGACATTTGAAGTTCTGATTTTTGTCTTCTCACATAACCATTAGATGTGATGGAGCCCATTTTCTGTGTGAGACATGGAAGGCAGGGATAAATATGAACCAAAAAAAAACCCACCCCAGTCTAAAAAAGGATTGTGCATAACTAAGGAAGAAAGATGGGAATGTGAAACAAATGTTACTGTACTATACAGTAAAAAACTCTACAGAAAATAAAAATACTCTAGAACAGAAAGATACTATTTAGGACCATGAATACTTAAGATGAGGCGATTTTTCTGTTTGTTTTTTTTTCTTCCTGACTGATATAATTATATGTGACTTTAACATGTCCGTCTGAAATTTTGCAAGTTGATTGTCTGCTTGATACAGAATTTTTTTAGAGTTGCAGCAAATGAGGTCCAATAGAAGAACATGAAAAACTAGTGGTTATATTCTCAAAAGTTGTTTTCATTGTTTATTGTTTGTTTAATCTTTACAGTGAATGTACTCATTCAGAAGTGAAAGAGTTCATGGGCAGCTGTGGTGCCAAGCACTGCAAGTCAAATCTGTTACCACCATTGCTTTGCATACCAGTTCCCAAAAGGCACAGAGACACACACAGAATCAGTGCAGTGGCACCAGAAAATCCCTTGAAAATCTCTCCAAACTAAAATCAGAATGTAGTAAAGTGAGTGGGAATCGTTGCGTGATGATAAACAGAAAGAGAAGGTAGAAGAGACAGACCAACAAACAAGCACAGAAAATCTGATCCAAGTGTATCTCCATATATATTTACTCTGTGCATATAATGTGGCAGAGGACAGAGAAAGCATAAGACAATGTGACTATATAAGCACATCCCACCCACAGGATGAAATTAAAAGTTTCAGTCCTCAGTATCATGTTAGAAAAATTTGGAAAACAAATGAAGAAAGAAGCTCTTTGCAAGCCTCTACAAATAAATCATCTTCCAGTGCCGTTCTCTACTTAATCTTGTTCCACAGAGTTTTATAATCTATTAATATAATCATTTGCTCTCTCAAGCTCAAGGGACAAAAGTATCCACTGTCTCTAAATGTCAGCATCATGTATCTGCATTTTCTACTAACTTCTATGGAATTACCATTTTCTGTTTACTTTGTCAGAATCCTAGGAAATTAAACTTTCAGCACATCATCATTATTAAAGTTTAAAAGTCAAGTTCTAAAGAGAAATTGCAAGATTAAACTTGCATATGTAACTCATTTTTCTACACTGTTGTATATGGAATTGTAATTTTTTTCTTAAATGTGTGATCACACGATTACATGATTGCATGTAATTTCATGAATACAAGCTATTTTTCCCAGTGATTTCTGTCTCATTCTGTTCACACAACTGATGTTGCCTAAGTAATAAGCATTTGCTTGTATTTTGCTGCTTCTAATTTTTTTAGTGCTTTGGTTTTGATTTTTGCAGAACATTGTACATGCAAATGTTTATTTAATTTTACTACTTTTCTCCTTGTCAGCAGACTCTTTTAAAACCTCACTGCCATACAACAATTTGTTCTAATATTATCATTTCACTCCATTCTTGTTACCTTCTGTACAACTAGACAGTGGCTTCTAAGTTGGAGTGAAGCAACATTCTCCATCACTATAAGAAAAAAAAGTACACTCCAAAACTTACAAGACGGAACACAGAATCATAACTGTCTGAAATTATCCTGCAAGGAAGATAAATGCTTCTTCACATGTGCACCAGAAACCACACTATATAGTATAAGAGTATACTCTAGGAACTTTCAATTATTTCTTTTTTTAAATATGGAAATCCATAGCTTTTGTTATCAGACATAATGCCTAGCACTACAATAAAAAAATAAAAAGTTTCTGTACTAATCCTGATATTCAGTCATGCCCAACTATCAGAAGCACTCGCCACAAAGACTAGAATTATGTCCAGTAATGATTTTGTCTACTTTAACTTTTTTCTTTCCCTAGAGTAATTAGTTAGCCATTTGAACATGAAACGAGTAGGAAAAAGGAAATATTTTCATTGTTACATTAAAAATAAATAAAACTCATAGCCATTTATTTTCCAGGGGCTCTGTAGCTGAAAGAACTGAAGTTCATTTGAAAGCTAAAGCTTTACAAAATAACCTTCAGTGACGAGTGCTGCCTTTTATTGTCCTATAGGAAAACCGTTCTGATTTGACAGAATGATAAGCCTTTGAAAACTGTGGACTGAAAATACACAGTAGATTTTTGCTAAGCTCATAAAGTGCCCAACTGAGAAAGGATTCACTGCACATGAATAAGAGCTAAATTAGCTGTGTATTGAAAAGTCTCATCAAATACAAGGCTGTAAGTCCTTGGTAGAACTTGGGTCCCAGTGAAGGGTTTCTGCACACTTTGTCAGGTACTCCAGAGAGATCACCATTCTGATGTACTATAAGATCTCTTCAGCAGTCTTCGGCTGATCTGAACTTTAAAGCTCATCTTGCAGCAAGTCTGAAAAATAGTTATGTTTTTTCTTGGAGGAGGCTAATTATTTTTCTTTTCAGACATCTTTTTTAAAGAGGAAATGTGTTTCACAGGAAGAAAGGACTTAGAAGCAGCTGTACTCAGTTCTATAGCTCAGCATTGTGTTATGGCTTCTGAATATATGAGAGTCATATATAAGTTCAGAGAAGAACAGACATATTTATGTTTTCATTCTGTATGTATAGGAAAAAACAGGTATTGGTTCAGTATAAAGGGCAAGATACAAAAGGTGAACGAAATAAACAAGCACGTAACACAGAGCTCCAAAATAATCTTACAAATATAGCACTGTGTACGTAGTTTTATGCATGCATGTTGCTTTAGCTCCTGTAACAGAATGAACACCACTGCAAGTCTTTTAAGTGTCAACGGTATTTATAGGGAGGCTCTAGAGGAAACATGCATAGACATTCTGAAGTATCTTATGCAGTATATGTACCCTGACATTCTTTTCATGAGAATCACATTCAATGTATAATTATTATTGTTAAAATACAGAAACACAAGAATAAATCTCACACTGAAACAATTAATATGACATAATGAATATGCACTGAAATATTAAAATACTATAACGGAATTATTATTATGGAGTCATAGGAATATGGAAATGAAGAGAATCTCCTTTCCCTGAGTGACATGCAATCTGCTCATGGATTTCTTTGACTGTGTCTTTCAGACGTACATGCAACTGGGTTTCCTTATCTCTGCTGCTAGTAGTGAAAAGGTGTTCTAGACCTTCTGTATTCTGGGAAATTGTTTTTCTAATTTCTGCACTAAATTCTTGGTGAGCTGACAAACATCTCTTCTCCTGTCAACCTTACCTTTCAAATTTAATGGCACTTTTTCACATTTGTTCAATACCTACGTGAATTTGTTTAAAAAACAGCCAAGGGCCAACCCGCCACCGTTCTCTTTTGTTTTTTATTACGCCTAGTTAACCTGTATAAGCTTTTCTACAGTATAGAGATTAAAGCTAGCTTCACAATAGTTAGTTCAGATGCTGTTAGCAGTAGCTGCATTGAGATGACAGTGGTCTCATTTGCCCTGTTTCTAAAAATTAAATCTATATTTATGCTGATCTTTTGATGTCAGAGATGAGAAATCTGTGAGGAATATGTGAGAGAGATGTTTTTGTCTCTATCCAGGTCAAACTTTGTTGTTTGCATTAGTCTATTAAAGAAGATCTACAAAGAAATTCCAGCTTATTCCTTTGGACTTCTTTTAAGAATTAACTTAACATTTAATAGTATAAGGAGTTTGCACAAAGATGACTGTGTACCTGTATGTGTGTCTATAAGACTGGGGAACTATTTTCCCCAGTTCAGGAAATGATCTATTAGACAAAGTTTTCTCTCTTTAGGAATTATGGTTGCTTAATTTGGAGGAACTGAACTGGAGTACCTTTTTCTTTTCATTTAACCTGATCATATTATTTTCAGAAGATTAAAAAATCAGTCATTGTTCATCTAGGTTGACATAATGACTTTGATGGGAAGGGCTCTTACTTCATTGTCATTTGCTTATGAAGCACAAATATACTTTCAAATACATTATTTGACTTGATTTAATGAAAACAAATTGAATAAAACTGGTCACTTACATAGGCATAGAAGAACTAGATGAGGACAACGTTTATGATGTACGATTAGCAACAACAAAAAAGTACAATTTTACACTGAGTTCCCTCTGGGCAGCAGACAGTTGGCACAAGTTTAAGCTGTTACTAATAAGGTTATTTTTTTTTACAATATTATCAACTTCATTTTCTCTTTTTCATGGCAAAATACAACTTACACCAAATTGTATTTTAAACAGTGCCATACCAGTCTTTCCTTTCAACTACACAGCATTGGCTTGAGTAAAGCTTTTAATTCTGCTAGAGTCATGTGCTTGGAACAACAGTAATGTGACAGATCTACTGAAACTTATGAATGAATTATTGCTGAAACATGCAATACTTGATTTTTGTACTTTAATATCAATCTTTTGGCAGCATAGGTGCTACAGATGAAAAAAAGTACATTTCAGCTTTTATTCTTATTCATGTGTTGACCTTAAATTACCCCTTTTCCCAGGTGGCCAGTCATCTCTCAGTTCTGAAATGTTAACTGGCACCATTATGCTTGTCACACTACTGCAGACATGTTTTCCTTAAAGTCTGTACCATACAAAGTGTTTTGTGACTATGTGCCAAAAAAAAAAAAAAAATTAAAAAGTTAAGGAACAGATAGAACAGAAATATACTCTGCTTGACAATGAGAGGAAAAAGAAGATAAAATATTATTACCCTAGAGCTTTTAGTATATTGTTCTCTCACTATTTGTTTTATTTATATTTACTCAAATGAAATCAACTCCACTGTCATAGTGGAACAAGGCTATCACATTATTCTGAGTACAATACATCAATCATTGTATCAAAATTGAGGCTGACAGAAAAACTGTTTTCCTCTCAAACATATTGGTCTCATGGTTGAACATAAACTCTCTAAAATATTTTACAGAGGAAAAAACTGTCCTAGCACAATGCAGAAAATGGCATGGTGAACGCATTATGCCGAAGGGCTTGACAACAGGAGAAAGTGTTTGCCTTTAGCAATATCACTACACTCCTCTCTGAAAAACACCCTAGCCCACAGTTTAGCTAAGGACCCTTTTCCACTCACACAGAGGTAGCAAAATAGATTGAAGTGGAAAGGACTTCCTTTGCAGTGTATGATATATATTACAGCTTGGGGCTGTGCTTCTTTCCTGAAAAACGTGCTCACCTGATCATGGTCTTAATAATACAATGTCAGCTTCTTTATATGGTGAGCAATTTTGTGTTTTTTTAAAAAATTTTCTGCAATTGTGAAAGTTCCTGCACACACACATCTTTTGTGTTTCATCAGCCCAATTGCTAAGCTGTTTAGACTATTTAAAAGGTGAGAAGCAATTTATAATTTTCCTGTTATTTGTACAACATATAATTGCTCATGTACACACACACATGGGCACAGAGTTTTCTCTTCCTTCACATATTATTCTTGTTCTCTAGTCTTCAAAATTTTCCTTCACTTTGTTTTCTTAGTTTCAGGATTCACCTCCTCTTTTAACTGCCGTTTGGAAAGACTATTTGTCATTTTCCAGAATTCTGCTATTCTTTTCCTTTGTTCTTTCTTCAGCTTATTTTTTAATCTGTTGTTTGCGAACAGAGGAGGACTTACCATATTTGGTATAACAATAATGAAATCACAGTTTTCAACTCTCAGAGATGTAAGGAAGGGGGACAGCAGAACTGCTACCTTGGACTTCTGGAGGGCAGACTTCATCCGGCTTAGGAGACTGGTTGCAGAGCCCCTTGGAAGGCAGCCCTGAAGGGCAAAGGAGTCCAGGAAGGCTGGGCATTCTTCAGGAAGGATGTGTTAAAGGCACATTATGTCCCCAAGTGCCAGAAGATGAGCCAGCAGGGAAGAAGGTTGGCGTGGCTGAATAGAGGGCTTTGTCTGGAACTCAGAAAAAAAAAGCGAGTTTATGATCTTTGGAAGAAGGGGCAGGCAACCCAGGAGGACTATAAAGATGTCATGAAGTTATGGAGGTAGAAAATAAGAAGAGGCAAAGCCCAGCTAGAGCTTAATCTGGCTACTGCCATAGAAGACAACAGAAATGTTTCTATAAACACATCAGCAACAAAAGGAGAGCTAAGGAGAATCTCCATCCCTTGTTGGATGTGGGGGGAAACATAGTGACAAAGGCTGAGGAAAAGGCTGAGGTTCTTAATGCCTTCTTTGCCTCAGTCTTTAATGGCAAGACCAGTTGTTCTCAGGATACCCAGTCACTGAGCTGGAAGACAGGGACAGGGAAGAGAACGAAGCCCCTACAATCCAAGGGGAAATGGTTAGAGACCTGCCACACCACTTAAGCACACAGAAGTCTGTGAGGCCAGATGGGATCCACCCAAGGGTACTGAGGGAACTGGAGGAAATGCTTACCAAGCCACTTTCCATCATTTTCCAGCATTTCAACTAACCAGGGAGGTTAGCAAATGTGACGTCTGTTTGTGAGGAGGGCTAGAAGGAGTGCCTGGGGAACTACAGGACTGCCAGCCTGACCTCGTTGCCAGGGAAGGTTGTGGAGCAGATCACCCTGAGTGCCATCATGTGGCATGTAGAGGACAGCCAGATGATCAAGCCCAGTCAGCATGGGTTTCTGAAAGATTGGTCCTGTTTGACTAACCTGATCTCCTTCTATGACAAGGTGACCCGCCTAGTGGATGAGGGAAAGGCTGTGGATGTTGCCTGCCTAGACTTTAGTAAAGCCTTTGACACTATTTCCCACAGCACTCTACTGGAGAAACTGGATGCTCATAGTTTTCACGGGCACACTCCTCACTAAGTAGAAACCTGGCTGGATGGGTGGGTCCAAAGAATGGTAGTGAATAGGGTTAAATCCAGTTGGCGGCCAGTCACAAGTAGTGTTCCCCCAGGCTCAGTACTGGGGCCAGTTCTGCTTTATATCTTGATCAATGGTCTGGAAGAGGGCACCAAGTCCACCCTCAGTAAATCTGCAGACAGCACCAAGTTGGGTGGGACTGTTGATCTTCTTGAGGGTAGAAAAGCTCTACAGAGGGATCTGGACAGGTTGGATTGATGGGCTGAGGACAACTATATAAGATCCAACAAGACTAGAGTGTTGGGTCCTGCACTTGGGTTACAGCAAACCCATGCAATGCTACAGGTTTGGGGAAGAGTGCCTGGAAAGCTGCCTGGGAGAAAAGGACCTGGGCGTGTTGGTTGACAGCCACCTGAATATGAGCCCAGGTGGCCAAGAAGGCCAACAGCATCCTGGCCTGTATCCGAAATATTGTGGCCAACCATTAGGGAAGTGATCGTGCCCCTGTACTTGGCACTGATGATGCTTGACCTTGAATAGTGTGTTCAGTTTTTGGCCCTGACTGCAAAGAGACATTGAGGTGCTGGAGCATGTCCAAAGGAGGGCAAAGAGGCAGGAGAATGGTCTAGAGAAGAAGTCTTATGGGAAGCACCTGAGGGAACTGGGGTTGTTTAGTCTGGAGAAAAGGAGGTTAAGGGAGACCTTATCACCCTCTACAACCACACGAAAAGTGGTTGTAGTGAGGTGGGTGTTGGTCTCTTCACCCAATTAGCGATTATCAGCTTAGCTGTCTGCCATACATGTTGCAAGAGGAAAAAATGGCCAATATTTCATTTGATGGAATGAGAACCAAGAAAATATGATAATAAAAGAGAGGCATCAATACCTGCAGAGTCTATAAATGAGAATAATTATTTTGAACAGGTTTGGGAGATTTAGTATTTAAAAAGTTTGCTGATAAAGTTATTTTTTTCTCTTTAAAGTGGCTGCCAGCAACTTAAAGCTCAGCAACAAAAATTTGTAAACAAGAAATCAACTTTGCCTTCTTTTGCTATATTCAGCCCCTCTAAAAAAATAAATCTCAGTGTGGTATATACAAGGCTTTTTTTTCAGTATAATTATGAAACCAACATGTAGTTAGATGAAAAATTAATATTTTGGACTAGTAATTTGAGGTGATATTAACAAAGGTCTAATTATTATTATTGGCTGTTTTCAAATTTCAAGCACACTTTGTGTAAATTATATCTATCCAGAAGCCTTTGAGGGTTCAGGATTACTTGAGTATTTACACAGCTGATAACATCAACCTTATTCATGAGCTTTTACTAAATGGCTTATAAATTACTCCAGTGGTGTTAACAGGTCTACCCTGTATTTCTACTGTTTCAAAAATAGACTTTCAAGTTTGGGTTTTTTTGTTCTATCTTTCTACACTTTCACTTTCTAGAAACCTCCTATTTTTTTGGCTTTGCATAGTTTAAAATATAATTTATCTACAGATAAGAACACGGGACCAAGATTAACTTCTTAAATTACTGTATTTGTTTCTTTTTATTATCTTCACATACAATGGGTTCCCATGTTGTCCTTGAAAATCATTTAAATAAAAGTATAGAATCATGGAATCATAGAATGGTTTGGGCTGGGAGGGACCTTTAAACGTCCTCTAGTCCAAGCCCCCTGCAATAAGCAGGGACATCAACTAGATCAGGTTGGTCAGAAACCTGTCTAACCTAACCTTGAACGTTTTCAGGAATGCAGCATCTGCCATGTCTCTGGGCAACATGTTTCAGTGTTTCACCACCCTCACCATAAAAAATTTCTTCTTTATATCTAGTCTGAATGTACCTTCTTTTAGTTTAAAACAATTACCCTTTGTCCTCTTGCTGCAAAATAAGAAGTTTATTAAAAAGCCTGTCCCAAACATTTAATGAAAATTTGGAGCTTTTTCAGTAAAAACTTAATGTGTAGACTTATTAAATAACAAAATCACAGTATTTAGGCAGTAATAATCTCCATGCTACTGAACAGGTCTGCACAGAGCAATAAACACACAACAAAACTCCCCAAAACCTCCAAAAAAACTTTTTCACTTTGTAAATTCAATAAAACTGTGATGTCTTTAATTAGCTTATTTCTGCAAACATTCTCTTGAGATATGACTGACATCTACCACCATATTGCTCCAGGAATGTGGCAGAATACAATTTTCATGTAAGGTTTTTTTCCCCATTTTCCTTGTGTCAGATGGATCCTGAGTTGACATCTCTGGAGCTCTTTTCCATTAATTCACAGTGTTCAATGTACTGAGAGGCTACTTCCTGCCATTTTGAAGTTAGACAATTAATTAAACTACCATAACCATTTAACTCTCCCCATCTCCTCCAAATTCCACTTTCCTCTCCTTTTTTCCTTGTGCAATGAATAATAATCAAAATCAAGGATTAAAGGTGCAATGGCAAAATGCTGTCACAGTTTGGGTTTTTTTTCTGTTTGGTTGTTTGTTTTTTTTCTTTTTACTCTGCAAGCAGGGCAGGATTTCTCTTCCGCTCTTTTGCGACAGCCCTGCGATCCACCTGGAATCACTGCAAATGTACTCTTCCTGAAGCAGAGCTCCCTTCCTCTCTCCAAACTTATCACTGATACGTCACAGAGAGAACAGTCTCTCTTCAGGAACAGACTCTTTAGCAATCCTCCCTGATTCTAGTTCTGAGCAACCTCTTTTTCTCTCTTTTTTTTTTCCCTGAGACTGTTCTTTGCTCTGAACTTGCAAAGTCCTGTGCATATCTATTTTTATCCAGTCAGATCAAAACACACAATGCAAATCCATGTAATTGGTCAACAAAAGTCTCTACTTTCCTCTGTCCTGATCTCTACATTCAAGAATATTGGCAATAACAACCATCTTAATTGTTGCTCCTTTTAACAGTCCTCCTAAGAGGCAGGTAAAAGCTTGAGGAACTCGAGGCCAAAGGGTGTGCTCATGTGATATAAAGAGCTCACTCTTAAAAGTTAGCTTTTTCTGGAAATGTGTTTGAGGTCACAATATATCAAAGTCTGTTTAGCTCTTCACTTTGATCATCTTCAGTCAAATAACTTATTTTATAAATGAATGAACCATCACCCCTGAACAAATCACTTTATGATACTGTCATTATTGAGAGAAAAAATAGGTATTATTGAAACACAAACAAAACTGTGTCTTTTAGATAGGAAAAAAACAGAGAGTCAAACAAACAAACAAAGGATTTGGTGGCCTTCTACGACAGAGCCACGGTGCTGGTGGATAGAGGAAGGGCAACTGACATCATCTACCTGGACTTGTGCAAAGCCTTTGACACAGTCCCACATGACATCCTTGTCTCTAAGTTGGTGGGACATGGATTTGAGGGAAGGACCACTCGCTGGATAAGGAATTGGCTGGACGGCCGCACTCAAAGAGTTGTGGTCAACGGCTCAATGTCCAAGTGGAGACCGGTGACCAGTGGTGTTGCGCAGGGGTCGGTACT
>WKFP01014772.1:1068110-1090395 GCA_011057875.1 Pterocles orientalis | reverse complement strand
AACTGAAACACATGAGGTTCTGTCTGAACATCAGGAAGCACTTTTTTACTGTGAGGGTGACTGAGCACTGGCACAGGTTGCCCAGAGATTTTCTGGAGTCTCTATCCTTGGAGATATTCAGAACATATCTGGACATGGTCCTGGCAAATGACTCTAGGTCACCCTGCTTGATCAGATGAGTTGGACAAGACAACCTCCAGAGGTGCTTTACAACCTCAATATTTTTTGATTCTGGGATCTAAAAATGATTTTGTTTACCTCCTTTCTTATGTCCTTAGGTCCTGGTTAGCACACAAAAAAAGTTATTTCGTTACCTGTGCCTTTGATATGTACTGTTGTAAAAATAGAATTTATTTATTTATTCCTCTGCAACAAAAAAATGCTATAAACTATATGGCATCTGACTTACAAACAGGGCAAAGACATGTTTTCTATGTTTTGGAGTAGATATAGATAATTTCAAAGAGACCAGCTACAACTCAAAAGCTGGCAGGGAACTAGACGGAGTTGCACAGAGATGGGTTTAATCCATATCTTTACTAAAGCTTAACTGTAAGATTTTGTAAAAATTGTGTGAATTACCTGTGTCTCATAAAAAAAACCCTTATGTTTTCAGTTATGATTTTTTGGGGAGCAAGAATTAACTTTCACTATATATTTGATAATACGTAACATAACGATTTTTACTGTCATACTGGAAATGTTGGTAGAAGACACTGCGAAGAGTTGAAGGAATTTTTGTTTTTTTGCTAAATTTAAGACTACTTAAAGTTCATTATTGTAGAAAATATGCCTAAGTGAAGTTATTATGGATATTATCACATCAAATTATCTTTGGTCAATATGTGATTTTGACTACAGGATTATCACAGACTTTTTTTGTTCTCATAACTGGCTTTATACCGTTTAACTCTCAGTGTCTCAACTGCTGAAAGTGTGATCAACAGCGTGATGGAATAGAAGTCATAATCATCATCAAGGAATGATATGTTTGCTATGTTTTGTTTTGGTTTTTTTTTGTTTTTTTTTTAGTTAGGAACAACATTCTCAACTGTTAAAAACCATATCAACCTGAAAAAACAAAGCTTTAAACATCTAAAGAAATAAGGCGAGAAAGAAAGGCAACCTTCTTTCCAGGTGAACTGAGCAGTAGAAAATTAACCATCAGCCAGTACTTCCTGAGAATGATGGCTGGGAAAATACCTGTAAATAGAACTAGTCAGAATTTTTTCCACAGTATAGGTCATTGCCACAATTTGCTTACTTTCCAAAATCTAAACAGCTTTCAAAATCCAAATGAACTTGATCAGTTTCCTGCCACATTTCCAACATCATTCCTCAGAAGCCAGAATGATCAGGCCACTAAGAATAACTGGAATCTGTATTCTCCTCATTCCATTACATTTACTTTGGAAAATCTTTCTATACAGAATTTTAACAATCTATTTAACTAAAGCAATTTCCAGCTTTCTGAATTATCATCCCTCTGAAATATTCTGCCTGACCACTGTTTCCTTCATCAGTCTGCTCAGGGAAGTAGGATAGTTCTTTTGTCTCATTTTTCCCTTGCCTATTTTGGCTGCACTGCCAGCTACTTGTGCGTGCACTGATGGGTGCTGAGTAACTCAAGTATTCAGCACAGTGTCTTTAAAATGACAAGAGGTGAAGAATGCAGGAAATCTCACTTGAAATACATTTTTTTTGCCCCATGCTAGTCTAAAACACACATGTATGTACCTCAGACTGAAGCTTCCATGTTTTCTCAGGCAAACAAAATGGTAAGTTTTCAAAGCAGAAAAGGCATGTATATTTGTATGAATCTACTTATTTTACTTCAGCCAACAAAGAAATGGAAAATTCTAATTACCCATGAGAAAGGCAGAGAAAATACTGATGTTAATTTTAGCATTGTAGAATGTCTCCAATTCCAAATAATTTTTTTCAAAGTTAAAAAAGTAAACAAACAAACAAACCAAAAACAGAGAGCATACCTTAAAATCACAAAACCAAAGAATCATAAAAATGTAATAATTATGGGCTAAAAAATCAAAAGTGTCAAAGAAAACTTTGATACTCTTTTTTATCTTCTGACTTTCTGTAATTTTTATTATTTCTGTGGGGTGTTCTTTGTCCTGAACTGCATGATCAGGACATAATCTGTCCTAGAAGAAGGAATAGCCAAACTCCTATGCAGCTGATTTATCATGATTATAACTCTGGCTGTACTAGTTCTGAAAATTGCTTCTTTGGAACCACCTCAGCATGTGTGTATGGTTCTCCCATTCAGCTATCCGGCTGTACTGTAAGAATTTTTGTTCAACTTACTGTGTACCATCTGGAAAAATTATCTCAAGCTATAAATCTAATGACAGCTGCCACCCTTCCCTCTGGCTGGGAGTCAGTTGCTGGGATGGATTGAAGACAGAGCAAGAAGACCAGATTGAAGAAAATGAAGAGTTCCACTATACTGAATGTGTCCTTGCCTGTATTTGACATACATCTTGTCTATCTCTGTGCAGTCACAACATACGTTTGAGTTAGATGTAGTCATGATGATACCATATTCCTTAATTCTGATCATAGTCTCTATGTAGAGTGGAACCAGCAAGCTTGAATGAAGACTTTTTGAATTAAGTCTTTTTTCACAGATATATTTCTATTTATCAGCTAGCTATGGGGCAAGAACGGATGGTGTTCTGTGGTTATATTACACAGATCAGAAAAGTAATCATAATGATCCTTTCTGCCTCTTGTGTCCAGAAGAATAATCTGTGGTATTAGTTCAAGTTCTCATTTTAGTTTATATTCAAGTAAATATAATTCTTAATGTTTCATATTACATATAGCAAATTCCAAGAAGCTGATGAAACAATAAGATACTTACATCAGGAAATTCATAACCTTCTCATATATGCCATAAATTTGAAATGAATGGGGTTTTTTAATACTTGTGAGAGTCGCTTAAACATATCCTACATTCAGAAACAAAAACAAACCTCTATAAAAATACACAGTAACTATTATATTCAAATCTATTTTATACAGACGCACATGCACAATACACACAGAGTTACATTAAAGACTGACAAGATGAATATTCATTTCCCACCCTTACCTTACAAGTCCATATTTTTATCAGGTCTTAGAGATGACAGGATGCAATACTGAATTGGATTGTTTCTTTTTTCTGAGTCTATATTTCAGATTCATAGCTACTCTTAAAAAGATTTGTCCAAAATCTTCTGAGTCAGTAGCAGAATAAGAAATAGATCTAAAGATTATTTGTTTCCTTTTTTTAAATTATTTCTAATCATTTAGATATATTTTTACTCCTGCTAGGAGTCCTAGAGTCTACATCAACACTATCTGGTATTATTAATGGTGATATTGGTCACGATAACAAGGTTTGGTCAATTTTTTTTCTTTTTTTCACCTGTAGGCAGTCATGCTTTGTAACAGCCAGGGATGTATGCTTGGACTATGAAGAGACTGGTAAACAAATTACACAAGATGGAGATGTCACAGCGCAGATGTAAAACTTCCATGTTGCACAATGTCTGACATGTGGCATACACTGCAACGGTATGAGAATTACTTACAGTATGTCTGATCTGTGACTAGGTCGCACTTCTTCAATGTGAAAGTTTCCTGGAAAAAGAAAAAGGTTTATCTGTCACAGTCATGGATGAGAAATTCAAACAAGTGAGAAAACCAGTGTTTGATAAACTTTAATTAGGAAGATTGGAACACCATCCTCTCAAGATTTAACCAGTTTGAGTTGTCTAAATCTTGAATAACAATGTCTGATTTTCCTATCAAAACTGGTAAGATTCAAAAGTCATTCTCTGTTCGAAACTAAAATCTGAAGAATTCTTATTATTCTTATTACTCTGGGTTTGCACTAAGAGAGTAACCCAGGCTGTGGATGAAAATTGTATGTGTTATTTGACTATTACTAGTTGAGCAAACAGGGGTAAATTTTTGAATTAGCTTAGCCTCTGGAGAGTAGACAAAGTCATAAATTACCTGTCATAAATCACCCATGCTGTATTTAAAAGCAAGCTTCACAAGTATTCCTCCTCGAGATGTTGAACAAAATGGCTCTGGAGCAGGATGAACATATTGAAAATGAGACGCAGAATGAGGTAGAATTTTCAGTGTTCCAAATTCTAGAAGTTTGCTTAATAGGAAATAAGTGCAATGTTTTATAATTTTCTTATTATCAATTTCATGACCTTTCAGAGAAGAAATAAAAGACAGAGAGGCAAACAGTTATTTAAAATATTTGTAAAGAAATTAACAAAAAATAATTCACTGTAAAAACTGGTTTTTGTATCTTCTTTTAGAACAGATTTTTTTATTTGAATTGCTGAGCTTAAAACAGAGTGATGTCCTGAAATTTGTAAAAGAATTAATCTATCGAACAATTTTCCCTAGAAGGAGAATTTATAAGGGTGAAAACTCTGGATTGCTCAATGGGACATGTAACTGGATGTTAACTTTATCTGAACTAATGAACTGTTTTATCTCAATATTACTAAATGAATAACTCCTTAGTACTGTAATTACCAATAATGAAAAAAGCACATAATTTAACTGTTCATTTAAAAAAATCCTATTAATATGAGAAAATGATTTAATGGATGACATGACCTTAATCAACTTTAGCTTTAGAAGTCTATAGATCATTTATTAATATGTTTCAACTCAATAAGTTGATAAGGTTCTTCATATCTTATCTATAATAGTTTATTTTGCCAGAATATTTTAAAAGGTTTTATTCTATTTTAAGAAAATTGATTTTCTTTCAATTTTTATGCAATTCTATTTTTTTTCACTGTGCTGGCTAGAATGTTAAGATTACTGAAAGAAGGGATGTTACAGACCTCATAAGTGCTTTTCTGCCAAGATATGTCTCTGGTTTATATTTCCTGTTATTTCACTGTAGAAAAGTATGTTGGTCTGTTTACTTGTGTATATATTAGCTCTTCTGGACAAACAAACCATCAAAAAGAAAATCTTATATACAAAATGAGGTGAAATCAGGTAACTGTGAAGAGAAAAACTGGACTAACCTCTGTCTTTGTAAACATAAAACCATTCTGCTGCTCCATGAAAGTACAAAAGATTGAACTCTGACATTCTTGTAGTTTGCTGTATGATCATTATTTGACTTCAGAGCAGATATAATCTCTATCATCTTCTTCTGTGGAAAAGATTTTTATTCACCTACACACTTAAAATAATTGTTATATTGTAGGGAGGAGACAAAATTACCTTCTTCTTACATACTCTCTCCTGTGCATTTTCACAAGAGTAAGACTTCTGGTCCTGTCCATTGTGTAGTTTGCTGGTTTAGAGAAATGCAGAGGAGCTTCAACCCTTCACTGAGCTGCATCTGTTCTATAGAAAGGGAAAGCTACTGCTGTATTTTTTTAATGTGCATGAAGAACTCTACACTGGTGAGAAATGCTGGAATATGGATTATTTCTATTTGTCAAGATCATTGTTCACTGAATAAAAAGCTCACTAACTTTATGGATTTTAATTTATAGAAAAAGTTCATACTTCAATACTTTCCTTCCTACTTTTGTGTTCAGAAGTATACAATGTTCTCACTGAAAAGAATAATGTCCCTCATTCATAAGAGTTAATCATTTGTCAAAGGAACAACAAATACAAATTCATTGTTAATTTCATTTTTAAGTATCTCATCTATTAAAAAATAGGTTGGAAACAAATTGTTCCAGATATATATTCACTCTATAAAGAAGAGATCTGGATGGGAAGCCAAAATAATGAATGCAGCAGAAGTAATGAAGGCTGTTCCTTGAGGTTTAAATCACTATAAACTGAGTGATGTGTCATTTGGAAAAGAAATAGTGCGTGTTCATTGTGAAACTTTATTGTAGTATAGAAAGCCTATATTTAGTCAACCCAGTTAAAATGTAAGGAAGAAGTTTTCATTCATATTCTGACAGAGATATCATAATGCTATTCCAAGAGGAAAGAAAAAAAAATAAAAGCTGTGAAATCTACCAAAAGACTGTTTGTCTTGACAAATAGATAATGCCATTATGATTCAACAGTTCAGGAATAACGGCATAAATGTCATGCACAGTGCCATACTGGGTGCAAAGAATAGGAACCCCTCCACGCACTACTGGATGACATCTTGGAATAGAGCAGTGGTTTTGTGTCTGAACAGGAAGGTTAAGTTCTTAAAAACATTGAACAAAGAATTAAAAAAAAATTCACATAAGACTGGCATCTGAGGAGAGACTGAGTTAAGGGAGGTATGGAATTGAGTCCCAGATCCTTTCTAAACTAGAAATGTTCCTAGAAACTGGAGTAAAGATGACCACATTGGCTAAAAATAATGAAATATATTGTGTGTTTTGGGAAGAAGTTAACATGAGTTCTGCCACTCATACAAGTGAGTTTTCAAAAAAGCTCCAGGAGCCAAGGTCTTAATTTTTGAATATATGGTCCCCCTGTACCTGGCACTGGTGACACTGCACCTCGAATAGTGTGTTAAGTTTTGGGCCCTGACTACAAGAAAGACATCAAGGTGCTGGAGCATGTCCAAAGAAGGGCGATAAGCCTGAAGAAGAGTCTAAAGAAGTCTTATGGGGAGCACCTGAGGGAACTGGGGCTGTTTAGTCGTAGAAAAGGAGGTTAAGGGAGACCTTATCGCTCTCTACAGCTACCTGAAAGGAGGTTGTAGTGAAGTATGTGTGCTTTTCTCCCACGTAACAAGTGACAGGACAAGAGCAAATGGCCTCAAGTTGTGTGAGGAGAGGTTTAGATTAGATACCGGGAAAAATTTCTTCACCAAAAGGATTGTCAAGCATTGGAACACGCTGCCCAGGGAAGTAGTTGAGTCACAATCCCTGTTGGTATTTTAAAGACATGTAGATGTGGTGCTTAGTGACGCAGTTTAGTGGTTGACTTGGCAGTGTTAGATTAACAGTTGGACTTGATCTTAAAGGTCCGTTTCAGACTAAATAATTCTATGATTTGAAAAGTTCTATTTCAAAAGAATAAAACAATTCTGTTTAAAATAATTTAAAATTAAAAAATTTACAAAAGACAGTGTTCAAACACAGACATCTTTTTAATGTAACTATGGCAGCATATCATAGAACACCATTTAAATCAATATTTAGTAAATTGTAGGCAATCAGAAGTACTTTCTATTTTAAAACCTTAAGAACATTGAGGTAATACAAGTTTGGGAGTATAAGACTTTTTCTTAGATATACCTATATAATTCCAGACCCTAGAGTACTTCTAGATTATCTATCTATATTAATCTTAGTAATGTAGTAATTCAAGGAAATTTATGAATCTTTGGCCTCTTCACATTTGATCTCACTGTTTGTATATGTTTGTAATACATGAGGTCTCAGCATGGCTGTGGTTGGTGCTGGGAAGAGAAGCTGTGTTAGTTAATCTACAGGTTTTCTATCTTTATAACATTTTCATTGCTTTCAAGCTCCTGAAGGACCATGTCATGAGATTACTGAGGACTTGTTGCAGAAAATTGCCTAAAAAGCTCTCCAAAAAAAATTGGGGAGCTGGAATTTACTGTTATTACAGTATATGGAGAAAGAGTTAACTCACAGTACCAAGTGAAACCATGATGGTTCTCACAATTAGAGCTCTAGTTCTTGAATTTAAGTTCAGGATAACAACTTTTGTATTAAAGTTAGTGGATGAGTCATTTGTGGGAGTTAGTATTATTTTTGTTAAAATACCCAAAGGCCTCTTTTGACAGAAATTAAGGTTATTTAGCTACAAATACAGATGACAGTGCCTACCAGCTCTTTGCTTTAAGGATCAGGGAAGAAAAAATGGAACTGAAACAATTATATTTTACAATAACCAAAAATTTCTTGGTGCACTATCTTCATCATGTAGACTGAGCCTAAGGCAAAGAACAGGGTATCTTATTTTTCAGCACCAAATTTACTTTCCGTGGTACTAAAACATGTCAGATATTAAGATATTCCCTGGAGTTGTAACTGTTATTATATTTTAGCTTTCCAACATTTTAATTTAAGACAGACAGAATCAGCAAAATGGCTAATTCAAATGTCTAAGCCATGAAGAATCAGAAGAACCTACTGTAAAAATATATTTGGCATGGAAAAATCTAAACCTGTGACAATGCTTACATGACATATGTCACATGGGCTGTGTGAAATGCTTCTGTCAAACTAACCTGAGTAAGATTTCTCTTTTGTTTGCTTGTTTTGTTGCCCATTTATATGATAAGGATAATTTTGAGAAAAAAAAACATTGTTACAAATTAGGCTTACTTTTTAAAATTATTACTTCAAAATATTTGCTCATACTCTTGAGTACTAAAAACTCCTGTACTGTACAAGAACAACTGTCCATTCTCTGGTCCTGTCCCAGCAGTAAAAAGTACTTTCTATGCTAAGTATGCATAGAAAAGCATCAGTGACATTAGACTCCATCAGAGATTTCTTAATTCATTATATCAGAAGCAAAAAAGGTGTTTCTACACATATTATTATTTCATATTAAATGTTTAAGCCCACTTTAGAAAACCCAAGAAAACCAACAAAATACATTTTATGTTTATACTGCCTTCTGTTGCCTCTGCTTTCATTTCATGTATTTATGTAAATTTAATATTGTAAATTTTTTGAATGATACAATGTGTACATTTATCTATAAAGGGAAAGTACTCAATGAGACCTGAGACTTTGAGACTTGAGACCTTATTACAGAATAATTTTGCCTACTGCATAGTTACTGTCCAGCCTTCTTGGATGCCTTATTGTAATATACCAATAACAGTCAGAGCTTAAACTGAGTTTTTTGTGGGTTTTTTTAAAGGTTGGACTAGATGATGTTTCAAGGTCCTTTCCAACATTGTTTATTCTATAATTCTATGATTCTATGAATTTTTACAAAGTTGTAAGCTTCATTGTAGCAGAAAACAAGCAGTAAAACTAGTGTACAGACATAACCAAAATACCATTGATCACAAAATGAAAAAAATAATGGCTGGGGGGAGTGAGTGGCTGCATTTGGGGAACACTTAAATGATGAAGCATGTGAGCTGGCAGAAAGTCTGAGTGTTATGGAAAAGATGCGCTCAACTGAAAAGGTGACGGAGCCACCCATCTTGGATAAAAGCCTCTCCAGCCTACAAGAAGCAGTAACATCAGCTGCAGAGACAGCTGTTTGCCCACCTTCCCAACTGGAAAAAAAACCTTGCTTGTAAGTGGTCTAATAAATTATTAGTATGCCTGTTAGAGGTTCAAGGTTAGAAGTGCAAACTCAGCAAGAATTTACTTCTACAATCTAGCTTTTACTTTTCACCTGAATCAAAATCAAATTTTATTCACAGCTTTCAGCTATTTTTCATGAAAAGGGGAAGCAAGAAACAAAGACAAGTCCTCTTTCAGCAGGCTGTAGAGTCTCTGTTTCCTCTATTTGACAGTTTCCACTACTTACAAAGTTGTTCTTTGGTTTATATATAAGGAGCGTTTTCCACAATAGTGCAAAATGTCAAAACCAAAAAGTGAGTAAAAAAGAATAAATTTATCTTATGTACCACTCCAGTTTTAAAGCTATCACATCTTTTTCATTGTACCTCTAGACTACTCTAAAGAAGTAGCTGAACTCCTTTACAACACCTGTACATTCAATCTAATACAGTTAATTCCTGACTCTAGTCTGAAGCATTCCAGTGTTAAATAACAATGGCATGAGCTGTAACTAAGTCCAGCTAGAAATCTTTGGCTATTTTGAGCAATTAAATTTCACTTTCTTTGCTGACAGACTGCACGGTGTTCATAGCAGCTGTCACAAAAAAAAAAAAAAAAAAAAAAAAAAAGTCATTTTATTTTGCTCTGTCACAGATTCTTTTCAAAGAAAATATCCTCAAAGGTAATACAATCAATATAAGAGTTTCAGAGAGGCTTAGTCATAAAAATAACCTAAGCAGATTGCTGAGGCTGAATCAAGTTATTAGATATACAACTGGTAATAGAAAATTAGTTGTTATAAACAACTTGTTAATGCACATAGTAGTTCTCCAGGTATTGCACTTGAAAACATGGTATTTCACATGCTACTGTCTTACCTTTGGGTTGCTGCTACACATTTGGTATTTTCTGTGTAAAATATAACTATACAATTAGCTGGGAACAAAGAGGATGATTCATTCTACAATATCCACTGCTAATTGGTATCTTTTAAGGGGACTGAGAGAGAATAAGAATTCCTTCAGTGATAAAGCCAACACAGGTCTAGCTCAAAAAAACCCATTGCATAACCTCTTCTTACTCAGCTCTCAAAATGCATCTTCGCTGTTAGTTTTCCACATCAATCCACGCATACAGAAGAAATTGTCATTAAGAGATCCCCTACAAACGGAATGAGTGATGGAAAGGGATTTATAAAAGCATTTCCTATAGAGGAAACTGACTTAGCAGCAGGGAAACTATGATGAAAATTGATGAAGCTTTCCCAGTTCAAAAGATGTCAGTTAATCAGGGACTCAGGCTACTTCTGAAATACAAATAAACAAAAAAGATGACCCAGAAGTAAATTTTTGATCCAGTGTGTCATTGTTTGGACAAGGAATTGAAAACCTGCTTTGAGAGGAGCTCAGATAGAAGCTGAAAGTGTATTTTGATTTAGAAGCAATTAAAGTCACTGTTGAATCAAACTAGACAAGAAGGATGTTGAAAGAGTCAAACAGAAATAGTTACAAAGTAGAATAGCTGGAGGTTATAATAAAATAATGATCTTTATGTTGGGTTTTTGAACAGGGAGGTTATTACAAGAGTGAAACCACAGCATACTACAGAAAACTTCAGATTTCTGACTAAAACAAATTTGAAAGCCCACCACAAAGGTGTTGCAGGGTGTTGAGTTGTTAGTCAAGTTCATCAAGATAAAATGGAAAACAATAGGGAGTAAAATTTCCAGAAATACTCATAATGGCTTGTTTCTTATCCCAAAAGCAAAAGTATGTCTGAAAAGGTCTGTGTGAACAGTAAGATCAGTAAGTACTGCCCTGACGTTCCACCTCTTTCATTTGTTTGTTTATTTGTGGGTTTAAGTAGTTGAACAGATTTTGATTCTACTAGAAGGAGGTAAGATAATTTAAATATTATGTATGAATTTTATACACACACTTCACAAATGTGACTTTGATAACAATACCACTTACAATGTTCTTATTATTACAGTGAAAACAGATGCAACAGGGAAACAAAAATTCCAGCAAGTCTTAATCCCGAATTTATTCTATTCATCTGGGTGTTCCCTCCCCCTTTGCTATGTGAAAATAACTTGGCTTTAAGTTTTACTTTTCAGTCTGACAAGAGACTGGAACCAGAAGGAATTTTTCTAGCTTTTTTTTTTTCATTCCTCACTGTCTTCATTGTCTTGTGTATCCTTCAAGTGGACAGAAAATTTTGCTCAGAAATATAGCAACAAATACTGTGTTTGCTGTCTAGAGATTGTTAGACAGTAGGGTCCTGCCCCACTGCCATTTGCTGAGGAGAGTAGTGATTATTTGCCAAAAAAAAAATGTTAGTTAATTCTAGAAATAAATTGTGAGCAACTACACAGCTTATCTGGGGTTCTATTCTGCTTGGCATTGCTACCCTTGGAAGCACATTCTGTGTGCTCAAGGATATTTCTCAATAGAGATGAAGATATGATTCTATATGTTTTTAGATGTGTTTCAGCACTAAAATACATAGTCAGTGTCAGGCCATAACAGCTGAATTATGGTCAATAAAGCATAATCATTCATAGAAGAAATTTAAAACATATGCTTATATTCAAAACTCACTTCATAACATATTCTGTAGTTTTATTATCCCTTGTGCTCTGTATGTCTCTTCTCTAGTTAGACAGTCAGCTCCAAAAATCTGGGTTTAGTTCTACTATTGCAGAGCATGTAGCACAATTGTGTCATGCTCTTGAGCTAAGTACCTGAATGCTGGCATTATATGGTATAAAAAAGATTCCATTAAGTCTGTAGACAAGCTAGACCTTTTGTAGAACTGACTAAAGGTAATTGGTTGTATTTTGATTTGTGAAACTAATGATAGTTACAAAGGCATACAACAGCCACTCAAATGTAACAGAACTACTAGCTGAGTTGGAAAATATTGGAATCTTCTCTGGTGCAAGGACATAGTGGCTTCTGACGTATTAGACTTGCTTGTTCCATTCCATCTTTCTAACCTCTGCTCTGTCATCTACATTCTCCTTTCCCCTCTTTCCATACCTTCTATTCTGTTTTCATTATCTTACATTGCTCTATTTGCTCCCTCTTTTGTGTATGTTGAGTCTCCTTTCTTCTCAAATTTGCCTTCCTCTCCCTAAATCCATCTTTACCTTATGAGAGAACCCCTATTTGCCATTAAGTATCTGGAGAACAGATGCTGTTTTACTGGTGTACAATTCAGTCACTGTATTTAAATAAGATTTTAAAAAGAAAAGTTGAAATAAACCTAGAATCTGGAACTGTGAAGCCTACTGTTTTCTATTGGGTTTGCAAGCATTTTTGAGATAGATGGTGCTTGCAGGTAAGTGGTTAAAATAGCTTTGCAAAACGTTGGTACATGAAATCCTAGGTTTTGTTAGGTACCTCAAACCTCAAGCTTTCCAGCAAAAAATTAAATCAAAGACACACACACTGTTCAAAACTATTGTCTGGCTGAATAGGGCAGGGATAATACAAGTGTGAAAAAACCTGAATGTATCTCATCTTCTCCTCTCCACTAAAATACTGGCTACAAACAAACAAAAAACAATTATTATTCTCTCTGCTCCTGTGCCAGATATTCCTGGATAATACATAATAAATATTACATTTTGTTGTCCAGTCTTTCTCTTTATAAAAAGCTCTTCAGTTAGCTCTTGCTGTTGACTGTGGCTTTTCATAGTGTCAGAGTTCAATTTATCTAATCCTTCCAATACTGTGAAACTCATATTCCAAATTATGAGCATAACCCTTGAAGTCACAAGCCTGACATAAAATAATTTTGTTTTTTTTTCAAAAAAGAGATAGATTCATGATCATTTCCTATTTTGGAAAAGGCTAGTCTCAATAAAAATGTTAAGGTTAAAAAAAATACAACATCCCACAAGAATTGATGGTTAGGTTCTGAGCACCATCAATAAAAACAAATGAGCCATTTTTCAATATGCTGTTTCCAATCACTCTGACAAACTGTGGATAAAACTGAGCAGCTTCTAGCCAGCTGCAAATTAGGGAAGCCATGAACAACCGCAGAGAAAATGGACAGATTTGTCAGCACAGTGAGGAAGACAGTACTCCAGGCATGATCCATATTTCCTTGCAGTCCTAAGGAAAAGGTCAAGTTCTATGAAAGCCAAGAGAAATAACTCAAGAATGTTCCCTTATACAGAAACAGAATTTTTGAGCTCTGTCTAAACATTTCTTTCAATCATATTGATATCTTGCGAGAGGTCTGCATATTACCACACATACATACAAAAGATGAGAGTTCTTAAAATAAATTAATTAAAATGACAATAGCATCCCGACAAAATATAGGAAAACTGATGTTCTGAAGGAACTTTTAAGTGATTGAGTTTTGCTCTTGTTTGTTTGGATCAGATTTTCTTTGTGCTTTCTAGCTACTATAGCTGTCCCTAAAGGACAGACACTGAAGTGCTACAGGGTGAAGGTGAAGCATGAATACAGGTGAATTGTGAAATGAAAGTGAATTGTGAATAGAGTTCACATCTCTTTGTCTGAAGCCTTCATTACAAAAACTTCAATTATTTTCCAAAATGCATATTTCCATGTGTATTTCACAGTCCATGACAGAGCTATTCTATAGACGGTCACACTTAAAGTGTTTTCAGTATTACAAACTCCTGACTTAACACTTTCAACACTAATAACAATATTGTGTTCGATACTAGAATTTATTCTGGCTGTTCAAAACATACTTTACTTTAGAATATTAATAAGCGCAGAGTGGCACATTGTATTTTATAGTAGTTTCAAGAAAAATTCTTTTGTTCTGTAGCAAGACATGGATGACAAAGGCAAATTATGTTATTACCTCAACTGAATATATAAAAATAATACGTCTGGTATTGTTAGTGACAGAAAAGACAAGTGGAAACGGACAATATGAAAAGGGAGCAAAATACCACCCAAATGTACTAGAACTTTTGACACAGGAAAATGTTCAAGGAATTCTCTTTTCTTTCTGTCAGTTCTTTCGAAAACTTCCTGCTTCATGACATACAGTGAATTCTGAAGACGTTCTCCATTTCCAGTGGAGAGGCTTCTACTCGACAAAACACTTTAAAAAATTTTGATCACATATTTAAGTGTATTCATGAAATATCCTGAATACTTACTGAAGAAGTCAGATTTACTTAATTCACAGTTACACAAAATTAAACAAACAAACAAACAAAAAGCTTTAATCATTAAGTAGGTTGCTGAACAAGGATTCTCATGTAGATTTTTGCAAACTGTTTCTTTAAATATAGAAGCTGGCTTCTGTCCTGGACTGGACCCCCTACCCATCCCCTCCCAGTTGATGTTGTTTATCCATGTTCATGTCTCAAAAAATGGGCAAAGCTTTCGGGCAGAACATTTCTAAAGAAGAGATGACACCATCTCTACAAACAGCTCGGATAGAGCATGTTGGAGGAAAAGTTCTTTTGTGAACGAACATTAACAACTTGTTAATGTTTTGAGCTACAGCACACCTGTTGAGGTGGGGCATGGGTGCTGGGGGTTGGAGTCGTCTCCCCGGTGAAGAACCCGCTGTACCCCCGCGAAGGCAACCTGGATGTAGGGCTGTTGCGCCCCCCAAAGGTCAACACCGAAAGTGACCTGGATGCAGCCCTCCCCTCATTCCTTCCCTCCCATTCCCCAAGGTGTGGACTCTGAGAATTTGATTCATAATGTTTTTGCAGTTGCTGAGGTAAATAAAATTGTGTTGTATTGTTCCTTGAGTCATTGTCTGACTCCACCTAGCTGGTGCTCCTTTTTGGGGAATCAAAAAATCTCTCTTGACTGTCCACTGTAGTGGAGCAAGATAGCTTCTTGTATTCATTTCATTAGAAAGTAGGCATTTATGCTTTCATGCCACAAGAAAACAGGTTTGCGTCTTTTTCAGGGATGTAACAAAATGGAACTCAATTAAATAAAAGAGGGCACACTTGACTGGTTGTCTATGCAAGCCTAATCCAATAATATTCAGACAAAATTTATACATCATTAAAAGTACCTATTCAGAAATATTTCAGCAAACGTTGACAATTTTACTCAATATTATTGAAAACTCTCTTTTTCTGCATTGTTTCACTGTAACTACCTTGTTATTGTCTTATTTTTCATGTTCTAAACTGAATGAAATACCTCAAAATTCTAAGTCCTGTTTAGGAACTATTTTTTTCCCTTTGAAACGGGCCATTTAATCAAGTCCTGAAATCAATCCATCCAAAGTCAATAAATCACTGGGAATTTTAATTAAAGACATAATCTATGATCATGTGGTTTTTCAAATTGGCAGTTAAATTACCAGGAGACATACATTTTAGATATACAAGTTTCATACATGTATATGAGTTTCAAATTAATGCAAAAAAAAGTTGTCACATCTATCAGAACCTTGGTAAGTGTGAAGTACCACAGGGTGCTCTGAAAATGTATTCTAACATAAAAGGATAATACATGCCATTTGAGAAACAGAGTTTAGGAATATATTTTGGTAGAGAGGTATTCTTCCAACTGACATCTTGCTCCTGTTTGCTGTTGTTAGAGCTTTAGCTTCTGTTTGATTATTAATCAGTGAGTATTTAAGAGTCTGTATACCCAGCAAATAGTATTTTATTCTTGGTTGATAAAGTTGAGAATCTATCCGAAAAGCAAAGTTTTCATGAAAGTTGTAGAATCTGATCTTTAAAATTCAGTGTGACCAGTTAGTACTGAAACTATTATTGTTCTCTTTTAATAAGTCAATAACTTTTTTGCTGATTTAGAGGAAGCTTTACACAGTTTTGTTCAGATGGCTTTAAGATCTCAAAACCACTCAAAGGGGAAAAGTTTACTTCCTAAGAAGTAAATTAAATCATGTTCCAAAGAACAAACAAAAATCAGCATAAAAATGAATAGAAAAAATGTAAATAGAAACAAGAAGAAAATCCTTTAGAAGAACCAGATCGATCATGAGTTCATCATACCCTAAGGAATGCATTCAAAACAGATTGCAGGTACTTAATGTGAATGTCCCATATGAAAAGTTGGGATCTAACACTCTTTAACTTACTGAATTCTGTTTCTAAATTTCTGATTTAGAGATCTAAGAGAGAGGAGAAACCCTTAATCCCCAACTATGGGATGGTCTAGAGAGAAAAATAGCACAACTTGAAGGCAACACCCCTCAACATCTTCTGTCTTTTCTCTCAGCTGAAGGTCTACAAGGGAAAAAAAATAACCAAGATGCTTTGGTCAAATGAAAGAGGAAGAACAAGAGAAAGGATAATTACGTAGTGTCTGGATTCGGAGAAATTCTGGGCTTGTATAATCTCTTGGGAAGGTTTCTGTTGTAAAATAATACTGCTTTACAGTCTTGAAAGCACTGAAATCAGGTTTTTACCAGCTGAATTAAATCCTTCTGATTTGACAGCCTAGAAATCATCAGAATGGCAACACAGGCTACTGCAATTGTTTTTGCAATATATAGCAATTATTCCCTGGGGTGTTCATATTCAGATAAAATCATGGGAATTCTAGATATCTAAGGAAAATCAAATATTCTAAACTGTCAAGTTTGGTTCAATGTCTGCCTTATCTACTATTCTTTTCTGAAGCAATTTGCCAGTGTTAGAAGTGTTTCATGTACTTTCTTTAACATCCTCTATGCAGCTTTCTTACTGATGGTCAATTTTTTGTTTCCCTGTTCATCTACATTTGCTATTTGAAAAAGGAAAGAAGAGAATAATAGCCACCACTCACCGTATTTATTGCTAGGTGGCATGCATAATCTCTGTGCCTAAGAAATTTATCTCTAAACACTTTAAATTTCTCTCCATTACTCATAGTCATTCAATTTCACTCATCATTTCCTGCATGCTTCCAGAATTTGTTCTGCTGAAATTCAGTGCGCTTAGGTCTCACTTCACTCCTGTCTATCAACTAAAAGAGATTGCATTACAGTCTTCATAGTTACCTTTTCTCCTTATACTGTGTAGCAGTAGTCTAGTCATATTTACGGAATTCCTGATCAATTTATTTCTTCAGCTTAATATGTTGCAGCTTATATCTAGGACTATTTCAACATTGTGTCTCATTATGCCTTATTGTTAGCCTTGTTTTGTTTTATTTTCTTTCTTTCTCATGGATAGTAGACAAGTACATTTATTTTATTTAATGTAAAATTAGAAAGATTGCATTCAGTCAATGTTTCTGATGTCTGTAGACTTTCAATCCTGTTGTATATGCAGGGAAAAACTCTCACATAGATGGCAGATAATTTTGATTGTGTGAAAATTGTATATTAGGTTTCTAAACGTAACCATCTGTCTGTGCCAGTGTTAGCACAAATTAACATGTTATAATGCCTGGAATGTGAGTTTTTCTCACTAGAAAAATGTCTAGAACCTCCTAAAATGTGTCACAGATTAAATTTCAGTACTAAGATTTAGACTTTTCATTTTGTGCTTCAGAGATTTTTCAGAACATTGCAAAGTATGGGTGTGAGTACACAAAATACAAATGGTAATTTCTCTTCATCTGCAAGGCATTGCTTGCAGTTATTTTAAGTAGTTCTGTAAATCTATTAAAAAAAAATAATGTAGCTCTGACCATAGGTAAAGGGAGACTTTTGCAAATAGTTTTTCCTTTTCCTTGTCTCCTAGACCTCACTACTGCTTCTACTCTAACTGGAGAGCAACCACAGCTCAGAATCGAGGTCATAGACTGACTGCAGACAGGAGATTCTCCCACCTCTGTCACCAAAATGCTCATGGAGCTCATATAACCCCAGGCAGTATTTCTGTGTAACAGGTTAGGTTAGCTATTCTTGTGCCAGAAATAAGAGCTGGAGATACTGTGGAAAGAGCCTTTGTCTGGCTAGCTGGCACCTCAGCAACACAGTGGCTTTGGGAGGGACACATTCCATGGGGGGACAGGCTGTGACTACAAACTGGAATGAAGTAGGAGCATCTATACCATCTGCCAGTGATTTTTAGTATAAGACGGCATGATTAACCACACAAACACAGTTATTATGAAGAAAGCTACTGAGAGTCCACCTTTCACTCTGTTTTATGCTTCAGAAAGCTACTGAGAGTACACCTTTCACTCTGTTTTATGCTTTTTCTTTAGAAAAAAATTGATAAAAATATTTGGTTTTTAGTGTGCTGTTACTGAAAGTAGCTGTATTTCAGTGCTTAGAAGAAACTGTCTTTCTACATACAACACCTAGCTAACCGACAGAGAGAACTATTTCTGTGGCTTGTTCCTGCTACAGCAAGAGTTAAAATATATCCTTTAGGTTTACCTTTCTCTGCTGTCTTATTGAGAGTTACAGGCACTGAAGCAAGATGCAACGCTCCCAAGTGGGTCATTGGACCCAGTTTCTGAGAGAGAAAATATGAAGCTCCCAAGAAGCAAATCTTTTAGTTAACTCCCTGCTACAGATAACAACAGCTTTTACTGTTTCTTTATGACACATCAAATGCTCAAATATTAACATTTTTAATTACCTTCTTGCATTAATATTATGAAAAAGTGCATGGACATTTGGAGTGGTTGGTAGGGTAGCACTGCAAGCCTGTGTAGAGGTTTAGAAGCACAAGCAGAAAAAGGTGAGGGTTTATGGAGTAGTCTGTAGGCATTCTATAAACATTGGTACTTATTATTCGTCCTCACAGAGGATGTATCCTAGAACAACCTAGACCACCACAGTCGTTGTGTTATATGCTATTCTGACAGTCTGTCTGCTTTTATTTCCACACCTTCCTTTTATTTCAAAGTGAAAAGAAATTGGAACAAAGAGAATTTCACATTGTGTGTCACACCCTTGCTAGTTTTTGTTTAACACACTGCAGCTTTAAACCTGTAATTAACCAGGCTGAAATTGTACAGTTTCTTGGGGTCGGTGGGGTGTGTACATCATGTCACTGACTGGTTCATGGTAACAAGGAAACAAAACCTCACAAGACTCCAGCCTGCCTCATGTCACCGTTCAGCTTATTTCATGTGTACACCTGTCTGATTTTTCAGAATATCCAAATTCAATCATTAGCTGTGTCATTTATTCTCTTACTTTCCTGATGATCTGGAACTTTGTCAGCAAACAACCTTCACAGAAGGGAGCCTTTAAACAGTATTTCCACAAACAAAGTCACAAGAGCAGGTTGCTGTTATTTTTGTTGTGGTTTTCTCAGCTTGCCTCTGTTAACAGTGAATGATAATAACATGCTTTTTGTGTAGCTACCTAAAAGGCTGTTCTCTGGGTTATGGTGATTGTTTCAGTGAAGTCCACAAAAGGCATAATTGAATGTAAATGGAATAATTAGAAAATGGCTCCTGCAAATACCTAGGGTCTAAAAACACTTGAGTTTATATGCCATGCACAGAGGTAAATAAAACCTTTTAGCAAACTGGTGTCTTGCTCTGACTGTTTAGTTATTCTTCCAATGATATTTTTACATATGCTGGAATACACACTGGAATATCAAGCTAGACATAAAGAATTTGGCAAGTTCTGTCACGTCTTACTTGTCTAAGTCTCCAATCACAACGATAGGCTAGGAAAATGGAAAGGAGGAAGCAGTAAGGAAAAATGTCATGTCTGTTATATATTCTCTAAAAGACCTAGCAGGGGTTTGGGTTCTGTAAACAACATAAATAATTAATCCCAAAGCTCTTTAAATCATTGTTGCCAATTTCATTTTCAATTTAAATTTTCACTAGCATAGTTTATATTTAGGTTTACTGGACTGTTGACAGAGCTTCTATAGTCTAAAGGATATTTGTTAAGCTCTAATAATCTCAAACATCCACCAAGCTCATATTCCCTCTTCCTTCTCTTTTAAACTGCCTGTAGGTTCACTCAGTGCTGTAGCTGCAATCTTTTATATCAGAACCTGTAAACCCAGTTTCTCAGCCCAGGATGGAGCACAGGATCTCTACTTCAAAGAGTCCTCTTTGTCAGAGACCCTCCCACCTGTTTTACAAAGCTCAGCTTGCAAATTCGAAGTAGACTAAAAGATTAGCAAAGTTAAATCATTTGTTAATGTCAATGTTAAGTCTTTTGCATAAAAGAACACTTGGCACTAATAAAATTAGGAAAATAAAATAAATGCTTTGCTCCGGGTTTAAATGTGAACACAAGTAATTTGCATCATGTTTACTCAGCTTCTGTTAAGTTACAACTGTCAAGGAAATTGTTAAGCTTAGACTGTCACTGTCATATCTTGGATGAACAGGAGACCAAGAGGGAAATCAGAATCACAAAGAGAGTAAGGAAGACAATTTATTTTACCCTTCCATTCTGCAAAGAAGCAAAGAGAACTAGGGAATGGAGGAACTCCAAATCTGCGTGTGCTAGCTACAGTAGCTGGCTTGCAGAGACAGCAGTAAACTACTCCGTATAAAACAGTGAGACAATTCTCCCCAGTCTGGAAGAAGAGGTAAGAAGGGCAAGATTATGTCCAGAATTTAGTTGGCCATGTGTTCATGCCACTGCTATACAGTGTTTATTCTGTAAGCTTACAAACCAATGTAAAGTGAATTAGCAGAGACAGTACCAACCTAATTTTCCTTTGACCTTTTTTTTTTTCTGTGTTCTTATAGATCTGGATGCTGAATTTCCTTATGCTACAAAAATGTTCTTTGCAGCAATTTTGCTACAATTGTCACCTGTCCGCATTAGGTTGCAGCATCATTCCACAAGAAAAGTTATCTGTTGGGCAGTTTCAGGGGCACATTTTCATTAACCTTTGCATGTCTTTTTGGAACCATACAAGCGTCATAGAAGAAAACAGTGTCTCTGAGAATAAGCATCATGAACACAATTGCCAACCCTTCCTTTTTAAAAGGAATATGCCAGAAATATTCCAGAGAACTAAAAATGTCAAGGACAAGGTCAAGCACAAATGATTTGCACTTACAAAATGCCAAGAGAACAATACGCTAAATATTGGCTTCATAACAGTATGCAGATTATGTTGTTAAAGGTTAAAAAAAAAAAAGACCCCTAAAGAAGTGCCTTAAGGCTCATCCTTAGGATTATCTGCAGTTAAAATGAGAGAGTTAAAAACTGGGTTGGGCAACACTCTCCATTTCAGATATCCTGTAGAAAAGAACTTTCTTGATCTTTGCTGGTTTATATTTGGGAAATGAGCACTGAGAATAGATTTTTTAGGTGATGTTCAGATCATTCAAGTCAGGGTCTAAAAGCTTTCAGCATGTTTTCCTGTGGTAATTCTCTCACAAAGATTAGTGTTATCCACCATGATCGAAGCCAAACCAGAACTCCCGATGTTGCAACCCTATATCCAACATTACCTTCCTCTCCTGTTTGAGATCCACCCTTCAGTTTACATCTGAAAAGTTCCTCAGAACAATTGATTAGGAGGTCTATATATTCAGGAGCTGAAATTTTTAAAGGAGAGGATTCATTGTATCTGCTCCTGACTTGCTGAGCTGAATGAAAATATATGGCTACATATTTTAATGTTTAGGTGTGAGTAAGACTCCTCTAAAAATACCAGATGCAGTTCAGTGCTTTGATTTCCCTGTCACTAAAATGGGCAGAGTTTTAGAGACTAAGTGTGAAAATAGCACCAAGCCAGTTCTCTTCGCTGATGGGCCAATGGGATGATGTAGTAAGTGCTCCAGCAGAAAATTCCTTGATGACATGTTTTCTCATTTATCACCTTCCCCAGACAATACCTACACTGAATTGGGTTAACAAAATGGAGACAAAGACATATTATTAGACACTGATTCTTCTTTTCACTCTTATTTTCTAACTCCCTCCATGCATAGCACATATGCAAAGCTCTCTTCACAGAACCAAATAAATGTTCCGTAAATGTAATGTTCTTCACAGTAGAGGAAGCACAAGCAGCCCAGGCTAAGGAGGAAAAGCTACAAATGACACAATGCAGCTTGCAAACAGATATCAAGACAGACAGAACAGTGCACCATACAGAATTACACCAGAATCACTGATTCTCCTGTGCTAAAAAAAAAAAAAAAAAAAAAAAA
>WKFP01014772.1:1055954-1068090 GCA_011057875.1 Pterocles orientalis | reverse complement strand
GGGGGGGGGGCAAAAAAAGAAAACGGGGAAGAGGGGAGGAAAAAAGAAACAATAAAAAAAAAAGAAAATATAAAAGAGGAAAAGAAGAAAGGTGAGGAGGAACTCAAGGCTGGTCAATCTTCTCTCCATATAACTTCTGTAGGTCATGTGTATACTCTCATTAACTTCTGTCTTCCTCTTTGCTTCCATTTTTAGGTGAAGGTCCTGTGTGTTTCCTAAGCAGAGAAGTAGCAAGAAACAGCATGCAGATACAAATGCACCTTCAGGTCCTTCCCTTACAAGCTCTCTGTTGGGCAGAAGCTCTGGCTACTTCTGTAGCAGAGATATCACATGCCCTGGAGGTTGCAACAGAACCTTTTGGCTCATTTCCCAAATGTAAAGCTTATACAGAAGTCTATCTGCAGCCTGTCTTTAGCCCATGGTCTATCTAGAGCTCTCTGAAAAAGGGGAACAGGGCTCTCTTTTCCAATACCTACAGCAGGGCTGAAAAAGCGCTGATACCCTTCTGGGGGATGGGGATGCTCAGCAACTGTTCGAATAAAAAGGGATAATGTTCTTGAATCTTGATTGCAGACAGACTGTGTTTAGCACAAAGCTTGATTTATGAAACAGGAGCCTTGAGATCATAAGGGATTAAATCAGACTTTGGTGTAAGCTGAATCAACATAAGGATTTCTGTAGTGGAAAACTACATTGTTTATCATACCGTCAAGCAGATTTGGATGGAGTCAACACAACTTTAGACAGAGTCTGACACATCTACAATGCAAACAGAATTGGTTTGGCTGATTATGTGTTTCCTGGAGACTTTTCCATGTCACTGGACAGAGCGACTTATAACCAGAGTTTAAATCTGATTATCATTGATTTCATTTTTTCTGTGCACAGAAACTGAACTATAGAGTAACAGTCCCACCTTCTCATCAGGACAACTGCAAAATTATTTTCACTTTATATTTTTATTGCAGAATGTGTCACTATTTTGTCTCTTTTCTTCAGGGAGGAGACACGGATTTTTCTTTCTGTTAGGAAAATGTAGTATTGTTATGAACTAACTGAGATACAGCTTCTGAAAAACTAAGGCTATCCATATTAACATACAGAAGTGCTCTTCAAGCTAGGAGAATAGCAGGCAAAATGATATAAACTCTAAAGAGGTACCTGTTCTGTATTGAAGAAAAGCAGGTATTGCTACATTTCTGTCCCAGAGAGAGTCTGGATAGCAGAATCTGAAGATACCGAAGAAGAATGGATGTGGAATGAAAGCGAGCTTTCCACTGTTCGTGGTTCTTTCTTACAGTGATAAAGTAAGGAAGAAGAATAAATACCAGGGAAAAAGAGAGATAAAGTGACAGCAATAAAAAATAAAAGTTGATCTGAAAAACTACCTTTCCGAGCAATTTAATAACACAGTTTTTTTTGGGTACTCTAGAGACTTTCTTTTTTCTTTCCCTTAGAAATATTTGTTATTTGAACTTGCGGATATCCATGTTCCACTACAAAAAATAGGAATAAAATTACTAACAGCTGATGATTGCTTTGGAAAACAGCATTATGTTTAAGATGGTTCAGAGAAGGAAATTTCTGATTCAAAGTCATTCCAAAGTGGTGATGCTTTCAACATCTTTTTCTGTCCCAAAACAGCATACGCGGTGGGTTTCCCTGTACTCTGCTGAGACTCCTCACTCCATTTGCAGTGCTCCAGCTGCAAACAAGCCGGAGGGAGAATTGAGTCCTCACGCTGAGCAGAGCTGAAAACTAGGACTTGGCTGGCTTAAGCACCTGATACCCATGCAGGCAGGGAAAGTGTGCAGAACAAGTCTGGTTGCTCACTAGCAGAGGAATTGGGGCGTCACCTGCTGCAGGACTCCCCTTTCCCAAAACAGCCGTGCATAGGAGGGCTGGCCAGCATCCAAACCAAACAGGCACTCCAGCCTGTGATGCCAGGGCCAAGCCTCCCGTTACTAAAGTTGTGTTAGAACTGACACAACCAAGCATCATTTTCCAGTTACCTACAAGTGCAGAAATGTGCTCTTGTGGTACTTCTCTCTCAACTTGTGGGAAAAAAGGCTTTGTACATAAGAGGAGATTAGGTTGCTATCTTTGCCTACAGCAGTTTGTTGTGAAAATACATAGCTCACTTAATGCATCTCATGCACCCAAAACTCATCTTTCCTCTCTGCCTTTTATTCTTAGTTTTTTGCATTTGCAGAGATCCTTCCAATATAGCCACAAAAAAAAAAAAAAAAAAAAGAACAAAACCCACCGCCACAAAAAAAACACTCAAATCACAAACAAACAAACAAAAAAATATATATGATGGCCCAAAGGAAGGAATGTTAAAGAGGTTTAAAGACTAGAAAATGGAAAAACAACAGAATCTCTCCTTTTGGCAGCAACCTGGATTTATGCTGCATTCAAATGGCTGTGTAAGCATAATCCACCCAGATTAAGTAAGGATTTAGGAGACTGCAGACATAGACCTTCTATCTAAGTTTAGGCAACACACCTTTCATTATATCACTTATTCCATTCTCTAAATTGGAAAGCAGTACTGTTTCAGGTCATTATTAGGATGTAAATATTAATTCCCGTTAGGAAATCAAACACTGTAATGAAGATCCCCACTGGAAATATGTATTAAGTAAAATAATCACAAGGAAAGTTAAATAAAAAATGTTGTTTACAGGCGTTGAGGAACACAAAAGATCTGCTTCTCCGACTGATGGAGATATAGATGTATGCATAAATTTAATCCACAAACTGTTTTAATTATCACCAGTATGAAGAAAAAGTTACATCTTTGAAAAAGATAAAAAAATCCATAATTTTGAGCAATTATTTCACAATTATAACTAAAAATGTCCATAGTTTAGCTATCTGAAAGTCATTAAAGAAACTGACACATAGAAAGGATTTTGTAGTTAAGCTGGCAGACAAAAATTGAGCCAATTGTAATTATGAATCATCTAGGTTGTTGAAAGGAAAATTTAAGAGAATTAAATGATGAAAACTCTTATCAGCCACTTGCAGGTTATCTGACAGATTTAAAGAGAGACTGATAAAATTTTGGAAATAACATTAAAGATTGCTAATGAGAAGCTAAAAAAATAAAGTTTCACTCCAGAATAGGCAATCTTATCTGCTTTTTTGTACACTGAATTTTAATGAACGTCTTAATGCCAATTCAATAGATCAATCAATATTTACATTTTCATGCCATATTTATAATTTTTAGATCCCTTTCCTAACATGTTTTAAAGTAAATAACTGAAGCTACATTTGCTTATCCTGTTTATCTTCACAAGGATATTTGTCTCTTTAAAAAGAGACAGCAAAATAGTAAAATTGATCTGCCTAGGAGGCCAAGAAAGTAGGCTTCATATAGAAATCAGTGCATCAATATAAATAGTTCATGGAAAAAAACACCATATCATATATGTTTAAGCCTTGAGGAAAGCAGTCAAGTGTGGACTAATACATATAAATTCCTGTGGTTTACCAGTCCAAATATTCTGTAAGAATTACCATTAATTTTATTTATGCTGGACAAGATGTTAGGCAGGTAAGTGGCATGATTACAGCATACTCACCTTTATAATGAGTTGTTATGAAAAATGCTTGACCAGGGACAGCATCTATTTTAATAATTAATCTGTGCCACCAGTGGGGTGCTGAACTCACTAGGCTGAGGATCAAATACCTAGTTCTCATTATCTTTTCCTAATAAGTGAGATATATAAATCTCGTCAAAATCAAAGCCTGTACAATTTAGGATACTCAAGCAAAGCTCACACTGTTCAATTTTTAGTGTCAAAGATGTCAATATTAATTATAATGTGTTAAGAGCCCAACATCCTAATAAACAGATGGAAAATTGGTTCATTCAATTATGTCCTAGAACCAGACTCCTTGCAGTTCACCTAACATGTGTTCATCCATGGGCAGCTTATTGCAAAGACCATATGTCATTACACCTTTCACTTAAAATATAATGGCACCTTGTAGGCTTTTTTCAGAGCAACAGTTTAAGAACAGCTAACTGATTTATGCTATTGATTGTGGTATTTTACCAGCTTCCAAAGAAATCTTGGCAGGTCTGTAGGCTAGGTGTGTAGATAAACTGAAGTCCCAACATCTTTGCAATCATATCACATTAATTTTATTGTATAAGTAGAAAAAGACATAACAGATGTACTGCTGATGTGCAGCATGATTGAACTTGCTCTTGTCAAAACAACATTAGTAATATAGATTTTTGATGTTGCAGAGGTCCCAAACACATTAAGAGGAGTTGAACAGCTAGTATCCTGGAAGTGGGTCATTAACTCAAGTTAATGTGATGTCATCACATAAATTTCTTGGACCAGAAAATCTTGGAGGTAAGATGGATACCATCCTAAGAAAATTTTTTTATATTGCTCTTACAAAATGTTTGCATTTTATCAGCATTCCGTCTTTGCATGCACACTATGAACACAAAGACTAAAACCAAAAACAAAAAAAAAAAGAAATTCAGTTACCAGGACAAAACAAGAAGGTAGGGAAAAGGTAGTTAAATTATAAGAAAGTCGAAGTAGTTACTGTCATGAAACTCAGCCTGCTAATAACAGTTATCACAGGCTCACAAGTGAAATACAAGTTGGTTTACTGTGATGTAGAAACTAAAACCATCCTTATGCTTCATAGGCAATTTCTGGAATACGATGTTAGTCTAGGTATTCCTGTAACGTGAACCCACGTACAGCAGGAATAAAGAAAATTAAAGTCTAGCAATCTAAATATAACACCCACAATCAGAAAAGAAAGCTTTGAGCTGAAAATTAGATGAATGATTATAATTGGTTTATTTTTATTCTAAGGGCCATACATTTTATCCCTCCGACTAGATTCTGGACAAAGATCATCTGTCTGGTAGAAGACTGTGCTGATCTTAAAATATATAGAGACAAACAAGAGTCCAGAACAAGTAGCTAGTAGTAGATTTGAGTTATTCTGGGAACTACCAATTGAAAGAAACAAAAAGATAAAATGAAAAAGCCTGATAAGCTTTATCAAACAGAACTACAAATATAGTTGTACTTCAACCGTGCTTCTTGGACACTTCTGAATCTAGGACTGATTCAGATAATGGCAGCTATTTAAATTTTTTATGGTAATTTGAAAACTACTCATGTGCTTCTGCATTTACCAAGTTCATATGAGTCTGTGATTTAAAATCCTACTGTCTGAGAGCTTACTGAGTCATAGGTTAGTATTCTGATCTAGAATGAGCTGCTGGATCTCATGAACCTTGAACACAAACAGCTTTTGCTTAATTTTTTTTTTTTCCTACATCAGGCAACTTTGTTTCAAAACTTTTGGAGAAAATAATGAAAACATGCCCATTAGTAAGGTACACTTTTGGCTACTCATTTTGAAGCAACCAGACAGTCTGAAATGTTTCAAACCAGAACTGTACACCGGCTGCTTTCAGTCACCATGTTGCTCTAGTCTAAAGTAGTGAATGCTATCCACCACATTTGCAGAGATTAAATTTTCTTAGTTTTTCATACCTAATGAAACGAGTCACTAAAATTTGAAGTCCAGCTGGACATGATTCTCTTGGTAATATTCAGAAATTACTCAGCAGTAAAAGATCTGTTAAAAAAAAAAAAGTATTTTAAAATATTTTCTAAGCAGATACCAAGACTTTTGAGTTATTGTATGAGTTCCATAAGAATGAAGATGAAAGGATATCACAATTGAAGATAAAAGGATATTTACGGCCTGATTTGTCTTGCATGTCATAAATTGTACATAGATTAGGTCTTCAGACAACTGGAAGAAGCCTCACGTTTGCAATCTTTTCGAGTCCTCATGGGGACTTGAAGCACCCTGATATCTGCTGAAGAGACAACACAGCAGGACACAATCAGTTCAGGAGATTTCTTCTGTGCTTTGATGATGAATTCCTGACGTGGGTGATGGAGGAGCCAAGAGGAGACATTTTCATATTTACAGACATGGAAGTAAAAGGGTGAGGGGCAGCACTGGCTGCGGGTGATTGATTTCAGGGTTCTGAAGAAGGGAAGAGGATCAAGGAAAAAAAGTAGGATCATAATCCTGGATTTCAGGAGAACAGAATTTAGCCTTTGGCCTTTGAAAACCTGCTTGGAAAAATCCCGAGGAAAGAAGTCATGGAATGCAGGGACAGTGTTACAAATGTCAAAGCCCACCTGGATTGAATCCAGAAAGCATTGTGAAAGGTTTCTCTAGGTATATCAACAGCAAAAGGAAGACTAGGGGAATCATAGGGTGGCTGCAGAATGCAGGTGGAGGCCTAGTGACAAAGGAGATGGAGAAGACCAAGTACTCAGTACCTTCTTCATTTTGGGTCCTTACGGTTAAGAGCAGCCTTCAGAATAGCCAGGTCCCTGAGACCAGTCAGAAAATCTGGAGCAAGGAAGACCTACCCTTGGTGGACAAAGATCAAGTTAGGGAACATTTAAACAAACTGGACACACATAAGTTGATAAAATTTGCTGAGATGTGCCTGCAAAGGCTGAGAGAAATGACTGATGTCATTGTGAGGCCACTCAATAATCTTTGAAAGCTCGTGGTGGTTGGCAGAGATGCCCAAGGACTGGAAGAAAGCAAATGTCACTCCTGCCTTCGTGAGTGGCAGTAAGTAGGATGTGGAGAGCTACAGGCTCGTCAGCCTCATCTCCATCCTTGGGAAGGTGATGGAGCAAATCCTCCTGAAAACTATTTCTAAACATATTAAGAATGATAACATGATGGGAAGTAGTCAGCATGTATTTAAAAAGAGGAAATCATGTTTAACCAACTTGATATCCTTCTATAATTAGAAGACTGGCTTCATGGATGAGGCAAGAACAGTGGATGTTGTTTATTTTTACTTTAGCAAGGTTCTCAGCGTTATTCCCCATAACAACCTCACAGGCAAACTGATGAAGTTTGGACAAGGTCAGTGAATAGTAAAGTAGATTCAAAACCGGCTCAACTGTCATGGTCAAAGGGTTGTAACCAGTGGCAGAAAGTCCAGCCACAGGACAGCAACTAGTGATGTGCCTGAAGGGTCAATACTGGATCTCATGCTGTTTGACATCTTCATTAATGACCTGTATGATGGGACAGAGTGTATCATCAGCAACTATACACATTTCACAAAGGAGGAGTGGTTGATAAAGCAGATATTTGTGCTGCCATTCAGATGGACCTCAATAGGCTGGAAAGATTGACCAACAGCAGCTTCATGAAGTTGAACAAAGGGAAATGACAAGCCCGACACCTGGGGAAGAATAACTCCATCCACCAGACTAGGCCAATCAACTAAAAAGCAGCTTTGCAGAGAAGGACATGAGGGTCCTGATGGACGACAAACTGAGCATGTCAGCAAAGTGCCTCTGCAGCTAAGAAGAGCAACAGAACCCTGAGTTGCATGAGAAAGACCATTGCCAGCAGGTCAAGGAATGTGATCCTTCCACTTTACTCAGCACTGGTGAGACACATTTAGAGTTCTGGGTTCGGTTCTGGGCTCCCCAGTACAAAAGGGACAGGAACATAACACAGTGAGTACGGCCCCCAGTGAAGGGCCACAAAGATGACCAAGGGATTGAGCACCTGTCATATAGGAAGAGGCTGAGACACCTGGGACTCCTCAGCCTGGAGAAGAGAAGCTTAGCTGAAGCTGATGGGGGAAAGATAGCATCAGACTCTCAGTGGTGTCCAGTGAGATGATAAGAAGCTGTGAGCACAAACTGAAATGCAAGAAATTACCCCTAAATGTGAAGAAAAAATGTTTTTCACTGTAAGTATAACTGAACAATGGAAACAGAGAAGTTGTGGAGTCTCCATCCTTGGAAATATTCAAAACCTGACTGGATAACATCTTGGGCAATCTTCTCTAGTTGACCCTGCTTCTAACAGGGACATTGACTGAACAGTCTCCAGAAGGCTCCATCCGGACTCAACAATTTAAAACCTCAACGATTCCATGATTTTGTGAGTCTATGGTTCGATAAGAGATGCCTCTATGAGCCCACAAGTAATTTTTACTTAACACAGATTAGCAGGTGTACATGTCAGAAATTTCTATTATCTACCCAAGTCTAAATGGCCCAGCCAATTAGCGTGTTAGCATAAAGAGAATGATATGGTTACCATCACTATGTTAGGTTGTTTTTCACTCCCTGGGCTTTACTTGTGGGACACCACCAAGAGAAAAACTTTGGCATAAATAAATCATAAGGTTTGAACTTGTACCTTAAAAACCAAATAGGTATGGATTTGGTCTGTGGTAGATGATATAGCCCAAGCAATATTGACAACAGCTCAAACCTTTACCAATCTTCAATATTTTCATATAATTTTTCAGTTAAGTCTAATGTAGGTTTAAGTCTCTCATTTTCTCCAAGGAGAACTCCTACAGTCATGACAAAGAAGGAACTCTAAGATTTTTCCAATATTTTTAGCTCATGCTCGATTTCCTAAGTAGCTGGAAAAACTCTGTATACGTTGTATGATAAGGAAAGAAAAGCATTTTCTTGGCTCTGAGAACTCCTGAAAGACATATCTATGTATAACTTCCCATGTACACTTCAATATTCAGAAAAATACAATTCATCATGGCAGAGTGGTATTCCTTGAGGAAGAAAAGGTAAAAGAGAAAGCTGATATGTTTGTCCTCAAGATCAGACACATCAATTCTTTCCTGATTTATCTGTAGTTAACATTTCTCTCAAATTTCCACAATTTTGTCTTTCCAGCAGTCATAGAAAGCTAGTGTTGTTGGATAGGAACAAGAAGAAGTATTTATTTAGTTTAATCTGGAATTATCATTGATAGAAAATTTCTAATTTCTCAAAATAATTAATAGAATAGGATTGACATAGATTTTGACAGTGAGAGGCTTGTTGGTCTGAGTGGGCAGACACAATGAAGGAAGGTAAGGTGCCTGGTGTTCAACTTAAAAGATTGCTTAATCACAGTTTTTCCAAGCTTAAACCAATTAAAAGCTCTCTTTCACAAAGCTCATCCTGCATATAACCCTTCTTTTTATGTGTTAACTTACTTTGTCCATTTTTAGCATAGCTGATTTCATATTAAAACCTTTATAGAAACTATGTGAACATGATGTTCTATATTCAGTAAGATGAATCAGTGTGACAGCTCATTTGGATTGGTTTTATTGCTTTTAGTTTTTGATTATTCTATTGTTGTAGTGATTAGGACTTCAGGCAATGATCTAAAACAATAAACTACTAGACTGGCAGTCAATCAGATCACTATCACTTCAAACATCATTTAAGAAGATCTACTTTTTTTATTATTTTTATAGCTCCATAGCTCATGGTGCTACATAGAACAAATCAAAGACAGATTCCCTGCCCCCTAAGAGCTTACAGTCTAGGCAAGTACAAGAACAACAGGAGGAGATAACACAGGCAGGGGACAAAGAGGGGTAGCAAATGAAGAGAAGGACAATTAGGTTACAGTCACATGAAAAGCTAGTGTGTTTATCTTGGTGGATACAAACTGGGGAGATGAGGTACTTGAGAAACTTTATTTTTAATTAGAGCTGCATTTTATAGGAAAGCCAGAAGAAAAAGGTTTTGAAAGTAAATTTGAAAGTGTCAGAGGTGCTTGCAGCAAGGCAAAGAGGAAAGACTGAAAGGGAATAGGACACTAACATATTTGAGGTTGGAAAGCAATGATCTTGGATGTCAGACAAGTCAGCCTCAGTGACCTTTTCTTTTCCTACACAGGTTTGAAAATATGACAAAAAGCACAATTGCTCCTGTACACCTATATGCAGGCTGGTATCTCATTTTGCCTTAAATATGGTATCAGTACACATTTGGATATGTATTGGACAAAATCTTGATTTCTCTGAAGTAAGAGTTTTGACACGGCTTTCAAAGTAGTCAGCATTTTTGTCATCATATTTTGTGATTGTTGATGTATTTGGAGACTCTAGTGTATTTGGTGACTACAGTGACTTGTCTAAAGTACTTAAAATATTTTTCTAATATTCTTAATATAATAATAATAGAAAATTATTTTATGGTATTAGATTTTATCGCTTTGTGTGCCATTACCTCTGCTCATGACTCCTTCTCCCCGAAAATACTTTGATTTTGTAGAATATCAGGGCACTTCTCCTACTTTTATTTGAGGCTTTGGATTTTGGTGGGGTTTTTTTCTTCGTAAACTATGTCTTTTCCATTCTGAAATATTAACTAGTTAGTGTGATAGGTCTAAACAGTGGTGTTTTGGGGTTTTTTTGGAAGACTCTATGGATGAAACCAGGTGGAATTATTGCACAGAGCCTCAAGGAATATGAACGTGAAAGTAAAGGTTCTTTCAAATCTATACTGAATGTTTCAACTGAAAATTGAGATAGAAACTTCAGAAAGTAATATCTCATACAAAAACTGCCAGATACTCCCTGGATATGTTTGTGTTTGTGTATATAAGAATACTACTAAACAGCTTGTTGATGTTTATAAAATTGGCCAAAGCCTCATTTACTACACAGCACCACATATTGCTTGATTTCATCCAACTGTTTGGCTCAGAATTTTCACTACCAGTCCTTCATAAACGAGCTTTCTTGAAACGCTAAAGAGGTTTTTTTGTCATTTATTCTGTAATACCCACGTAGTTATCTATTGCTACATAATCATGCTGAGGTGACCTGAAGATCCAAACTGAGATCTTGAGAATCCTTAAAGATTATGGACTTCTCTCTTCCTTAGAAACAGGTACAGTAAAAAAAGAAAAAAAAAAAAAAAAAAAAAAAAAAAAAAAAAAAAAAAACACCCGAAACCACACTTAAATTAACTTGAAACATCAGACTTGAGTTCTTCCTTCATTCTTTATCTTTCTCTTTAAAATATTTGAGTGGCTGGAATTTTTTTATTTCTAAGTATGATCTTTTAACTTGTAAAAGTCAGAACAAAATAGATCATTTCTCTACGTGTAATGGGCATATGAAATGGTGTGCTCTAAAATGCAATGGGGCTTCTAAAGACCTCACAAATAGAGATGGTTTTTAGGTTGCTTTGACTTTTAGAAAGAATGTTCCACAGTGATATTTGACCAGCCTTTCTCTCCCTCACGTCTTAGAGGGACAACAGCTTTTGCTATTTGAGTTTGTAAAGAATTTACAGACTTTAAAAAATTTGAGCAATTCAGTTTTGAATTAATCACCATTTTTAAAGACATATTGTGTCATTCGTAGCCTCATTTCCTTTATCTCTAATTTATCTAGGGATATCTACTCAAGGCCTTGACTTTGTTCTGAGGAGATCCAGGTATCACCACATTTATTTAGCTACTGTATATTCACATATTTCACATAAATCCCAGTCAGTTCAATTTCTTTGGTGTCCATCAAATTTCTGAGAAACTGTTGATGATGTGCTCTTAAATTCAGATGATACTGTTCTAATAAATCAATAACATACTTGAAGAAAATTTTAGGCTCCTCATCAAAGTTACCGCTAGCATTGGATATATCTATATAAGTCATATATCATGGAAATAATCATAGAATCACAGAATGGTTTGGGTTGGAAAGGACCTTAAAGATCATCAAGTTCCAACCCCCCTGCCATGGGCAGGGACACCCTCCACTAGCCCAGGTTGCTCAAAGCCTCATCCAGCCTGGCCTTGAACACCTCCAGGGGATGGGGCATCCACAGCTTCCCTGGGCAACCTGTTCCAGTGTCTCACCAGTGTCTTTCTATTGGAATACTGAAAGTTCTGGAGTACCTAATTGATGAAAGCTCTTTTACTGATATGCCCCTGGCAGGTTCAAGCAATAAAAGCAGCTATTGGCCTTATTTTTGGTTTTTGTTCCCTACCAAAAAATGCAAGTGCTACAACACGGAACAACTTTGCTCTTGACCATTTCTGTAATCTTTGCTAAGGAACCAAACTTTACTCTGCTCTTCATTTATATTTATATCCCTTTGTTTCAGCATAACTACTTTAGTGTACGTTATCACTACCATGCACTCAATTTATGTCTGAAGCTTCCAGAAACAATGGTTCCACAAATCAAGCTTAAGCAGGCTCCGTCTCTGGCTGCTGTTCTACTCCAATACATTCCAAGTGATTAACACCA
>WKFP01014772.1:998235-1047882 GCA_011057875.1 Pterocles orientalis | reverse complement strand
AAAAAAAAAAAAGAAAAAAGATAAGTTCCATTCAGTTTTTACCTCCAATTTTCATCCACCAGGTAGTACCATATAACTGACCTATAACTGCTTTAAAAGTCTTCTTTAGAGTGACATTCAAGGTCAGTCAGAAAAGCACCCATCATCCTGCCCTGGGAAATCAACAGACTAATTGAGCTATTATAGGAAACCACATAAAGCAGTTACATAGAGATTCTGAATCTTCATGGGCCAGATACTCACTTAATTTTAGCTGGCATAGTTCCCTTGATTTTACGACACTATATAAATTTATAATACATGAGCATTTGGGATGAAGCCATTCAGAGGCCTTTCAAAATGAGGAAGTTTTCTTCAGAATTGAGGATTTCCTCCATAACAGTGAAGGGAAAATGACCAATAGAGCTTTTTGGAGTACAAAACTACCATTAGTGTTTTCAGCTACTCTGGGGGTCAGCTCTTTGTTAGTCATTTTTCCCAAATGTCTTAGTTTTCTGTGAAAAATACAGAAATGTTTACTAATGCACAACAAAGAAACAGTATGAATTAGTGTATATTTTTTTAAAGCTATTATCCTACTATGAATATGTAGAGCCATGCATTTCTAGTCTTAATCTTAAATACAAATCTCCAGTTACTTTGCATATTTCCCTTAATAATGGAAGGCTGAAATTCTCACTGAAATCTTAATTAAGCCACACTACTTCTGCATTAGGATCCTTGTTCTTTGGGGGTTTTTGACCCAATAAAGTATTTGGGACATATTCTACAATCACACTTATTTTGGCTCACATAAAATTTAATGAGAATTAATCATGTGCGTCAAGGCGAGAATGGAACTCCGACTTATTTCAACAACCTTAATGGAGAAAAGAAAGGTTTGTTAGAATATAATACAGAATTTTATTACATGATTTTACAAATTTTATTGTAAATCATCAATCAAATGCAATAGCCAATTATTTTTTCCATTCTAAACCATCATAATTAAGAGTTTTCATTGTGTTGTATGACAGTTACTTTCTGTTTGTATTTTGAAGAATTAACTTAAATATGTATTACGCAAGTACATTCATTTTCAGAATCTTTGCTGAAGATGTGTTTATCTTACTTGTACTTCAGACGAAGATAACCTGTTCTTTGTTATCACATAAATTGGGATGAAAATCTCACAAATAGAAGAGAATTTGCTTTCTCAGTCCCTATTCACAATAGAAATGGCCAGCTCAGTCTCTATGAAGATTTATGAGAACTGGGTAGTAGACACAAACCTCCCCCTCCCCCAAATTTCATTATATAATTTCTACAATTTGGAAGATGTATCTTATACTCCTGTGCTAGAAAGATGATGATAAGACTAAATTAAGCCCCAGTAAACAAATGATCTCGTTACTCACCAGACTGATTATCTATGAGAATCAGTAAAGTTTTTTGTTTTTTGTTTTTTTAATTAGCCAAATTAATTATTTTTCATATAAAGACCATCTTCATAGTACTTTTTTCATTGACATAACATTCCTACATAGCCCATCCTATACATTTTTTGTTGAGATACAAATAAATTTATGGTAGATGGAGGTGCAAGATTCAGCATAGGTAGGGCTGCATTTCAAAATGTTATGTCCAGGAACTCACCACAGGGAGAATATATAAATTAGCTTTGGAGCCAGATCCTGCAAAAACTTATCACAATGGCTTCTCTCAGAAATCCCAGCAAACTCTCCAGTCACATGTTTAGTGGCAAGCATCAGCAGGATAGGGCACTAAACTGAGTCTAAGTACCAGTACTGACACAAAGTACTGTACATAAGTTGCTCAGATCACACAGCAAAAATAAAACAACTAAAACTGCTGTAATTTTAATGCCTTTCTTTTTTTTTTAATTTTGTGCATTGGATTCAAACAGCAAACTGAGTGCACTTTAACTCATCACAATGTGGTCAAGAGGTCTGTGTCTTTTACCATTTATACACAATTTTTCATGACAGCATGTTACCAGCCTAGTGGAAACCAGGGGTGTAAAATGGTAAGCAGTGGTGGTAGTGCACCTATTTTTTATATTATCTAACTTGAAAATATGTCTCTTCTAAGATTCCTTTTTCTTGATAAAAATAGTTTTCACCAAACGTTGGTGGTGCACACGCACTACCATTCATGCTTGGCATCACACCCCTGACAGAAACACATGTTCTTATTTTGTTGATAAAAAGTATTACAAAAATTTCCATACAAAAACTATTTTCATAGAAATCTTGCATTTCCACAAATAAACCTGAACATTTTTTTTTTAAGAAAAAAAAAACTGCTCAAGAATTTTGTTCATTTAGTACTGTGACTGTATTGAAAAATGCAGTCCTCCTTAAAGTTCTCCACATTCGCTTTTTAGGTGACCCATCCCACTTCCAATGTTAGCGAGAATTGCACAGGCTCCATCGAGTTCAATTAGTAGCAGGAACAAGGGTTTCAAAACCCATTCAGGCTAAAATGCAGGCCCTCTATATGTGAAATACACTGCTTAGCACCCCCCTCCCTCTTTTCACAGTCAAAGAAAAAAAGTAATTGCTTATAGCTAGAGGTTGTAAGATACATTCCTTTGTACTAAGGAAACTTTCATTCATCTAAAAATTGGGTCAAAATTATGGACTTTTTCTGTTGGTTTTTTAGATCAAAGTTCCAGCTCAGGTAAATTTAAGTTACTGATTTTTTTTTTAATTATTATTTATTTACTTAGTTCAGTGTCACAGTCCAAAAAGCAGGTGAGCATCCTCATATTTATCCTTCCATTCATGGGATTCGTGTTTCTTCACTTTAACATTTCTCCCATTCAGGAAACTCATTTGCCTGTTTCAGTCTACCAGCAGTTACCGACTCTTCTGTGCTTGGAAGTTCAGAAGAAAATATGGTTTCTTGTTCCACTACAGTTCTGAGATATTACTTTTACTAGACTCCTTCCATGGTTAGTATCATCTTGGACATTTATTCTCCATCTCCTGGCAACTGTTGAACTTCAAAAGGAACCTGTAATTTCTCACTGAGACTGCATTTGAAACCAGCCACAAAACTCACATGGAACATTCATTCATTCAGAATGGTGGAAACCCATGACAAACAGTGTAACCCTGCATAACTTGGTTGATCCATGATGCTTGTGATTCGAGTCTGGCCATTGCAACTGCTGAGATCACAGAGTCTCTAGTTCATAGACACAGCAGCATGAGGTAACTCATTTTATTTTGCACAGGTTGCATATTTCCACAGGAAACATTCTCGCAAGGTTGTTTGGAAAAAAGACGACAGTTTGTGCTTGGGGTATTTGGCTTCCCAGCTCTATGCCATGGTTTCTTTACCCGGCAGCCTTCTGTCATTAAATGTGTGCATGTTAATAACTTCTTCTGTTTTCACAATAACGGGGGCCTGTGGCTTGTGTTTTAATCGACGTTGACACTTCAGAGACATCCTTAGCTCCTCTACCATGGCACTACAGAAGGACCTCTACAGAGGGAAATAGAGGAAGAAGAAAAAAAAAAAAATCTGTAAGAAATTACTAGCTGCAACGTCTAGAAGCAGTTGCACTCTGCTGGCACAGTCTTGTCAGTCACGTGAGTTTGCTTTGTCTCAGCCCGGAGCGCAAAACAAATTGCCATCTTTTAAATACGCATCACATAATAAAAATTACTTATCAAGCTGTGATGACTCAGTGCAAAAATGACCTTGTCTCTACAATTATTTATCTGGCAGCTACTCACTATGGATGCATACAATACATTAAAATTAAAATATTACAAACAGATGTTCCATTAATATAGTTTAGCCATACAGGACAGTATTTGAATGTAACATGTATATTAGGTATTCAGTAAAATCTCCTTGCCCATATTGCAAAACAATACATTTAATTTCCATATGATTTAAACAACTGTTCTACAACAAATTCTTAGTGCAGGAAGTTTACTTAAATTAATGTTTAAATACTGTTAAAATGCAGATTCATTATTGAAAATAAATATCTACTGCATTATTTTTAATATCTTCTGTATCTAAACACTTCTTCTATGGACTGTCCTTTGTGGAGCATATATTTGCAAAAAATATTCAGTTTCATCCATCTTTATGAAGAGCATATTATCAGAAGAACAGTTTATCAATAAGTTTTCATCAAAATCTAGATCCTCAAAGCTCTTTTTCCATTTTTCAGAGCAAGAAATTTGTAAAGTAAAAGAAAATCTCCCTTATTCCCTCAGTCCAACTGAATTCTCAACTGCTAATATTATGCTGAGCAATTAACCTTTCCTTGGTGTGTTAACTGAAGTATGGATGAAAAGTGGAAGTAAGGAAGAGGAGCCTCAGTTTTGGGGTCTGTGAACCAACCACTTTTGTCATATAACTTAAATGCTTTCTATCTAATGGAGAAATGTATTAACTATATAACACATCCCAGAGCCTGAGATGTTATGTCAAACCACTGACAATTGCTCTCACCCAAAGCAAATCTGAGGTATAATCTAGACCTTTTCATCTTGCTTTCTTAATAACTCCAGTCCAGGGAAAGATATGGGAAAAAAAAAAAAAAAAAGAGCACCTGGAATTACTGTAAATATCTCTTGATCATTGTTTGGTTTTGTACGATTAGTGGTAGGTCATCAGTCAATATATAATTTTCTAATTTATCTCTCAAATTTATTTGTAAACTGTTACATCTCCATTATCCATACAAACCTGGAGTTTGGAGATTAGATCTAGAAAATATTTAAGTACCTCACTTTATCTAGTGCTTAAATTGAAACTGTGTTTATCAAAATCTTCATTCAGCTTCCAGCCTCCAGGGCTGAAGTCACTCTGAGTAGTAAGGCACCCTGAGTAGCAAGGCATTCAGTTTTCTACATTAAACTTTATAAGTTTGTCATTTGGCCACAGTCAGTGGAAATTCTGTTAAATGCATTGGTTCTTGGCTTAGTTCTGGATCCCATCAGGATTCACACTCAAGTTCTCCATGTGTAAAGTCATCAGTTCAGTAGGTGTGCTCTCAAAGGACCTAACAAATCAAGTTCCTCAAAAAAAAAAAAAATGGCAACTGCTGAAGAATTGCATGTGGCACACATTGCAACTTTCTTCTGTGCAGTCATTCATCAGCTGGAGCATTAAAGCTGGATGTGAGACACATTTCAGAGTTTCAGTTCAACAGCGTCTTCTGCTGTTGGAGGACATTTAAGCTCCAGTGTCTCAACAAGGGCTGCAACCTACAGGCATTAGACCATTTCAAGGTAAAAACACATGCAGTTTCCACCTACTGATCCTGTTCCACTTTGCACAGAAGGAGTCAACAGAGGCTCCAAAAAATCCTGAACAAATGTCCTTTTCTCTAATCCTTTGCATGAATAAGGAAATAGGCACTTGGGAAGGAAAGGGTAATCTTACTCTGGCTGTGATACTCTTTCTTTCAAACATTCTCCTGCTCAGTTTGAAAGAAAGGTATGACACCTACTCAGTTTATGAGTAAAGGGTTTAGCCACTTACAACAAAGAAAAGCTTAATTTGTGAATCCAGAGGACAGGAAGGTACATCTCTCTGGTGCAGGGTCAAACACAAGTCCTTCAGACACCAAAGTTCACAACAAATTTTATAATTTCTGAGGACTACATGGAGTAACTTCTGCAATGGAAACTCATTAGCAATCCCTTCTAAAAATGTTCCAGTGCACTGGGTTGACATCTGAGACAGAATTTATAGCTTTCATTGTGTGAACGTGGTGGCTAAAATTTCTAATTGAATGGTCTGAGCTGTAATATGTCAGATCCTTAAGGTATCTTTGCTTAGCATCATCTACAAAGCAGGAAACTGTACCTCCTTATGCAGCTGTATTTTGAAAGAAAATATTAATCTTCCTCCTTTTTTTTTAAGAAAATGCTGTTGCTTAACATCAGAACTGCAGTTATGACTATGAATCTGAAATTATCTCTGAAATCTTTTGAAAGGGAAAGATTTAATTTAATATTCCCCAATGGTTTACAGGCTAAATGACTAAGGATTGCAAATCTTGGCATTTTAACTATGTGGGGAACCTAGCACATAAATCAGGAATTTCACAGGGAATCCATTAAGAAGTAAATCCTGCAAATCTCAGTGTTACACCACCTCCAGCCATTATACGGCTCTCACCTTTAGAATCAAAGACCTAATTGAAACATTCTGAGGAACAAAATCCTTCTAAATTTCAAAATTGTGCTCTAATAGTTAACACTTTCAAGATTGTGTCCCTTGTCTATTTTTTTTTTCCCAAGACAGATAAGAGTACCAAAACAAAGTGAACCCTTTTCAAGAAGCACCAATTCACCAAAACCTTTTGCAAAAATCTGTAAACACTTACCAAAGGGTATAAATTTTCAGGTAATATCAGTAGCAACAGGATTACAAACAGTAGCCAAAAGGCAAGAAGATACATGCATTTGATGCCAACACTCCGAAATATCCTGAAAATAACATTTCAAGAAACTTGCCAACACATTTCATCTGAGAATTTTACCTGGATCTGAAAACTCATTAAATGAGAAATGTTGGCAAGACTGACAGTCTTAAAAAGTCAGTTAACACAGTTTGGAGATAGCTGTTTTATCCAGAAAATCATTTCATTCTGTGTTTTCCAATTATTTTGTATAAATTACGTTGATGGGAACCTATCTGCAGATATTGTATTAAAGATATTATTTAATTACTTCATTTACTATGATTTTTATGTATGCTATGTGGTTTAAAATATCAAATGCTTGAAAACAGTGAACAGCATTAGCTCTCAGACAGTACCATTGTTTTGGTAACTGAGGACTGAATAAGAAAAATATTACATCTTTCTTTTTTTCTTCAAATTTCACTTACTCATATATTTTTAAAAAGATTAATTCAAGCCTATGTAAAAGTTCATGACCTGGATCTTTATTCTTTGGGTTGTATCTGAGAAATATAAGGAAGAGTTTTCCCACATATTGCAAAATCGTGTTCAAAAAAGGTTCACAAAGTAATACTTTATGTTCGACCTTTCTTTTTAATAGAACTTCTTGTCTCATTTCAATTCCAGCCTATGTACAGTCTCCATTTTCTGTACAGTTAAACTTTGTGTTCTTTCACTGTTACTATACAACTTTTGAAATAATAAGACATTAAAGAAAGAAGTAGCTCTAGATTTATTTTTTTTGTGACGGAGCATTTTTAGTATATATTACAAAACTCTCTGCTTAATTCAAAGAACCTTTTGCCCCCAACTTACCTTCCACACTGCAGGCAAGTTACAAGAACATCAGTTATTATTGATTTTTCACCAACCCTTACAAAATCGTAAGTTGTCTTCTTAAATGTTACCAGAAAGTAAACACTGCCTCCAAGTCATCTTTGCTCAAGTCAAATAGTAGAAGGGTTGAAGGAGGGCATACAGTTCTCTAAACACTAGTGCAGTTAAGTGCAACTGTTTTGTTGCAGCAAAATAAGCACTATAAAACATTATAAAAAAGGTTTGCAATTCTAAGGTGGGAGTTCAAGTGTATGAAAGAAATTTTTAATTAGAACTGTGGTTTTTAGCCCCTAAACACAAAGCAGTTTTGAAAAATTCATCTCCTTAAGCAGCATAAAAATACCTCTTTCATTTGCCACAGCTGACACCTCAGAAGTTATCTAGAATCAAGATAATTTGCAGAAGTGAAATGTTACCACTGTTTACAACATATTTAGACAGCTTGTGCATGGCTTTGCTGCCTGAGAAAAAAAATGTAACTTTGCATGTATGTATTAATATGAAAGCTAGACAATATTATATTGCTTTATAGGAATTTAGACATGTAAATAGAAATCATATTAGCATTTGTTAGACACAGAATTATGAGACCATCATCATAGATTTTGCTTTTAACAAGGAAGACAGGAATGGCATGCCTGCACCACTCAACCTTCTGATTTAAGCGAGTAATAACCAAGGTGTTTTAAATATAAACATCTCCAATTGTTTGTTCTTTTATATTTTTTCCCCTTTTTGATGCAGTTAATATAAAGTCGACAGTCAGCATTCAATAAAAAACTATATGATTTACTCAGAAATTCATTACTTCTAGTCTTGTGTGTCAGATATTATTTGAAGCCTTGTTTAGTTTTCTTAAAACAGCAACACCAGTAATCCTGCATCATCTTGTTATGTTACGGGTCAGTATTTTAGTAGGATACAGCAATCAAACTGTTTTTCATTTTATTGAAGTTAGCTGAGGATGAATGAACTGAACAGAGCTATCCTGACGCTCTCTCCTAGTCAGTTTCTGCTTCCATATTTTGAAGGTGTATAGGGAAAACCTGTTAAACACCCTAGACAGAAACATGAATCTTAGCAAAATGTTGACTTAGGATCACAGAGATGAACAATTAATGGAATAAAAATAACCTCAGAAAAAGAGAAAACCTATTTCATTGCAGTCAAAGCATTACCATTTGAAATGAAGTTAAAGATTTTTAGCTTCCTTAGTTATATATGTAGTCTTAGACATGACTGTTGATTGAAGGTTGTATACATATATACATATATACAAATATATCTATATATACATACTATAGTTACATTAAAAATATTTTGCCACAGACTTTTCTGATATAATACATTTCCAACCCCTAGCAAGCATAATGTTCAAGCACACTGCAGACTAAGTTGACATCAATTAGCTGAAAATATCATCAATATATTCTCAATTTCAGATTTAGAAATTGGGGGGTTTTTGGTGGAAGTAGAATGAGCAGACATTTTAGGAAGTTAATTTTCGGGCCAAAATGCATGGGAGATTTAATTGCCTACTCAAATACAGACAACAATACCAAGCAAAATGAAAATTATGATTCTGTAAATTAAGCTTTGCTTCCAGCATAGTATCTACAAAGTCAAGTCCAGCAAAGTTGTTCCAGACAGCTTGGTGAAGCATTAGGTGTTTCACCCTGTAACTGAAATGAATGCTAATTGTTTCAAGGAATTTCTAGTATTTTATGGAGAGGATCAGCAAGAATCTTATGGGACTGACCCTTCCTGTAACAAAACAGTACTGAAATAATCTTCCATGGACTTAAGAGCTCACTGAGTTTTAGAGTTATGAAACGGACTTAGACGACATACAGGACCTCATTGCAGGCCACTTCTAGCATAGACTGTTAGTGTCTCCCAGTGGAACAACAAGATTCCAGCATGCCTTAAATGATCTTTTCAATAAATTGTAAATTGGTGTCCAAAAAAATGAATTCAGCCACTATGAAATTCTAAAATTTGTCTCCTGACAAAACAAAATGCCGTCTAGTGGATGAGAGAGACTTCTGGTAAAGAAATTCTGATTCCATTCAAGGTCTTCTGAAACTATCTAACCTGGGTTCCAGTCTGAGTGCAGCCTGACAGCTACACTAGTTCCTGTGGCTGCTGAAGAACTCCTATCAGTGCAGAAAGCTTTTCCAAAAGTGGCTTTGACTAGCTCTGCCAGCAGCCTTCTGGCCATCACACTGACCATGATGATTTTCTGACTCACCTGTGGACCTAGGCTGGGGCAGATGGCACTGTACTTGTGGGGTTCCACTCTTTCCTCTCAGAGAAATCCCAGAGGATGGCATGAGGCAATTGCTCATCAGCCCCGAGGGCTTTCTTTCATGCGGGATTCCAAAAGGTTTCATCCTGTCATCTCTCCTTTCAACATGTATGTGAGGCCACTGAGGAGATAATGAAATAATTTGGGCTGTGGTGTCATCAGCACTCAGATGATACACAGACCTACTCTTTTGTCAGACCAGGACAGTGCAGTCGTTTTGCACTTCCAGTACTTGCCTGAAATAGGGGTATGATGGCAGCTTAATCCAGGGAGATAGGTGATATGTTTGACAAGTAAAGGGAAGAATTCAGAAGATACTATCCACCCTTATTATTCAGTTCCACCTCTTGTGAAAGAGGCTTACAAGTCTCAGATTTCTCCAGGTTCCTAAATTTGGTTCTGGGTTTTCAAATTAGATCAATGGTGATAAGTACTGTTTGTCACTTTTGTTTCACTCAGTGACAATAATTTCTACCAGAGTGGCAAGCTTTAGGTCTTTTTCCAGAACATATTCCTGCAGTCTAGTGTCCCTTGACAATAGCTACAAATGTCTGCCAGATGTTTAATAAATGCTGATAGCAGTTCATAGTACTTCAGCCATGTAGGTGCCTCTGAGCAAAGAAATAACAGAATATATGGCACTGCCTATCTGATTTAGAATGATATCCAATGCAACATTTTAATGGTTCTGTATGTTGCAATCACAGCTGTGCAGGGTATTTCTCTGCCTTTTAGCAGGGATGATCCTGATTGCACTGAAATTAGCCACCCGAGATCTTATTCTCTCAGCCACTGGATATGAATGTTCATTCACCTGTGAAATCATTTTTGATCTTAGATCTAAATTCATTCTCTTTTCATCCAAAGAAGGTCAGGTTTGTTGATCTTCAGGTATGGTGAAAGGAAATGATGACTTTATATCATTAGTCCTTTGGAGCACGAATCTATCTGGATTAAAATACTGTATATAACACAATATAGTTCAATTTGAAAATAAATTGTCCATTTTACAGAGACATTTTAGAAAATAAATACCTTTCTTATCTGAGTCTAGCTGTATCTAAACAGCTTTTTTTAAAGTTTGCTTAGCTAAGGTCCACTGTACATGATTCACTATAAAAATTTATACTACTTTATAGTTCAGTATAAAATTTGGCACGGCCTCAAATCATATTGAACAGAGAGAGACTATTAGTACTAACTGAATGCCAATGCCTTCTGCTGTTTTGGAAACACTATTATAGTCATATTGCATTACATAATATCAAAATGGTTAGCATCTATTCCTCTATAATTGCATGGTTTCATCTGGCAGTCAAGGATATTTTCTCTATCTAAAAGGCAGCTGGAAGTGCTTGTTGTTACATTGCTGGCTCATACAAATGTCAAAGTAATCTAAATCAGATTAACCAAAAATGTGCTTGCTACTACACTTGACTTAATGTAGCTGATTAATTAAAAATGCAAAAATTAGTATTTATATATTAAAATATTTGTATAAATGACATGTTAAAGTAATATTTAGGGGAAGACAATGAAAAATTATTAGAAAGACGTGAATGTTCTATAATCTGACATTTTTTTCCATGAGAATTAACAAAATATTTTTTCCAGAGGAGCCAATAGTTACATAATATGCATGTTTCTTCTTTCTCCTGATGAGTGAACATGAACTACACTTGCTATATAATAAATTACATGCAGGAGTTTAAAAAAAATTTAAATACAACTTTAAATTCTCGTCAAACATAAAATATTCTGTAACTTAACCCTGATCTTCAAGTGCATATTTATGGAGTGATAGTAAGCCTCCTGAAATCACATTCCTACATTTGTACTTGTACAATCGCCAACTTTACATACATTTCTAATATATCTGTTTGTTTCTTGAATGATACAAATTAAGATATCAAAAATATCTCAGAGGCACGGTCCATTACCAAATAGACATTGGTTGAGCTGCAATCAAAAATCAAAATAGAGATCTTGGTTTTAATGTTTTATTGTTTGCAAATGATTTCTTAAATGCCACAGTCAGTCAAATTGCTTTTTCCAATTTTTTCCATTTTTTCTATTTTTTTTTCTGTGAAAGGTGGGTTGTTTGTGGATTTGATTTTGGTTGGGGGGGTTGTTTTATTTTGTTGGTTTTTTTTGTAACAGATCCTTCCATTAGAGAATATCCTCTAGTATATACTTAGGTGGTTTCCAAGAGTGCATTGAATTATAATTAATACCTCAACTTCAAGTAATATTCACACTTACACACACACAAATTAGCCATACAAGTCTATACATCCGTATACAGTGCTCAAGTGAGTACAGGATGAATAGAATTTCCCAATTTTCCAACTACATATCTGCAGAATGCAATGTACTAAAATTGTAAAAGTTCCTTTTATGAGCTGCTACAGCTGCTGCTTTTCACAGTCAATATTAAAAATTCTGAGGTTACTCCATTACAAAATGTGACATGACAATACAGACTACATCACTGACTGTACATTGTATAAAACCTACTCGCGATATAAATCCCAAAGCTTTTACGGTGATTTACCAAGAATGCCCACATGCTTTTTTTATTGTAGCCTGAAGAACAGGCTTTTAAAGTTTAAAATATTTTTAACTTTCCTCCCCTTAGAAAGCAAAAAAAAAACATTCACCAGGCTGGGATTTACTTTGGGGTTGTTCCAAAACTATTATAAATTACTGTCCCAAATATCAAAGACTTTGGATATTATACCATTAGGAATATTCTCTGAACTCCATTAACACTGATACAACTGCTTTTTTTGAGAAAGCAACAAAAAAGAACTTTAATGAAAACTGATTTAGTAAAATTTGGAAAAAAAACCCCCCGAACCATAGATTATTCTAGTAAAGTAAGAAGTGATATTTAAAATATTTTCATTTTTCATATGAAATTTTTAGCAATTTTTTTGCACTATTTTTAAGATAACAATTAAAACAAAGATGGAAATACTGACTTTCTACATTCCCTGCTGATAAAGAAGCATCCACAATATTTCAGTATTGATTAACTTCCTCCTGTAAGGCTGTTTCTTATGGGACAAGTTAGATGTATGCACTTTGCTCACCTCAATCCTAGAAAGAACTAAGACATGATGAATTAAATTAGTACTCATGGTAGTGATTACACTAACTTCATGTAAACAAATCAAGAACATTTAAACCGTATTGGAGAGAAGCACAGTCAGGATGCGGTGTCAGCTGCATATGGTTACAGCACAGCAGCTTTTCAGCCTACCAACCCTTGGCCCGTCCTTGCCTCTTGGGAAGGGTGTGGGTCCACAGTATTAATAAAACCAGGTTTCAAGATATCTTCTCAAGCCAATGCCACCTTCTCCAAAGAAGCTATGATCAGGATAGGTAAAAGGACAACCATTTGCAAGGGTGACAACAAGCAATGTTCTGTACACTCTAGACACTGCCTTAAGCAATACTGTGAGTTTAGTTCTAAAGTTTTCATCAGAGCACACACAGTTTCTACCACACAGCTGACATTTATGGTAATATCTAGTCACCGTGTGAAGGAGGTATCAAAATGGAAGTAATTTCAGAAAAGATTAAAAAAAAAAAAAGAAGGAAAGGTCAATAAATTCTCAAACTGAGAATCATCAATATATTATATTCAATATTAATGGCCTTCAAGGTCAATGTTTTCCCTGGCCCTTACGATAATAATAGGAGCTATACAAAACTAAATGTATGAAATGAGTTTAAACCCATAACACACTGAAGCACATCAACAATAAAAATAAGAAGACAACAATTTTTTTTTAAATGGCTTCTGTTTCTAACATTGCTTATTCACTGCCCTCTGAGTGACTGTTAAAATCAGGGAGCAGATCATTCACCAACAAAAGCAATTATCAAAATGCAAGTGACTGAGGATATATTGTCAAGATTGGTTAGATAAAAACGGTCTGCTTCATAACGTGTTTCCAAGCAGATGACATAATTAGATGTTTGTGTTATAAACGATAGGAAAGAATACAAGCAATTAGAATTTTTAAAAAGGCTACAATTAAAAGATAGGTGAGCATTATGACATAAATTCTATTAAAAAGTAACAATTAAATTTCCCTCTGAGAAATTAGAAGGCACCATCTTGTGGTTACTGTGCAGGAATGCAGTCAGGACAGCCTTGGACCTGCCATCTCTTCCTAACTCTTCCCAATGTGTCAAATGGAACGTCAAAATTCTGACATAGCCAAGGAAAATGCTTTGTCATTTCCAATACACCTTCTAAAAATAATCAGTGAGATTATGTACTAGGTAAGACTAGAGGAGTTATTTAGCTCAAAATACACCCCAGTGTATCATGTTACTCAAATGTGTGTTTGAGGTAGACAGCAAATTAAGAATTATTGTCAATTGTAGTAAAACCACACAATTTCTAATAAGTTTAAGATCAAATACTACCATAACCTAAAGTCTCAGTAAAGCTGCATGAATTTTTGAGCCAGCTACAATTAGAAATTTCTATTCCCATTACCCTTGAATTATCAAAAACAAAACATGGTCTGTGTATTTTGCAGAAGGTGTTGGAAATTTTTTTTTAACAATTTATTTTGGGCAAGAGTCAACCAGTTAAGTTCGTGTCATTTTAAAAGACATAGTTATGACCTCATATACAGGTCACAGTTCAGCATTCAGAATTTCTTGTTCAATAGAAACTCCAGTTGTAAATAAAACACTGTTTTGTACGTAATACAAGTGTATAGTCACAGTAGCTGATGTATACTTTGAGTCCAGTCCTGCTGACTGCTCATTCATTGTATCTTGTTAGATAAACTATCCAGACTGATCTTTCTCAACTCAGTTGTGTAGCTAAGCAGTGAATTATTTGCCATAGAAAGTTCAATTGTTTTTGTCTTCCTTGGGAAAAGTATGTAAAATATAAAACAATATCAATTTTGTTACTGTTTTTATTGTTTTTATAATCAGTTATAAATAAATATTTCAGAGAGGATATTTTAACTGATGTTTAGTTTATAACTTGATGGTATAACTACAGAAATTCTTTATTGGTGTTATTGTTTCAGTACACTCTAAAATTTAATCTAGCATTTTGTGTTATAGGAAATCTATGACCAGATCTCCTCTGGTGAAACAAAGAGGTAAGGTACACTGATGTGTCTCACTTCACATTTTTTTGAAGTACTTAGTAGTTCAAAATCAGTAAAAAGTACACCTGCTATTTTTTCACAAGCAGATCTAATTTTGAGTTGCTGATGGCTCAATGAGTTTTGAATGGTTATAAATAGTTGTAGAATTGAAGCCACATTTTGTTCTTTTCACATCCACCACATCTGGATCTTCTAGAAAATTTTTGGTAAATTAGGACATTCATTATTCAAACAAACTGGTATAGGAAGTGTCAGTGACTGGCAGTCTAACTGTGATAACATCCAGGCTTATCTTTGTTTTTGAAAGGTGTCAATAAAAGAGGAATTTATCTGTGTCTAGAAAGTGTTGTGGTGGCCTGCATTTGTCTGTTACCCAGAAAGACTGCAGCTAGTGTCACGTTTCCTTCAGATTTTTGAGCACATCAGGAGCATGGATGTTCTGGATCTTATTCGTTATAAGATGCAACAGTTTTTTAGCAAATAACACAATTTTCTCTACTGCTTCTCTGAGCTCAATTCCTTTCGAGATTTCACTCCTCTAACCAGGTTCACACCAGACAATGTCTGTTTGTATGTGCACTCCAGGAAAGGGGCGACATCGAAAACGCTAAAAAACATATACAGATTATACACTTTAAATATGCATTGCCTCCCCACTGCAAATGCAGCTATATATTTTGTATACACCAAAAAGCAGACACACATGTTAATATGCCCATTTATATTTTCAGGATAGTCCATATATTCATCAGCTGAAGTTATCTGATTCCTTTTGTTTCCTTGGTTGTTAATATGATTTTTGGTCTTCCCTGTCCCCAAATATTGACAAGCATTGTATAAATGCCAGAATGATACTTGGATTCTAAAGCAATGAAACTATAGATGAATCTATAAATGTTACCAAAAATAGGTGCCTCCTCTCCCTCGTGCAATAGCCAAGGCAGCATCACTTGCATGGTTTACTCATCCCAGCAGAGGAGATGTAGAGACTGGAAGCAGATGACAGTACTGGAAGCAAATGACAGTACTGCTTATCTCCCTTTTGGCTGCTGCTGCTCCCTCTCCTAGGCAAAGGGCATCTGTTACACTTGTACAGGATGGAAGAAGACTTTCACTGAGGTCTGTGGGTGTTGGGAGAAGAGTGGGCGTGGGGATGCTGGGGTAGGCCATGTGTAGGGATGTCGGCATCATTTTCCTCTTAATTTCATTCCATACGTAAAATTCTAATGAGATGTTCCTGGTCTGTCTCCAGAGTACGTTGGTGTTGTGGGGAGAAAAGGGAAGGGAAGAGATCGACAGCAAGGAGGAAAGAGAGGAGAGAACCCTGACTCTTTCAAATCCTTCAGATTCAGCCCTAACTGTTTACACTATCTAAGTACTTCATGATATGATGAGACCTTTCTGGTACAAGTACTGTTAAAAGGTCAGATTCCTCCATTCATTGCTATCTCCATCCATCACTAACAGACAAAAATAAAAAAGCAGCAAATAAAAAAAAACAACCCAAAACCAAACAACCAAAACCACAAAACCACAGGGCTTAGAGAAACAAATGCTTAATTAAAGTTTCTGTTTGCTTCCTCACACAAGTTCCACCATGCTGTATTGTCATGTAAGATATGCATTCATACCCTGCAAAATACTGAACTCATGTTACAAGATTATTATCAAAACAGTCTTATTTTTCTAAGTGAGTGCTTGCTAAAAATCCAGAAAAGCTAAACCAAATTATCCTGATGTCCACATGAAATCCATATCCACCTCAGGAATGGATAAAAATTATTGAGACTTACATGGGTTACTTAAGTAACCAGTATCTTTTTCCTCACAGATTCATTTCAGAAATGTAACATTCAAATAGTATGGTAACAGAAAGGAAGCAGCCGGTAGAATCACAAAGAAGAGGATCTAAATGGTCCTTTAACAATTTAATAAATTGTACTCGTGTTCAAACTGCGTTTGGGCCCTGTAACCTCACACTGCCTTTTTGTGCATTAGCAAAACACTACTTTAATCATATATTTATAACAGGACACTTGCATATCAAAATTTTGCCTCAAAAGAAGTGAAAACAAACTGTAATTTTTCTGAATAATAATTCAAGTTACAAAAAATCACCAGTATCATCTGAAAAAATACTAACATGAATATAGCTGTTGGATTTGCTACTGATTTATTAGATTAATTTTCTAAATAGAAATGCAGAAATTTCCATAGGTCACAACCTCCTCAAAAGGAGGAGAAAAAAAAAAGAAAAAAGACCTAGTAAAATCCAACAGTTTCTCTCAATTTTTAAAATTCAGAATTTGTCATTGCAATAATATTGTTTGAGTTTAGGTTTAAACATGGGCATATATAGATAGAAAGATTTATTTCTTATGCAAAAAAGATAACTCCAACTAAGAATTTCACAAGATATTACTAGTGTTGGCACCATTACAGTACCGTGGTTGTATAAATTGCAAGTACAGAACAAATTAACTCTAGAATTTTCAAAACTAAATCAGTTTGAGATTGCAGGACATCATACCAGTAGTTAACCCACCAAACAAATCACGGTGATGTAACCTTTTCCAGATGGTACCAGGACAACCTTGCAAGTATAAATTTCTGCAAAGAACATTTCTATAGAGACATTTTAGATTTTGACTTTGAGCTACAGACAGTTTTTCTTTTGAAAATCAGAATTATCTGTAGAAGATTAATTTGTTTCCCATTACAGTTTCGGATTTCTTCTTCATCCATAAAATTAACTGCAGTGAACTTCCAGGAGTAAAAAGCTGTCTTTTCTCAGGCTTGAATAAGAGGAGAAATAGTCACTTGTCCTGAAATCTGGCTACAATTAAACACATTGAAGAAAAATTAAAAGCTGTAAATGTAAAACTTTGGGTACTTTGCTGTGATCCTTTGTTATACAAGTACTACACAATAAAAAATCAGTATACATCACCTACATTTCACTACCAAATGCTTAAAGTATTATTTAAATAGACCGTAAATATAAAATAAAATAGGAAAGACAATATTTACCTTTTCCAACTGGGCATTTTTTTTTGATTTGTACAAAAACTCCCCTACTGCCACGAAGACAGAAAGCACCAATCCTGCTGCCAGCACAATGAAGATTCCTCCAATATTTTGAACTCCCAATGCACTGGCCTCTTTACTTTCCTCTTCTGGGCAGCCATTGCCTCTCCACCACTTCTCTTTCATCATGTGGAGCTTGCCTTCCTCTTGCAGCTGAAGAATAGCTATAGTGATCTTGTCTCTATACGGTGAACCTAAAGAGACCACAGGGAACATATATTGCGTGGGGTATTCTTTAAGGAAAGTTAATTATTCCTCATAAGATTAAAATGTATTATAATGTCACAGTAAAAATTATATCCTCTACAACTATGGTTTTACATTTATTGAAAAGCCATTTACATCTCACCGCAGTCACACTGGTCACATAAATGCAAACCCCTATACACAAACACATAAATATATATGCACAAATCTTGATCCAGCTGGTGCTGCCTGTAAGCCAGGCAACGTGATGCAGCAAGTCCTATCACATTTAGTCCCATGGTCTCAAACACCTTCATATCCAAATATTTTATCCAGCCGAATAGTATTCATCTTTCAATTTCATCAAGCTTTTAATTATGCTGCCCTAGATTTAGTCTATTATATATAAACCCACAGGCTGTTTATTCATAGGTTGTTACCCTAAAGCTAATCCAAGGTCTGATATGTAATAAACACTTTATGTTATTACTGTATTAAACAAAGAAACAACAATTTATGCTTCACAGAATCACAGAATGTTAGGGATTGGAAGGGACCTTGAAAGATCATCTAGTCCAGTCCCCCTGCCGGAGCAGGAACACCTAGAACAGGTGTTCAGGACCAAGTCATGAAAGTCTCCATTTGATAGATTGTCAGACACTTAAGACACCTTCCAAGCACGCACTTACTTGTTGACAGTACCACATAGCAATGCATTCAGAAAGGTAAGGTTAAGTGTGTTTGGATAACAGAGATGTAAATTTTCATATTTTAATGTTTCCTTCCTCATAATTCAGTATTTTAAAGTGACATAATTTTGCAGCTTTTGAACATTTCAATATTTCAAGGGGCAGTTCAAGGGTAGTGTCATGTCTTTGTGTGTCATCTGCCCTCTTTTTCTCGATATAGTGCATAAAAGGCTTTTCAATGGGTATTTTAAAACCTACATTAACTAACGAAAATTGCCAATGGAGAAAGCTTTTTTTTTCCTGAATATTAGAGAGCAAAGCACATGAGTTAGAAGTGTTTTCTATGTTAAGATTTGTGTAATGTTTAAGGAGAGAACAAAGCAATTGTTTTTCTTCTCCTCCTTCAAAAACAGGAACAAAAGTCTCTTCATTAAAGTGGTTAAGAAATCCCAGGGGGGAAAAAAAAGAGTAGATGAAAAGGCATGGCATCCCCTCTTTTATGTGATATAAATGCAATTTACAAAAAATCCCTCCTCTTTTTCTTTCTGTCACAATAATGCTACTTACTAGCTATAATTTTTAGAGTGTTTCCTTTGGCTGAGTAATAGAATGTACTTTCATTAACTTGATACCTTTTTTAAAAAATCCTCAGCATCTTTTAAAGAGATGCTGCCCACTTGACTATTTCATATACTGTCATCAACCATGAAGGAGCTGAAAGAATGCATGGATAGGATATTTTGTACTTTTTAAACTTTTGGAAAGCATATGATTTTTGGTATTTATTTCAATTTATTCTTTTTTTTTTCAGTTTCTTCTTACACATCTAGAGCTTCTGATGAGAATAAAGTTAATAGCAAAGGGTTGCTGTGCCGGCATGGGAGTAAAACATAGGAAGGACCATAAGTTATAAAACACTCTGGGCTTTTCCTTTATTCCAGAATAAAAGGTGGGAAAAGCTGGCCTAAAAATATTTAAATTGCAAGAACTTGTGCTTTTATCATCTATGCTTAGAAAAGAATGATGTTCTGTACTAGGAGCTAAACTCTGTTTACACAGGACTATACAAGAAGCAGAAAGAAAGGAAAACAAACTGTTTTCTAAGGTCTTGTGTGTACAGGGGCCAAAGTCACACCACTTCAGACCATCTTGATTATGCTGAAACTGTGAAAAACCCCGTACTTGACACATTTCTTCAGTCAGATGGAAGAAGGAAAGTGGTTAATCCACAAGAGTCCGGGGAAGTGTAAGTGCATATTGTAATCTTTCGGGGATATTTTCAGTGTTACACTGCCTATAAATATTTAACAACAACAACTTAAATAACAGTAGATTCTGAGAAACAAATTTGGACCAAGTTTAAGCCATCTTGTGATCTGACAAGCTGCTTTCTAATTAAATTGATTTGCATTTTATTTCCACACTTTTGTTGGTCTAAATATAGGCAGTGCCAACTATTCTTCATGTATTACTTATATATTCTAGGGACCAGATTTGTACACATAAAGTTCTAGTCCATTTGAAGTACTTAAAGAAGGAGTTAACTGACAAATTCATAGATAGAAACCATAAAGCACAGGCCACAATTAGTTAAGTTTGTGAAGATTCCATTAGAAGCAGGAGGTTAATAGTGAATTAGTTCAACAGTATGCTTACTGTTGATGAATTGTAAGAGTTTGCACTAATAGCTGTGGAGTGGACAGATTACAGAGCCTTTTGTCTTTCTACAGCAATATCTGTATCTGTTATAACTTGTTATCTTGTTTTAAAAATTGTAATCTCACACCTAAGGATCAATGTGGAATGATCAGCATTGCATACCACCGCTGTTAAATTAAACATTTAAAATTTTACACCCATGAAAAAGCTAGCATTCTAGAAGTGGACAGACACAGTGATACTTAAAACTCCATCCCAAAATCAGGGAAAAAGGTATGTATACAATTTTCCGTTGAGTGCAGGAAAGTCCAGTGCAGAAATACCTGACTTTTTCTTCCTTCTCTTTTCCTGGTTCCTACTGCTCTCAGTTCTTAGTCAACTGATAAGCTATTCTTATGACAAACTGTGGCTGGAGGGCCTACAGAACATAATCTATATATTATTTGCTGATCCCATTCTAGCTGCTGTTTGCAGGAATGAGAATTTCTGCCAGAAGAAGAATTTTGAGACCTTTTGTTATAAATTATAGAGACCTTAGTGCCTTCCCATGATCAACAAAGTCAATAAGGGATGAAATAATCTCTATGTACAGTTACCCGCTCATGAAAATTTAAAATTAAAATGAAAACTTGCATAAAATTCTGTTGTCTGAAGCATCTGTACCAAAACTAAGATAAAGTCTCAGAAATACTGCAGAATTTATCTATAGATAAATTTTCTGCCCCGAAGTGTCAGTATATAAAGATTTATGCACGTAATGTCATGTTAGTCATAAATTATGAACACATAAGCTTTATATATTGAGACTTCACTGCATACACATTAGTATGTTGAAATTCTGCTGGTCTGGCTGGTTTTGAAAAGGCTTCCTACTAGATTATAATTTAGTAAAATTTCCTGCCTGTTTACTTGTGGTCTCGGAGCATATTGGGACCTGTAGAACTGAATTTGGCCTTAACTGGGCAAAATAGAACAGCAGCATTCCATTAACTCCTTCATTAAAAAAAACGTTGAATCAAGAACTTTTTTGTTTCATCATTCCAGGTACATTTTACCAAAAGAAATCACTATGAATTGTCTGGTATTTTGAAAGTTTGTGTGCATGGGACATAATTACACGCTACTTTTGATTTTCTAGACAGAAAAATCCATTCTGAACTATCCTACGCTACTGATAGCACCTTTTGTTCCTGTTACTTTTCTCTTTTGTTATTAAAAACCCCAAGTCTATTCTACTTATATTGCAATATTTCTGTGTATTTTGCCTAAGCAAAAGAGAAAAGCAGAATTCAGAACCTAGATAGAAAATTTATCACCAAGAACTTCTTCCAGTACTGAAGCTTTTTTTGGAAGGAGGAAGCCACATGTAACAGGAAAGATATTTAGGTATTGAAGTTGTATGTGACTAGCTTACACTGGACAAAGCAAGCAATTCAAATTCTGGTTTTAGCAGCTGAAAGCAAGAAACACCAGACTCAGCATGGGGGTATTTTGGGGTTTTTTGTTTTGTGGGGATTTTTGTTTTGTTTTGTTTTGATCGGGTTTTTTTTCAGCATGAGTCCATTCTCATTGTGGTTATACCAGATTGATCCATCTCTCCTAAAGCTTGCTTGGGGACATATACATAAACTGCAGTCACAGCCTCACTCCAGTGTGGGCACATCTGAAATTTCCATATGAATGCTAACACCACTTATATTATTGGGGATGGGCAGAATCATTTAAGTCTTGGCATATCACCACTTCTCTGTATTTACCCCATAGCCTAACCCCATCAAGAATCACAGACTAAATGTTCTGCCACCAAACTGCATGCTTAGTTAAATCACATCTGAAGGTTTTGTTTGCAATGTTGTTCTGTTATCTCTGTCCATCAGTTACTATGATGAAACTTTCCTTTTGTTTTTACGAGACAAAATTTAGTCCGTGCCTTTGGAACAGACATTCCTTGCTAGAGGATACCTGATGATACAGTATATGAAGTTAATTTTCTCTTAAGTGTCATGCAGACTGGAGTCACAAGCATGACAGAAACAAGATTGAAGGGATTCGACTTACACATAATTGTGGAGTAGATGTTTAGGCTATGAGGAACCACAGAAAAACTACTTACAGCCTCATGTATCACAGGGCTTGAAACAGCTTTCAGGAATCTGTAGAATAGTCAGCACTAAGTAATGAAGACTGACAGCCACATATAAAATATACCACTGAAAAAGAACAGATAGCACAGGGGTACTGGGTATAGGTCAAACACCTACTTTAGCTCCACAGAAATGTTTTTCTTTTAAAAGTCACAGCCAGCTCTGCTCCTTAACTCTGTTAACCCCCTATAATTAGGAGTGGACGGAAGTGACAGAGAGAAGGGTCAACATAGCTTGGTTCGTTCTTCCTATCTGTGGATTCAAAAGTGTCCAAGCAACACATAAAGAAAGAAGAGGGATTCTGTTAGTCCCCAGTTCCTGGCTCCACTTTCAAAATCAACTCATTTTCATGAAGCAAAAGATCACCAACGACTCTTTCCAGGTCATGGAGTGATGTCGTTGCCATAGCTGGGGATTTGATGAATTAAAATTGTTTGACAATCATAGGAAGCAAGCAACACCCCACAGAGAAGAGCAATAAATCAAAAGAAAAGGCAACAGTTCCTGAAAAATCAACACAGGAGCAGATCCTCCTTTATCCCAAAATCTGTATCTCAGTTGAACTCTAAGTATTACTGAGCAAGGGTCACACATTAAAAAATATATATTTAAAAAAAAAGTGCCACCGATGAAAAGGTGTTCTCAGTAGCAAAGTCAGCCACTTATGTAGGAAGTAGCAATTGGTCAGGTATTTTTAAGAGTATGGAAAAAATTCTGAGATCATTGCATTACATCAGGAGACGGATGTGGATTCTAAAGGTAGCTTTGATAACCGGCTTTCTTTCTGATATTAAGCAAAATATTTTTTCCTGTTTCTTAGCTCTGTACCTCACAGCAAATTTGTTGGTTTACAGTTGTGAAATGATTAGTCATTAAAGCATTCTCACCTCTAAGGTACATATGAATTAATAATAAAGCATCCCAGACACACAGACTTTAAACACACTTCCCAAGTACACTGAAAACAACTGCAGTATTAATAAACTTTGAGTGGACATAGGTCTTTTTCATGTAGAAAGATGTTAAAATCTTAATTTTGCCACCCCCAAGAGATGAGTAACATTTATATATATTTCCTATTAATTTATGATTAGTGCATTAAAATACGAGATAGATTTAAATATTAACAAAAAGTATACTTCTTGCTCCTTCTACTGTCCTTCAACTTCCTTATGGATTTTTAGCTCATTGACATGGGGAACTACAGGCTGATGAGCCTCACCTCTCTGCCTGGGAAGATCATGGAGCAGATCCTCCTTGAAGCCATGTTAAGACACGCATGCAACCAAGAGGTGATCCGAGACAGCCAACATGGCTTCACCAAAAGCACATCTTGCCTGACCAATCTGGTGCCCTGTATGATGGAGTGACGGCATCAGTGGACAAATGAAGGACAAAGTATGTTACTAACCTGGACTTGTGCAAAGCCTTTGACATGGTCCCTCACCACATCCTTCTCTCTAAATTGGTGAGGAATGGATTTGAACGATGGACTATTCAACGGACAAAGAATTGGCTGGCTGGTCGCAGCCAAAGGGTTGTGGTCAACGGCTCTATGTCTGGATGGAGGCTGGCCACAAGTGGTGTCCCTTAAGCATCTGTCTTGGGACCGCTGCTCTTCAACATCTTTATCAATGACATAGATGAGGAAATCAAGTGCACTGTCAGCAGATTTGCAGGTGACACTAAGCTGAGTGGTGCAGTTGATACAATACAGGGAAGGGATGCCATCCAGAGGGACCTGGGCAGGCTGGAAAAGTGGGCCCGTGAGAACCTCATAAGGTTCAACAAGGCCAAGTGCAAGGTGTTGCACTTGAGCCAGGGCAATCCCAGGTATCACAGAATCACAGAATACTAGAAATTGGAAGGGACCTCGAAAGATCATTTAGTCCAGTCCCTCTGCTGGAACAGGAACAACTAGATCAGATACTTATATAGACTGGGAGAATAACTCCTTGAGAACAGCCCTGTAGAGAAGGACTTGGGGTTCCTGGTGGATGAGAAGCTGGACATGAGCCAGCAGTGTGTACTTGCAGCCTGGAAGGCCAACTATGTCCTGGGCTGCATAAAAAAAAGGGGTGGCCAGCAGGGAGAGGGAGGTGATTCTCCCCCTCTACTCGGCTCTTGTGAGACCCCATCTGGAGTACTGTATCCAGGCCTGGGGTCCCCAGCACAAGAAAGACATAGAGCTCTTGGAATGGGTCCAGAGGAGGGCCACAAAGATGATCAGAGGGCTGGAGCACCTCTCCTATGAAGAAAGGTTGAAGGAACTGGACTTGTTTAGCCTGGAGGAGAGACGGCTCCAGGAAGACCTCATTGTGGCCTTCTAGTACTTGAAGGGAACCTGTAAACAGGAGGAGGAGTGACTATTTAGAGGGGTTGATAGTGACAGGACAAGGGGGAATGGTTTTAAACTAAGGGAGAGGAGATTTACGTTAGATATTAGGCAGAAATTTTTCACGCAAAGGGTGGTGAGTCACTGGAACAGGTTGCCCAGAGAAGCTGTGGATGTCCCACCCCTGGAGGCATTCAAGACCAGGCTGGATGGGGCCATGGCCAGCCTGCTCTAGTGGTTGGCAACCCCGCCCACAGCTGGGGGTTTGAAATTGGATGATCTCTAAGGTCCATTTCAACCCAGGCCATTCTATGATGCTATGATTCTATGACTTTTTGACTCCTGGGCCTGAAGAAGCCTTTCTTAAAGTTCTTTAAATACTCCACATGTTATGGACAATATTGGGTATAAATAACAAAGTGGCAGGTCTAATATAAGAAATGTATGCAACTTTAATTTAGCTGTGTTGCATATACATTAGATGTCCCATTCTTGTCTTTCTGATAAAATACATAATTTTGAATTTTACTGTGGTTTTTCAAAGGCTGTATCAGAATAAAATATTTGTCAGGATGAGTTAATGTTTCTGATGAAACAAAATCAGTGTTTTCTGATTTGGATTGTCAACAACACTTCATGTTACACTAAGATTATCATATTGAAATATTAGACATACTGCAAACTTTAAATATTCATTAAGTTGTGGTTACTACAATGGAAAATCTTCAGTAGATATTTACATCAGTCTAAGCTACACCATATCTAGTTAGAACTGCAAACATTCAAAACAAAATCCAAACTGAAGTTGTTCACTATTCCTTTATGTGTATATATATCTATCTATATATAGATAGATAGATACATCTCCACATTCACCTTTGAGCTACATGTATGACTTGGAAACAATATGTTGCTGGTAAAAAGCAGGAAACATTTTAAATCTGTATTTTATCCAAAATATAATCACGAATGGTGTCTTCTCTAGTTGCTTTCACTTCTTCCCAGTCCCTTCCCATTCCAAACTCATGCTAGTTTCTGGTCATTCCTTTACAGACCTGTCCTTAAAAAGTTCATATAGGTTTATAAAGCTGAAATGTAACCAAGAGGGATCATGTAGCTGACATTTACTTCATATTAAATTTATCTTAATTTTCCAGCTATAAGTATGCAACATAATTGATTTCAAAATTAGATTAATACATGCGAGATTTAGAACTACAATAGGCATTCATGAATTCTTATGTTCATAAGTACTTATGGGTTTACAACTGGGAAAGGGACATCCTTTAATATATTAATTTGTAACTAGCTTAAAAAAACCCCTATCCTTCACAATGAGTAAATGACAAAAAAAAAGCATGTATAGCAACTACCCATAATTAATAATTTAAATAATATATGAAGATAACAGGTTTAACATATCATTTTGCTCTATTTCTTTTTGTCTAAGATAACCTGAACAAAATAACTTTTAAAAAACATTTAAAATATTCAAATCATTATTACATTATTGTACTAGACATTCATATTCCATTCTTTTTGTTTGTTTGTTTTCTTTTTCCTTTTTTTTAACAGTTTAGTTTTCTCAGCCCCTCCTCAAACTATCATTGTAAACAGCTCTCAAGCATGGCTCTTAGATTAAATACTGAATTCAAGTGAATGAAAGTTAGTAACATTTTCCGTAGGCTCCTCATACATTGCAACATCACAGAGGTTTGAAAAGAGCATAATCATACGATCAGCCGCAGAACAGGAAAATACTTTTGTTGAAACCTGTACTGAGAAATTCAGTGATATTATTTTAACCACAGGCAAACCTATTTCATATTTATACAGTGCTTTTTTTTTTTCAATTCTTGTTGTAAATCTGTATGACTAACATATGAATGGTTTGCACATACAGCCTCCTTTGTGGGAAATATTTGTCTAACACAACCAAGCAAAAACTAGCTGAATTAAGGAAGTCTAACAAAACGTTGCATGCAGTTCTGCTATACATGAAGATTTCGGGCAGGCAGACAAGAGTATGTTGAAAGACATGAACAGAGTAGGGTCATAACAAAAGTGTCCAGACCTGAAAACCCAGTTCACGCTTTTGTAGAACCCCTCAATCTCTTGCCAAGCTATAAGGGAAATTCTGAAAATAGTGAATGTCAGTGTTTTGCCATTAGCTGTTTCATTATGGGTGAGGCATGAAATGGCCTGGAGTACATCTAACTTCAATTCCATCTAAATATGAGTAATATTCATTTAAGTTATAAAAAAAATTTAGAACTTTGGAGCTGTCAGAATTCCTATGAAGTCTCACATTTCATTTATAGGTGATGACAGAAAGTTTCAGCTGCTAGTGTTCTATTAAGTGGCATTCCCGTGTATTTCTAATCCCTCTGATAAAAGAGAGAAGCTCATTTGAGGTTTTCCACGCAGATTTCTGTTCCCCAACTTGATTTACAAGGTGAAAGTGATTACACGGGCAAGACAGTCAGTTCTTTGTTGATCTTTGGAAAAGGAAGGCATCAGCTTACTGTATGCATCACATATGCAGTAAGAACAAGAAGCCTCAGCTATTCGAAGAGTGCTTAAAAACATTGGCTTTCAGTGCTTCACTCACTGTGCTGTTTGTCTCTAAAGCACCATGACAGATTCAAAGCCATAGTACCAGTCTTTTAATTTATCCCAGCCAACTTTGAGAAATCTGTCCTCAACAGTGGAGCTGGATGATATAGCGAGAACTCAAATTTATGAAGAACTTTCAGGATTTTAGATTTGTTTTCGATTACAAGGGAATAATTTGCATGCAGAAAATGAAACTAGGTAGACTCAAACCAAAAGACAGTCAACAGCTTCTATTTACCCCTTGAACCCCTTGATGGAAGTTCAAGTCACTGTTCAAAGAGAATGGTCTTGATTCTGTAGTTAAAAGGTCTGAAGTATTTTCATCACAAAACTGTTGCATTTCAGTACTGTGAGAAGCAGAACTTCGGAATTGTCCAGAGACGGTCTACTCCACCCCACCTGCTCAAGCTACAGCGTGCACATTATCCAGTTGGGTTATGTTGTGAATAACTCCAAGAATGGAGACTCCACAACCTCTGGCCAACCTGTTGTAGTGTGTGATCATCCTTGCCGTAAAGAAGTTTTGTGTGTGTGTGCTTTTTCCTCTCACGTTTAAATGGAATTTACTTTATTGCAGTTTGTGCCCTATGCCTCTTGTCAGTGAAAAAAAGTCTGTCTCTCTCTTCATTATCTTTCCTCATGAGGTACTTATGCACATTGATCAGATTCCCCCTGAACTTCCTTCTCTTCTTCAGGCTGAACAGTCCCAGCTCTGACAGCCTCTACTGTAACATTCAGAAAGGCTGTGGTCAGTTTCACTTATTACGTGTCCCTCAGAAGAGCCTTAAAGCATACAGGACACTGGATGGAGGGTGATACTTGTTCAGTGAGCCTGGGTTGGTGGAAAAAGAGATTCCTCATCCAATAAGCAGTGAAAAAGGAATACTCAACCAGGAAATGCAAGACAGAAAAAAACAAATAGCTGATGCTGCAGCTTTTTCAGCTCAAGAATACCTAAAACCGTGCGAACACCATGTGCTGGGATGCAACACACTGGTTTGTTTCTAATTAGGGTTGACATATCAGGACAGAGACATTTTACATTTGTAGATGAGTTTTTGACAATGCAATACCTCCATATGACCCTAAACACTGTAACATCAACACTGAAGTTTTAATGATTTCTTTACTTTAGTTATATTTGGTCAGTAAATTCCTACTAGAAACCGCTTCTATAAGGTAGAGTCAGCCTGCATCGGCTACTGGACCTTAAGTATTTTGGCAATTCTTTATTGATACAAAGTTCGGTCTCTTAGCATGCCTCTCAGATAGTACTTTAGTATGCTCATGTTTCTGAGGCAACTACACAAAACAATTCTTTCAGCAAATATGCTACCTACACATTCTTACATTTCAGGAACAATAAATTAACTGCTCAAGCAGTTGAAATTTTTAAATTAGTTTCAATACATGGTTTGACCTGCATAAAAATAAAGAATTTGCACCTACTTTTTGTGCATTATGTTCAGCTAATGAAGACAAATGTATTAATTTGCTTTAGTTACAGAAGAACTGAAGCTCAGCACTTTTCTGCATGTATAAGTGATTAATATTACAGTTCAAATTATATGAAGGATTACAGATTAAGTGCAGGCAAGCAGAAGAAAAAGGTCTCCTGTGTTGATACACGGTTTCGTATTTATTCCTATAGAGACAGATCTGTTTATATGTCTCGTCTCCAAGGACTGGTAAAAAATATTCATATTACGTAATTTGTATGGTTTGAAGTAATAAGTAGCTTCAAGAGAACTAGGGTGTCTTAACAACAAAACCAAATGACTGCTCAGAAATGATATTTTTTTATTAGCATAATTATTTATAGTGCTTTAGATTTTGAAAACTGTAGGCAGGGGACAATGTTTATACTTTTAGTATTGAAGTTCAAAGCAAAAGATTGTAGTGTTTATTACACTACACAGGTAGCAGGCAAGGAAACTCAGGTATCCTCAGTGTCCCACACAATATAAAGAGGAAACAGCTGTAGAGTCTGAAATCTCAGCAATTATTAAATTGAAAACCATTGTTGACTGCTGGGTTTACTTCTTTACAGAGGAAATAAAGGAATACATTTCATCAGCGCAAACTGTAAGCTTCTGATTTGTTCAGTATTTTCAGATACGTACAATTTGGTTTAAGTTATGTTAACCAAGTGCATTGTCAACAATTTTGGGGAATAAATTAATATATTTACCTATTTTTCCTTTCAGTTTTGTAACTGTCTACTTTTTTAAAGGTCCTTGCACCATTTGTACTTGTGGCTTTGTGGGTTTTACATAAATCTATTTAAACATAGATGTGTAAAAAGTATAGACCTGTTTACTGGTCAGTGTCATACACAACTGAATTACTATAAGAGTAGAAGCAAAGCAAAAGATCTCACTAACTGCATCTGTGCAGCCTAACATGTCCTTGTTATTTTTCTTTTCTTCTTCAAATGATGCAATATATGAATCTGATTTTAGAAAACTGTGCAATATTTAAGAGAAATAATGGAAATATTTTTTAAAAACTGTCTTGTTCTGGAAAAAAAATGTCTAAAATTATGTTCTGTATCGATCAGACTACTGAATGGACAAATTAATTTAAATGAATGTGCCTGTAATGCTCAAAGCTAGCCACTGTGCTCAGTGTCATTGTTTTCTGGTCTTGCCTGAGATTTAAAGAACATTTTAAAAATACAAAACATGTAACTTTTTTAGCTTTATGGAGGTGTGAAAAAGAATGATGTTAGGACACAAAAAGCAGCCCTAGCTTAACTTCAGAGTGTAAGCAATGTTGATAAGCTCCAAACAGTTAATTTTGAAAGGATTCTATGGATTTTTTTTAAAGTTATTTAATACAAGCCAGTGTTTTCAATTTTTTTTTTTTGCTCTCTTGCTACCATAATATTCTTTGATTATTAGGCTAGACCTCAAGGAGGAAAGATAAAAGAAAAAAATGAAGAAGCACTAATATCAATAAAGGGGGATGAAAACTGTACTGCTCAAGTTCTGCAAATTTTGATATAGAATGAATGTGAGGCATGGGGAAAAAATGGTTCTTAAAATATGGAAAACTCACTCTGAGAGCTCCTCCCCATCCTGCAACTACTCACTTCTGTTAAAATACAACTGTTTTGTTTCTGCTACTGACAGATACATTGCAGCTTTTTTGCAGCTGTCACAAAACAGGGAAGGCTCTCAGAATTGTCTCAAGACTCAGTCTGACTTACTGCTGACTCTGCAAAAATCCCATTTCCTCTTCCACATCCCAGTTTGTTTGCTATCACAGCTTCCTTCATACTGTGACTAGTCCTTGTTCAGCCTCGTTAGCAGCTATGCAGTTAAACACAAAGTAAATTAATTTTATGAAAAAAGATGAACAGTATTCTGCCAGTTTAGGTCACTAAACCAGCTCATATAGCTGCTAGCTTTTGCAAAATGCAGCAGCCCTATGCCAGTTTAAAATGACAGTAAAATTTTATCCTTACTTTCTTATACAGGTATGTTATAGATAGAAATGTTATGCCTGGGGTTTTTGTTGTTGTTGTTTGGGGCTTTTTGGCTGTTTTGTTTTTTTTTAAATAAGTGATCTGGTTCACAGAATCAGATCAATAAATCTTTATTAACCCTGTTGGTTCTAAGTAAATTACAAAAAGAGGAACAGAATGAAAATCTGTGTATGTTTATGAACCTGTACAGGAACAGTAAAGAGCACCGCACGGAATAGAAATATCAAGCAGGCTAAAGATTCTCATCAAACAATCCTTTGTGGAAAAAATTCTGTCTTTTCCTGGAAATCTTTCCCTACAAGCAGTTGGAAAGGGGAAGGGAAAGGGAAGAAGAAAGAAAAATACACAACAAAAACAATGGTATCCAAGTACTACAATAGAATAGAATAGAATAGAATAGAATAGAATAGAATAGAATAGAATAGAATAGAATAGAATAGAATAGAATAGAATAGAATAGAATAATAGAGTGTTTCAGTTGGAAGGGATCTACAGTGATCATCTAGTCCAACTGCCTGACCAATCAGGGCTGAGCAAAAGTTAGTGTGTTATTAAGGGCATTGTCCAAAAGCCTCTTAAACGCTGACAGGCTTGGGCCATCGACCACCTCTCTAGGAAGGCTGTTCCAGTTTTTGACCACGCTCTCTGTGAATAAATGCTTCCTAACGTCCAGTCTGAACCTCCCCTGATGCAGCTTTAAGCCATTCCCACATATCCTATCACTGGATCCCAGTGAGAAGAACTCAATAGCTCCCTCTCCTCCTCCCCAGAAAGCTGTAGAGAGCCATGAGGTCACCCCTCAGCCTCCTTTTCTCCAAACTAGCCAAGCCCAGTGTCTTCAGGCACTCCTCACAGGACATGCTTTCCAGCCCTTTCACCAGCTTTGTTACCCTACTCTGGACACATTCAAGTACCCTCACATCTTTCTTAAATTCTGGGGCCCAGAAATCCTTATTATTACGGTACTAATCTGTATCATAATTCTACACCCATCAGAAGAATCTACAACTGAAAGATAAACATACTATAGATTCTCCTTCAATCAGAGCTTAAAGAATATACTGCCTCCTACTTTGGTGGTGGCTATAATGTCTGAATATGGACAACTGTACCTCCAATTTTGAGATACATTTTTAGGTAATTTCTGGAAAACAGGCGGCTTTCTATTCATACTTTAATCTCTGTTAAAGTGGACTTCATTCTACTACATTTATAGGCAGCACTTAGAGCAAGAAAAATTTCTAGCATCATGATGTTCTAAATATGCAATAACATTTCATTTCTTTACTAGAAAACATCTAGGGCATTTGTTTACAAAATTAATTTGGATGTAGTTCATGTTCTGAGTGTAGAAACTGATTAACAAAAAAGTAAATTCAGACATGTAGCTGTAGAATTCAAGGCTTTAGACTTTTAAAAGCTAGAAAAAACTTAGGAGGCAACATCCTACACATCTGTAGGAGGATGAAGTGTTATACTTACACTTACAAGGCATTTACTCCAATTTTATCTACTTTTTCTTTTACAGGTAAGCTCCAAAAGTAAACTAATTTTTAGATTATTACAAAACCAGGCTGAAAATGTCTTCCTGGAATGATAAATGCAGCAAAGGAGGAGGCTGAATGAACTCTAAGAGGAGAGTTAAGACTATTTTGAGATCATCTTCACAGTGTCTTTTTTCACTTTCTTTTGCATATTTAGGAAATAAGAGTCATTAATTTGTTTGTATTTTTCTACATTAATTTTTAATCTTTGAAATTAAAAGTATCTATTACAAGCTTTTCTTCTTAAGTAATTTATATTCCCCACTATGCCTTCATTTAAAATTTTCTATATTTGGAAACATGCTCTTAAATAAAAGTGGCAAGTGATGAAATCTTTTTTCAAATATCTGCATTAAGAACATGATCCGGTCAGTTAAAAAAAAATCAATATTATAAAATAAAAGCTTTCACTGTGAATATTTTTTCTAGGTCACTCAGAGATAGAGTAGGTAATATAAATCACCTGAACCTATACAGTGCTATTGGATATGACATGATAATTAAGTGTTACACATTTGCTGATTAAACTACTTGTTTAAATTCTATTTGAACCCAGGAACCTATCACTGGTATAGGAAAAAACACCATTGTATTGCATTTATTAATGGTTTAGACAAATATAAATAATTCATGAAGCATATTCCTGGAGAAGATATGAAATAGCAGATCATAAATTATTGCCTGAAACTCTTCTTTTTCTGCAGTGAAATCTTTAATATAAGTGAGTGATTTGCCAAAAATAAAAGATTTGAATACCTAAGTAAAAAAAAAATGTTAAGAGGAACTACATTGTGCAAAAGCATATAAATACATTTCTATATGCGCGTGATCCGCACATTACATTATTTGGCATAGGTGGGTGGGCAAAATTTTGAGAATCTTTAAGAACAATGAACTGTGAAAAATATTTTTTCTCTAAGATATAAAAATGTTTGTAAAAACAGATATTTGATGTTTCATTAGAATTTACAGCAAAGGGAACTTCACTAAAAATGGCATCTCTGAATCAATAGAACATGAAAATCTTGAAGTTTTGTCTCATCCTTTGAATTTAAGTGAGTATACTGATATCTACAGCCTGCAGCCAACGCATCTCCACTAGAAGGCTGTTTATTTTATTCATATAACTTTGACATGGGAGGTATAACTTGTTTGTGCTACAGTAACTGCCAGCTTTCTATTGTGAATATATGTAAATACACACTGTGCAGATATATTTTATACACTTACATTAATAGCTTTTGGTACCTGGATCTCTTTTACTATTGCATGTTGTTGTAGCTTTGCATAATGGGTAGTTCCACAAGACTTAGTCTGGCCGTGAAATGTTGGTAGCTTGATCCACTTCGTATGTTGACCCCAAAATACATTGTTTAATTTCTTTCATATCCTGAGAGTTGTATTTTGTCCCCAGGTACAGTGAAAAGTCTGTATATGTTTGGGGGAGTTCACATTTCTTTTTTTTAAGTTAACAAGTATTAATGACCTAACCTTTCTAAGCCTGAAACCCTTTCCAGCATTTTTCAGGGCATCTTTCCATTAATATGGAAAGACCGGGGATGCAAACAGTGATATGCTGTAGTAGGAAAAGTCATAGTTTGATCACAGCAAGGGAAAAGTAAGTAAAAAAATGAAGAGAGTCATGTAACAGATTCAACTCACTATGTTTTGCAACTGAGATATTATTAATATTAATAGCACACTTTATTTTCTTGTAATAACTGCACAGGAAGAAAGGATAAGAAAATGTGCATTTCACCTTTTTCTCAAACTGTTTTTACCTCACTGTTATCAGATACTATAGGAATATCAATGCTATACAGCTAAACTCCCCTCTTAATCTAATTCTGTAACTTTCTACAGCTCAACAATCACAGAGAAACAGTAAAAAAAATGACTAGCTCTTATTTTTTATATACACCATCTCTTAAACACCACTTTCTATTTTGTATTTCTAGGCTTACACACATGTACCATTTTTAATTTCTAAAATGTCAAAGTCACTACTTTGCATGTATCTACACACACACAGAGTTTGCCTGGTGTTTACAGGACAGTCCTGAGATGCCACGTAAGTGTAGATCATCTGAAAGTTGTGTGCCCTGTACATCTCTCATATGGAACGAGTTTGACATATACACTTGTCAGCCATTTATGTAATCCAGGTTCAACACAGAAGCAATTGGCAATTCAATAGAAAATCTGCTAAAGCCAGGTGGAAAGTAGCCTGCTGTCTAACATGCTGAAGAGAAACAGGAATTTGGAAAAGAAATAAGAATTTGAAACCACCCTAGAGAGATGAAGATTTGCTTCTTTCAAAGTGATAATTTCAAATATGTTTCTTCTTCCAATTGGAGAGTAAAAAGTAAAAAAAAAAAAGAAAAAGAAAAGTAGCTTTGCAGACCACTAAGGTCTTAGTATAGAGTGCATAGAAGCTAAATTTCTAACCTTTCCTGTGATTCACTTCACATTAACAATGGTGTTAATAAATATGATGGAAAACAGCATTTGTCACATAATATTACTCTGTTTTACAGTGTGTTGACTGTAGGAAAGTCATATTAATTGTGTTTCATTAGAGTTTGAAATGTATATTTCTAATGGATAGACTAGGTTTTCTTGAAAAAAAGTTACAATTTTGTTTGATAAAACGACCATAAGAATGTGGAAGTACCATAAACATTCAAGAGTCATCTGCAATGGTAAATTTGTCCCAGGTGGGATTCATTCAAGAGCAAACCCAATTTTAAACACCTTTGTCATGCATGTCATGAAGAAATGGGACAATGAAAACTACTGGAGGTGGTAACAGTTTAGAGGATCTGTCACAGAAAACATTCAAGTTATTCTCCATACCCAAAGGGTTTATTCTCTCTCTGCCCTCCCCTCTCTCCTCCTTTGTTCGTTTGCTTTCTGTGTTCTTTCTCTCTTTTTGTTTTTCTTTCTCTTCCTCCCTCCCTCCTTCCCTTCCTTCCTCCCTTGAATGTCAATTTTGGATGATGAGTTGCATACCCACACAAAGCCAAATTCCAACCACTAGAAGAAATACATATTTCTGATAGATAACTGTACATGATACATACTCATAGATTTACTATTAGAAATAAACTATACAGCATACTTTACACTTTATTGACAAAAATTTTCCAGTATGTATCAGATTGATTGATAAAGAACACAGGATTGGCAAACTAGTGCCTTCTAATAGGACATGTGAAAAGAAAGCCAGTATAAAACCCGGGAATGAGGACTTCAAGATGGAAAAAATCCCAACAAACAAACAAACAAAAGAAACTAACAAAAACCAAAACACCACTAATGTGCTCTAGCAAAGCAAGACTTATTGGTTACAAAGCTGTAAACAAAGCTGCAAGATGGAAAATAAAGCAAACACAACCCCAGTTACAAATAACTTCTACTTTATCATCTGCAAAGTATCGGTTACTGTCAAACACCTCATCCCAGGTCTCTTCTCCCCTTCTCTTTTCATTATAAATGAAGTTTTTCTAGCCTAGCACCAGAGGTGCAGGCTGAAAATGAGTTCAAGTATATACAAGACTTTAATTTATAAATGTGTATCATGAGAATATTCATTGTGTATATAACTTATCAAATTCACTATCTCTATTTTTCAGTGCTGTGTATGTCATATGTGACATATTAAATAATGCTAACAGCAAAGATATACAGAATGCTGCCTTGTACCTATTCCAAACACTACAGTATTTTATTAATTTTAAAGGTTTACACTGATCCTACTTTGTACGCGGATCCTACTTTGAATGTAAATAATTTCCAGTTTCCTTCATCAAGGCCACATTTTATCAATCTAAACATGATTAAAATAATAATGTAAATTCAGATTTTGCTTCTTCGCTGTGTTTGGAGGGAGTTGATACTTGTACATGATCTGATTTGCTGTTTTTTTCCTCCTCATCCAACTTTCTCTGAATTTAACTTTCACATCGTGAGCAAAGAGCTTTTACTGTAACACTCTAAGCTGGTGCTACTACTCTGATAGTGCACTTTTCTGTTAGGAAAGCTGTTAGCTCTTCTGCTTGTAGCTACTTACACTCAACCAGATTATGTTCTCACTACCTATTATTCTATCAGCCTTCAAAAGGAACAAGGTATATTACACCTACTTCTTTTAATGCTATTCTCCAAAAGTAACCGTATTCATTCTACTTTATTTGACACAAGGCCTTTAACAACTGTATTCTACAAATTGAATCTTACACACAAATATTTCTGCAACCATGTCATAAGTTCTTTTAACGACTCCAGCACTATTTTTTCTTGTAGAAGTGAGATTAGCTATAATGCATGAATCACAGAATCACAGAATCACAGAATGTTAGGGATTGGAAGGGACCTCGAAAGATCACCTAGTCCAATCCCCCTGCCGAAGCAGGAACACCTAGAGTTTGTTTCGTATTATCCACTGCTCTGTAAGTTTTTTTAGATTCAATAAAGCAGTATATTTGACGAAAAATATTCTGACAGGCACTAGGGATATGTGAGTTTCCTTTCAAAAGTACTTGTGAACTATGCGTTGTTTTGGCAGAGGCTACCCAATCTCTTTCCTCTGAGACTATGAAGTTAATATACAGCATACAAAACTTTCATAAACATTAGTTCTCTGCATAGACTTTTATAGATACTGCCTAAACACAGGACTACTCTCTTATTCTTAGTTGTTCAGGGAAAGCTCCAGATGCTGCTGTTTTATTGTACCTTCATTTATTTTGTGAAAATCTTATTTTACATCTTATTTTAAGTTCTTTTATATTTCCTTTCATGAAGGCCTCCTCTGTTTTTTGTATCTTACTTCAAGTTCTTTTGCCAAGTTGAATGCTGTTTCAACTCTTGTTTTACCTCCCTTGGTGATTTCTGATTCCTGATTTGTTCCATCTTAATTCAAGACCATTGTCAGCTCACAGATCCACTTGCACAATACCATTATTTCTCTCGACACAGGTAATTTGTGATCACTTGGAATCTCACAGATGACTAAGAGCTGAATAGTATCTTTGATACAATTCAAAGTTAATGAAGAAGTAGTGCCTGTTCTCCCCAAATAAGGTAGGGGGCAAAGACCAAAAGACAGTTTACTTACTTGTATCTTTACATCCAATACTTCTTCCTCTAAACTTTAAAAGCCCGTTTCTGTCCTCATCATTGCTTTTCATCTGTTTTCTCTGGTATTTATGCTGCTTCTCTGCTTTACACATAATCAAAATAATTTTTAAAATAGCCTGTTCTCTCTGATTCCTATCTCCTTGCCAGTTCCACGGTAATTAGATTTATGGGTCATGCTTCAGATACACCACAAGTTTGTATGCAGCTTATTTAAGGATTTTAAACTATCACTAAGATTTCATTTTCCCCATACTAAATTTAAATGAAAGGCGGTTTTCACCCTCAAAACAGCAAAAGGTTTATATATCAGAAAATATGAGATGCCAAAAAGAGCAGCAGGACTGAAATCCAGTCCCTTCTGGCACTTATGTATCTACAGAATGTATTCAGCAATAAAAGAAGCCGCAACAGAACAGGGTGGAAAAAATAGTATATGGATTAAAACTAGATTTCTAACAACTAATGTTCAAAGACAGAATGCACAGAATCATATGCACAGAATATGTCCATTTCATAGTGAATTACTGAAATAATGAAAATTATACTAGAGACTTTACCCGTACAATGATTTAGTGTAGAATATTGTCACAACTAAAATCAATTTTAAATGTAAGACCTATTTGAGAAAAAAGTAAAACCTATTCACATCCATCACAAAATAAAAACTTCTTAAAAGGAGAGTTAACATAAATATTGGCTTTGCAAAGAAGTCAGCAAAATGATCTTATGATATTAAGTAGGATCATTGTGCAAAGACCCTTTGTGTCACACTGTTTTCTATTCCCATCTACTCTGAAATCTGAAACCAGATTCTCAGCTCACATCCTTTAAAAATAATTTAAGACAGTGGGAACTCAGCACCTCATCCTGAGGATTCTAGCAGCCAAACTAATGCCTCTAGTAGGCTTCTAATCTTGCAACCAAAGTTTTGTACCTGGTCAAGAAAAGGTGACCTGACACGGGATTAGAATTGCTCTGCAAAACCACAATCCACAAGGTTAATTCAATATTTCTTTTGTCTATGGATGTGCTGGTTTTGGCTGGGATAGAGATAATTTCCTTCATAGTAGCTAGTATGGGGCTATGTCTTGGGATTGAGCTACAAACAGTGTCAAAAATACAGGGATGTTCTACTTATTGCTAAACAGTGCTTACATGGAGTTGAGGCATTTTCTGATTTTCACACCACCCCACCAGCGGGTAGACTGGGGATGCACAAGACGTTGAGAAGGGACACAGCTGGGACAGCTGACCCCAAATACCCAAAGGGATATCCCAGACCATATGATGCCACACTCAGCATATAAAGATGGGGGAAGAAGAAGGAAGGGGGAGACTTTCAGAGTGATGGTGTTTATTTCCCCAATAAATTGTTACACATGATGGAGCCCTGCTTTCTCAGAGATGGCTGAACACCTGCCTGCCAATGAGAAGCAGTGAAATAATTCCGTGTTTTGCTTTGCTTGCATGCGCAGCTTTTGTTTTACTCATTGAACTGTCTTTATCTCAACCCATGAGTTTTCTCACTTTTACTGTTTTGATTTTCTCCCCCATTCCATCAACATGGAATGTTATGGAATCTTTCCTCCTCTGTTAAGAACCTCAGTGATTAGCCCTCTCAGTACAGAAGCGTTATTTCCATTTGCTAATGGAAGTCTTGTATTACTAGCATCTCATTCTCTAAAGAGAGATCAACATTTTGAAAACACTTTTTTAATGACACAAAGTGCTATGAAAAGTACTTCATGTTGTTGAATATACGAAAGGCACCATGTAAGAGAAACATCATATGAAAATGTCATTTTTTTAATAAATTGGGGTTTTTTTCTGTTCAGATGTTCATTAAAATTCATAAATTTTGATAAAATATATAATATTTTCTCTGGTAGGAAAAAGAGAACGAGAAAAAATGTTAGCAATTTAAAGAAGGCAACAGTGTATTGTTTTTGTATGCTACTGCAATAACTAAGATTAATGAACAGAGAACATATAGTTGACATTTCACCTACCCATGGGAGTTCCAACACCATAACCTTTTGAGTCTATCAGGCCTCCAATTTGCGTTAGGTTACAGTTCCGCTGTGTGACAAACTCAATGGTTGTTGATTCCATTAAAAATGCGTAATCAGAGGTAAGCACACGCTGGATACCTTCTTCATTACTTTTGACAAGTACTGACTGCCTCCTGCTGCTCATGAAGGCCCACATCTTGTCATAAGTGGAGATTTTGGATTTCTGAAAGACAAATATTAGATGCACCATGAATAAGAGTAATATGCTTATGAGAGTGAATGTAAATGCTCATTTTGCATGTTGCTTTCTTTTTGTATTTTACTACGTCAGGTTTTGCTAAGGCATTCTTGTAGGGGTGCCTGTACCTTTCATCTCGTCTGTACCTCTTATCTTGTCTGTATAAAACAGAACAGCTGGACAAATTCTCAAGAAAATGCACAATAACTGTTGTTTATCTGGTTTTTATTGTTTCATAGAATGTTTATACAGTTTTATGTAGGATGAAGGCCTACGAGTAGGCAGAAGAAAATTATTAAGTATTTCAGTGTAGTCAAGTTCATAAAAAATGTTGGTGAGTGTTACAGGGGAATCTGTGGATTCTGGTACGTTTGAAACTTTCACTCTTACTTCACCCACTCAGCTACTCCTGAGCAAGTCTGAAAACCTCATGCACAGTGTGGCAACCTGAATTAATCAAAGCCTTTACAAATGGCAATATATGAAGAAAACAATTGTGAGGGAGAGGACAGCTAACATTTTATCCATTGTACACTGCAAAAATACTTGGAGAAGACTTTAGGTGAGATATAATGTCACACACTGGTCACACTGATACTAGCTTGCCATTCAGAAATTGACCACTAAAAGTCCTAGAAATGAATATGTGATTTCTGCTTTAATATTCTCAGCATGAAAAGAACTGTTGTGATGGGAAGAGAGAGACAGTAGTTTGGGACAAAGGAGACAGTAGTTCAGCACAAAGTGATGCTGTGCAACAGTAAAGGAGTTGCTTCCTTTCTTTCACCTCAGCTTCTTTAAAAAATGATATTACCTTCCCTCATCTTAGCAAAACACAGTGCTTAAAAAATCATAACCACTGAATAAATTGAATGTACTGGAAGTACTGAATATTTTATATTAATTTGCCCTGTTTGTTTCATAATGTTTCAAACTCAAGAGGTATTGGAAAATGTTCAGTAAAGTTAAATCTTGCCCAGTAAATAAAATGTAGAAATACAGCATGAGAACTAGTATAATCAGACTTTTTAAGGAGTCATTCATCTTTTAGTCAGCCTTAAACATAACTCTGCTGTCAGTTCTGGTGGAGATACTAAACAAACATTAACACTACAAACCTTTCCAAAGTTCAGCTGATTGGCAGCCATAAATTCTGCCCCAGAGGAGAATTAGAGTGTATGTGGAATAAAAAGAACATTTATTTAGAAAAAAAGATGACTTTGTGCCCCTGCTGAGATACAATCCAAGAGTTATTTCACTCTGCCCAGGGACTTAGTAAATCAAGCATTTGAACTAACTCTAGTGTTAATGCTAACAAAACTGAAGACTCTTAGGACTCTGCAAGAAATGTTGTTACTGTACTAAACATAGTTTGTGGATGATGGCAAAAGAGGTGAAATCATTATTCTTCAGAACGTACTGTGAATGCATAGAATAGAAAAGACCAAACAGATACGGTCTCCCCTCATAGTGCTTGTTTTGAAAATCAAATAATTCTTGCAAGCATTTAATATTGCACTGTAGCATAACACACTTTAAGCAACCCATATTAGCTCTGTAGGGATCTAAATTAGTATATAACACAGAAAAGATGGAAAATAAATGTTTTTCAATATTTATAAAATTTTGCCAAGAACCTGCATTTAATTCTTTTGACATAAAATCTTTATCCCAGTACACAAAACAAACATTTTAGCCACTATAAGTAATCTGAGCACTATAAAAAACTGTCAGAGAAAAAAATTATAGCTAACTGTATAGCTAACTGTAACACATTGCTGATGCATGTTGAGGACAAAAGAAAAGAAAAAGCTAAATGAGTTATGATAGAATATAAAGAGAGAATGAACTGTATTACATACGCGTTTCTATATTTCTGTTGAAAAAAAAATACAGAATGTAAACATGTTAGCAGGGGGAATGGTTTCTCTCTACCGAAGAAAAACAATTCTTTATGCAAAAAAATATAATACCCTCTAAAGGACATAGTGCTCATATTACTATGGCTGATCAGCTAGTATGAAGTCAAAGCTATTATTGAAAAGGAAGGGACCAAGGTCACAAACAAAATCAGAGAAAGATCCTTAGGATAGGTCAATTACTAGAATAATTAAAAAAAAAAAAAGTAAAAAAGTCCATGCATGGTTAGTGAGATTGTAGAAGATAACAGAAAGCCTAGAATCTCAGAATCAATGAAGTGTATTATTTTATTAGGTTTAGTTCACTATACTGTTTCATCTAACTGGAAATCACTGTCTGGAAATCCAACCAAACTTGAAATCAGCCAGAAATGATGTCTGTATAAAATAACTTGTGGTGACATGATTTATCATGCTTGTGTTCCCTCAATAATACTGAAGACAATACAGCATAGTAAGAAAGCTGCCTGTGCTTTGCAACACTTGAATTTCACTGGAATGAAAAAACAAACAAACAAACAAAAAACCCCCCCCAAAAAAAACAAAAAACGAAAAGAGACAACTAGCTAACAGGAAAGATGGAAATGAAAAGGTTAAGCAAATCAAAAAACTTGTCTACCTGGTGCATAAAATGGTAGCTCTCACAATGACATTCGGAGGACAGTTGGTGACATACTGAGTGTTCATAAATTAAAGATCGCTGGAAGATAATTGCATGTCATGGATCACAAAAGGAAGCATGGCAAAGGCTCTAAGTTAGTCTAATGTTATGCATAGATGTGTGGCTGGAAACAGAAGAGATCGTCATTGGTAATGTGTTATTTACTGCTCTATCCTGAAGCACTGGCTAGGAAAGACAAATATCTCTGGAGCAAGACTCTGGACCACTAGGTTAGAAAAATATCAGGAATGCCAGAATAAACAAGGATCAAAGGACAGGGAAATAGACCTCATGGTACAAGACTAGATTCGATAAATGCACAGTAAAAATGTGCCAGGCAAATTCAGACATTTTTTTCTGTAAATGAAAAATTACAGATCCATTAATGGAGATTTTTATTTTAATGATAGCATCCAACTTGTTTCCTGGCTTCTGAAAGCATTTGAGTGTCACTCACACACACAGACTCAGCTTTGCTTTCACCCATGCAATATTTAAACACAAAAGAGGCTGTAGTAACAAAAGAAAGACTAAAGATAAGATTAAATTTTGAGAGAAAAAGTAAAAAAACCCAGAAGCCCAGTTCTCGTATATTTTATGAAAGCACTCTCTACCACATAAGAATTAAACTGAGACAATCCTTATGTCAAAAAACCCCACAGACTCCCAATGTTACTACACTATTTTCCATTTATGAGACTACTTATAACAGTCATGTGACTTTTGCTTTCCTGATCACTGCATTCTTAGTAGGCAGAAGCCACTTTTTTTTTAAAGTTGCTTGATTCATAGATTTTTGTGAGGCTGAAGGAATAATTATATACATTTATTCTGACCTTCTGTAGTACAGACAATGAAATGTCACTTCTGAATTACTTCACCAAGCTTATGACTTATGTGTTTGCGCCCACAAAAAGAATGACATTTGAAAAGTGCATTAACAAAGACCCATCTATATGGGTGTCAAATATAGTCTCACAACATCTTTGATGACAAGCTGGTAGGACAGGGACTGGACAGATGGAGCATATACAGGTGGAAAACTGACTGAGGTGCTGATCTCGAAAGGTAGCAGTTAATAGCTCAAGGCCATGTTGCCATCTTGTCATGAGCTGAGTACCTCAGGGGTCAGACCTAGACCTGATACCTTTCAATATCTTTATACAGAGTGTGGAAAATGGTATTGAAAGTACCTTTACCAAGTTTGTGGATGACTCGAAACAAGGAGGAGAGGTAGATACAGTGGAAGAAACAGCTAGCATGCAAAAGGACCTCAAGAGGCTGGAAAATTACTGGTTTAACAGAAGTGCAAAGTCTCTTCTGGGAGAGTAATCCCAAGCATCCATACTGTCTGGGAATTGACTGGCAGGAGTGTGTCTTGGCTGAAAAGGACTTATGGATCCAAGAAGACAGACAAGTGAACATAAGTAAGCAAGACGTCCTTGCAGCAGGAAAGCAAACTGTAGGCTGTATCAAGACGATAGCCAACAGAACAAGGGATATGATTAATCCACAATACTTGGCACTTGCCAAGCCACACCAGAAAAATTGTGTCCGATTTTGTTCCAAGTTCAAGAGAGATGTTAAAACTGAAGTGTGTCTACCAAGGTGATCAGACGGTTGGAGATCTTAACTTACAAAGAAAGACCAATAGAAATGCGGCTGTTCCACCTAGAGAATGGAAGGCTTACACAGAATCTAATCACATTCTTCCATTACCTAAAGAGAAGATTAGAGAGAAGTTGAAGGTACTCTCTTCATTAGGATGCATGGTGACAGGATAAGAGGCAATGGTCCAAGGTGCTGAAGGGAAATTCTGTGTAGATATAAGAAAAAAATTATTTGCCATGAGACCAACTAAGCACTGGAACAGGTAAGCCAGACAAGTAGCGGAATGAGATCGCTGGAAATATTAGAGACAGCTTAACACAGCCCTGAAAAAGCTAATCTAAGGCCTTGCTTTCAATTAGGAAAGTAGATCTCCTCCAACAACAGGAAAGAAGCTCGAGAGGTCCCTTACAAATTTGAGTTTTCATTGATTTCCCTGATTTTTTAACAGAATGAAGTCCCATGAAATAGTAAGTGTTTCTGGAGACTCTTCAAATTTTTATATTGGACAATTTCAATAAAACGAAAGAAAACATATCGTGTCTTGTTTGTGAAAAACATAAACAAACAAACCAAAGAAACCCAAAAAACATTGTGAACTTAAGTAGTTTATATATTGAGCCAGAGGGAGCCCATTATTAACAAGGGAAATGTGTTTTCTTGTCTTTTTATTATTCAGTCCTTTGAAACTCAAGTAGACTGATCCCAATTGCTTCATACATGACCCCTTGGAGATTCTGAACACCAGTATGGAAATCCGAGCTGAGCTGTCCATATAATATGTTTAATTTTATTCGTTCCTTATTCATTTTAGAAAGCTTGACATTTTGTTTTGACACATGCCCTAAATCTACATAGCTGTGAAATAAGCTAGCAATGCATTTCTGATGTTCTTAAAAATGTCAAAAGCACTAAGGTATCTTAAGATTTTTGTCTAAACATAAGAAGGCTAAGTGAAGTAAATATTATAGATGATCCTCTTATGGCTCATAGCTGTTCTAACACATTTGGGATGTGTCTCTAGTATTTTAGGCCACAGAGGATTAGTATTACTAATAGAGAGATAAACAAAGTTAATTAATTGAATACATTTCAAATCAGAGTATGACAAGATTAAAGCTGAGAGAACAACCAACAGCCTAAGGTAAAGAATGTTTTAGGAATTCAGCATTTGTCCTCAAGCGTTATAAACACAGGAAAATTCAAAGACAAGGCTGTTTGAAAGAATTTCAACACTTGCATAAATTAAAATAAATTGGAAATGACCATAAATAGCCTGATCAGTTTCCTGAACTGTCACAAAAAGGAAATTGGTAAAGGCTCATTGCTACTGTTTAAATATCTATTAATGACCAGTGACATGTTTATTCCGCTGTGCATTCCCTGTTTCTGTAATTTGCATCTGTGTACACCGATCCACCTCTCCCAGTTCTTAATATGAATCGGAACTCTTCAAAGTACTGTTTTCTCCAAACTGCTCAGTGTTTCTAAAGTGGAAAACAATGGGTTCTTGATCCATTACTGGGAATTCTGAGCTAAATAGCAATATGTGCAATCACTGATAAATATCAGAATTAGAAACAGGTGTTAGAATGGAAAATACCATGTTTTACTAATTTTTAGCTTTACACAGTAACACTACTGTTTCTAGATATTTTGTTTTAAATAATCAATTTAAATTTGTGTTAATGACTGAAATAATTTTTAGTTTCTGGTAAGCCTTAGCAAATTCTACACTCCAAAGTAAGTGCTGGTTTCTGAGGCAGTAAAAGCAGTATATTTAACAATTTTGAAACAGCTGAGCACACTATGTGTAGAACACAATTTGGTCTTAATTGCATACCTGCACCTGATGCCTGCATAATATAATACGATGCCATAGACATACCAAACTTGGCATTCACATATGTGCAGTGCAGAGTTTTAAATAACTGCTATAAGCTAAGGTGCAGATTTTACAGACCATCATGCTAATCACCAGCATCTTAAGTATACTGAAAATATTATACATTCCTCCACTGGTGCTGAACAGCAGACCAGGCTTAAATCAACTTAGCTGTCCTTTATCAACCAACAGACAGACTGTGTTAATTCAGGTAAATTTCAAATTTTCTGACCAGATTAGCAAGTAATCATAAAGATGACCTTTGTAGTACTGTATTTTCTGTATTTTCTCATAGAACTATGAGGCTGGCTTTTTCTCAGTCATCAAAGAAAAGTGAAAAAGACACCCTCCTTTTTGTCAGACTGGTCCCATTGACTCGGACCTCAGAGCATTTCTGTTCTTCTTTCCCCCCATTCCCCTCTCTTTCTTCTTTTTTTCCCTATTTTTTCAGAACTGCCGAAGCCTGAAAACCCCTAAGAGAACAAGTTGAGTTAGAATTTGTTGTGTTAGCCAAACCAATGCATACAGTATTCTCGCCTCCATAACAGCAGTTTTCGTGGTCCATAGAGCACAAATGAAAGAAGGTAGGAAAGGTGTTTCTGTCAAGAATAGAGCTACAAGAAATGAAAAACGCAGTGCCCAGAGAAGGACACTTGCTCTGATTGTGATGACCTTTTGTTTTAAAAACCAAAGATTTTGAACAAACATTAAATATTTAAGGTAATTTATAGTTAAAAAACCCAAACCATAATGCTATTGAAATAAGTTTGCACTATCAGCTTTGACCTGGAAATAAGTAAGGATTTTATAGCTCCAAAATCACTAATGGACTTCAGAAAACTTCCTGCCTTTTCTACCAGAACGATTTATAGTTCTCTGTTGAATCATAACTAATGTTACAATGGTTCTTTTTGTAAAATACTGTCGAAGATAAGTGTGATATTTCTCATATCTCTGTAGGTTTCTTTCTTTGTAAGTAGGAGTAACATTAAGCAAATTTAATCTGTTTTTAAAGAAGATCCTATAGTCTGCATGTTCTGTAAAGATAAATAAACTTCTGCTCACTCTGCCTGTTGTCGGACACATACTACCATACAAACTCCACACTTCATTTGCTCTGTGTCTAGAAGAAATCACTTTTTCCAAAAGCAGTGAGTGAATAGTTTCATCATTGGAACTGAGCATGAAGTTCACAAATCCTACTTTAAATACTTGCTTCTAATAGAGTAAGAATTTGTCATAAGGTCACTAATTTAACAATTTCAAATTCACGACATCTACACTGGCATGGAAGATGTTTGTGCAATATTTAAAGCAAAATTAATATGCAGTATGCCCAAGACACTATGCTGATGTTTCAATGTGAAAGAACCTCATCAGGCAGAATTAGAAATCAAAATCGTAGCATTCAAGGTCTTTTTCAATGAAGAGAGGGATACAACGTCCACTAAGTATTTATTTACTAATTTGATGCCCAAAACAGTTAGAATAAATATTGCTTTGTTATCTTCACAGATTTCAAAAACTTAACAGAAGTTCCACGTTTTTTCTTTCTTTTTTTCTTTTGACACCTGTCAAGCAATAATATTAGCATTAGTTCTTGCCTGTAATGATAGTAATCAAAATCAATCTAGTGGCACAGACTGGTGTTTTTTTCCCCACAATATATTCCCCTATCAGTTCTGTTGCCAGACCTAACAAAACTCTGAACATCCAAAATAGCCAATATTTTCAAGCATTTCTTTAAAAAATAGCTCAGGTGAAATATTTGCCAGCTATACATTAGCATAAACCACCACTGAGGCGTTCTGCAGTGGGATTTAGATTTAGCACTCGGTACTTTTTTATTATAGTAAGTAAATTACCAACAACACTGGACCATATGCACTAGCTGAGATCAGCTGAGTCTTTCTCTGTACTCATCTGACCCTGGTCACTAAAAAATTGGAGTTAATTCAGGCAAACAGGATTGATGCCATCTGTGGTTCATATCAGAGGTACAGAAGAGTGGTAGGATACTGAACAGAACTGTTTGTTTGTTAGCAAATCTGTCAGGTCTTGCAATAATTCTGTCAGTTTTATCTTGAAACACCTGTAGTCAGTGAAACAACATACTTGAGAAGATAAGCAACGTTAACACTTAAGGAGTTGCTTTCCTCCAACAATGGAGAGGTTAAGAAAAAAATTTGAAGATCTGGGATTAAATACTACAGTAAAAGACAGAGAAACTTTTCAGCCAAACTGGTTGCCAAAGAATACACCATGAAAGATTCCTGTACATGTGTAGATGAATTTACATGCATTGGACTAGTGATCTGTACAGAAAATTTGAGCTACAGCAGAGTTATAAAATGTAGTTTTGAGTATTTTTTTAGCACTGATGCATAGAGTCCCTACCCAACTTTTTAGAAGTTGATGGGAAAAATTGCAGTATTGACAAAATTGTATGACATGTTGAAAGTTAGAGTAAGATACAATTTGTGTTTATTTGCATACTGCAAATTGGGTATCTGTAGTAGGCGAGGACAGGCAGAGTAAACACAGCTGGTAATGTAGCTTAAGAGAGAAAGGGATATAGTATAGCTTCTGAAGACTAAGTTCTACACAAACTCTGTTTTATTTATAATTCAGAACAGACAGAATACCAAGTGTATGGCACAACAGAGAGGAAAAGATGCTCTTTCCAGCATTATTAACTGGTGTATTCCACTTTTGTGAGAGGGAAGTACTCAAAATTTGTGGGAATAAAGTAACTGGAAATTTCCAAGGGAAAAAAAGAAAGGAAAGGGGAAAGGAAAGGGGAAAGAAAGGAAAGGGGAAAGGAAAATTAATCGCTAGTTCACCACTTTGATGATGATGATGAATAACATTCAGTTATTTAAATTAGTCATGTGTTTTCTGATAAACAATACACCAAAACTATTGCCAAAGACTATCCTAAGATTTCTCAGACTTATTCTGTGCCAACTATTTATTTTATTATTGCTTATTACAAAGGTTTCAACAGATAACTGAATTGTGCAGAACCATTCTTGGGAAAAAAATATAAAAGACCATTTTGAGTAAGATTATTGTGTGCGGTATTCTGAAACTTCTGAATCCAAACTTCCAATATTTTATATACTATTTCTGAGGAAAAACAAAACCAAATTAAACATAAAATTCGTACACTATACTTCCACAGCCCTGTATCAACTGCAGAAAGTTGTGCTGTTCGAAAACACACAGTTTGCAGTTTCAGCAGAATCTTGGCTACTGTATCTTCCTTAGGAATAGGTTAGACTGAAATTGCAAAAGTAAATTGAATTTAAGCACATTTGACATTGGCTGTAGGAACACATACTTATTTCTGTGACAACAGTGAAGTGGCCTATCAGGTCTGCACTGGGAAGTGCCATCATATGGTATGGTCTGAGCATTGCAGCATGAAAATTATTCATTTTTTATTCATGTTAGTCACCCTGAATTCTTGAAAACATGAAGATTAAAAGTACTTTAAACCTCTTATTTCTTCCGATTTTCAGCATTTTCTGTGTGAACTTATGATGCAAACATAAGACCAACTGTAGTCTTATTAAACACCATCTTCAACTCAAGAAATCAAAGTTAAAATGATACTAACATTGAGCTATATCAGCCAGAACAGGGAAAAAAGAAGCTAGGCTGATGTGACTTTCCCTCAATCCTTACTTCTT
>WKFP01014772.1:971091-998215 GCA_011057875.1 Pterocles orientalis | reverse complement strand
TTTTTTTTTTTTTTTTTTTTTTTTTTTTTTTTTTTTTTTTTGCTACAGGAGCAAAAGCGGCCGACAACTATTCCATTTGAGAGAGAATGTGAAACTGCAGTGGTAAACTAAACACAGTAAATTCAGTAATCATGTAAGCCTCTCAGCCGTACACAAACTAAATTTCTACAAGTCAAACTTTGATTACAAAGCTAGTACACTACTGTTTATTATTTACACAAATATTGCACAAATTAGAGAAAAGGAAGAGAAAGGTATAAGTGATAAGTACTTGCCTTACATTCCCCAAAAGTTGAAAGTTCTTCAAAGCCTATGAAATACTTGATTTAAAAAAATCTGATTTTTGTCTTACAGAAAAATTTGGTATTTCAGCAATTGCAGACACACTGAACTGCAATAAAAAGTAAAATAAGAAACTGTGAAATCAAGTTTCAAAAAAACAGTTTCAGTAGTAACTGGGACTATAGTGCTTGACTTTATTCCCTATTTTGTTTTGGTTTTGTTGAACTATTTGTGAAAAGTCAGAAAATTCCACTCTAGGGTCTACTACGGAAACTAAGCTATGAAAAAATATTTTATAAACCGTCAATGAGTAATTAATAAGTAGGTGATAAATTACTGTAGTAAAAGTTAATATACCTTCCTGTGATTGACTTCGTGTCCTGCTGTTCACATAAGATGGAAAACAATAGCAACAAAAATAAATTGAAGGCTTAGAAAACTAGTAGAATTTATTCTATATTTGATACTATACTGTTTACATTTCTCCAGTTTCCATACAGTTTTACAAAAATAAACAGTTGCACTGATGGTGCCTGTGATTGTATTTTGGCATGCTCCTGATGTCACAGTCAATGCATTATTATGGTTATACAATTTCAGGTGACCCTCCACTACTCACAGATAGGATTGCGGAGATCACCTATGAGTTTGAAAGCCATTATGTTGGGAAATGTGTTGTACCAACACTGCAAACCTGATTTCTCTGCATATTCCAAGAAGAAAAGCAGCTAAAACAGTGACAATACAAGCAGCTTCTAACATGACAAAGTGGATGATTTTTTTTGGGAAAGTAAGGGAATAGTTTCAACTCTATTTTTGAATATTGGTCATCTGATGAGATTGCTTAATATGGTGCCAATTAGCATAACAGATTTTTCTAATGAGAACCTAAGTCAGTAGTTGGACTGACGCACCTCTAGTTCACTTTGCAATAGTCATGTACGGATAGGTGACAAATATTGTCCGTCAGAAATTAAATTAATAAACCCCCTCTCCTGCTTTAAGGTGCATAGCTCCATAAACATATTTTAGCTTTAGTCATAAGACCCCAATCAGCTACTATTGTTTCATCTTAGCAATAGTTAGCTTTAGTAGTGTGCAGCAGCACCATGCATTTAATGTCGTTTCTCAAATGGGACAAGTACTGTAATCTTATTAATTTGCATTTATGTTCTTATAATTTTAATCAAGTTTATCTGACAAAGTTACATAGAACCTTCCAGGAAGGTGTCAGCTTACTGAAGATCTCTGTGAAGAGTATATTCATGTTCATCATGACAGATGTGACAGCATCTGTCAAGTAGCACACTCTATCCATTCAGATCTTGGCAGCATTTGATGTAATTCTAGAGTTGGGGTTTTTTCCCACAAAATATATTCTACAGCTAACTTTAACCTGTGAGAACGGAGAACAACCAGATGTTATGGTATCCCTGACAGTTTTCTGTCTTTAAATCCAAAGAGATAACTCAGAAATGGTTACGTCTAAAGAAATAACAAACAAAAAATTAAATACAAGCCACAGTCCCATAATCATAGCACTTTCTTTGCATTATAGTCTCCATTAATTTTCTCATTTTGAGTAAAAAATGCAAGAATAAATATAATCCCAGTAACTTGCTAATTTGCTCTTCTTACTCCAGGGTTGAGTATGATTCTTCTGGTTCTGCCTGCTGTTAACTGTTATCCTAACAGAACTTGTATTTCCTTCAGTATTAGGCTCAGAAAACACTTGAGCACCCTATACGCCTGAACCTTAAAACAATTGTCTAGCTTGAGTTAAAAATTTGAAATGGCTCATCTTTCATTCCAGGAGGAACACTGCTGACACTGAAGCTGAAACAGAAGGGAGAGGCAGCTCATTATGTGTTGTTCATGCTATCACTGCCCCCTTCCTGAATGCTCTTTTGTAGATTTCTTCCAGGCAAGGCCCATGTAAGATTAATTAATTCAAATGCACATAGAACATGCAAGTAAATTAAAACTGGGAGGACAGTTCCTTTTCTGTGAGAGGACGGTATATATACTATTGTCCCAATGACAGAATCACAGAATTGTGTTTGGAAGGAACGTTTAGAGATAACCCAGCCCAAAATCCTTCTCCAAGCGAAGTCTAGCAGAGCAAGCTGCCCAGTATATTGTCCAGGGTATGAATATCTCCAAGGATGGAGACTCCACAGTCCCTCTGGGAAACCTGTTCCTGTGCTTGACCCTCACAATAAAAGCACAGTTTTTTTCTTATGTTCTAATGGAATTTCTCATATTTCAACTTGTGCCCATTGCCTCTTCTTCTTTCACTAGATACCACCAAGAAGCATCTGGCTCCATCTTTTTTACACCCTCCCATAAGGTATTTATAAACATCCAACCTTTCTTCCAGGATACACCAACCCACGTCTCCCAGCCTTTCTTCTAATGACAGATGCTCCAATCTTTTAATGCACTTTGTTGCTCTTAGACTTCGTTCAGTACAACACTGTCTCTCTTGTATGGGGGAGCCCAGAACAGGATGCAGCACTCCAGATGTGTCTCAACAGTGCTAAACAGGAGGGAAAGATCACCTACCCTGACATGCTGGCAATGTTCTGCCTAATGCAGCCCAGCTGGTTGGCCTTCCAACCTGTACTAACACATGGGGTTACACTTTCCCTGGTGCAGGTTTTTGGCATTTTCTTTTGTTGACCTGCATTAAGTTCCTGCCTACTCATTTCACCATCCTGGTGACTTTTCTCTGACTGGCAGTGCAACCATCTGTTCTATGAACTACTCCTCCCAGTCTTGTATCATCTGTAAACTTGCTGAGGGTCCACCCTGTCCTACTGTCCAGGTCATGAATGAATCTGTATGAGACAAAATATTGATCCCTGGGACTATGTGTGACTGATCTCCAGCCAGACTTCAAGCTGTTCATAACAACCCTTTGAGCCTTGCAGTTCAACCAGTTTTCAGTCCACCTCACACTCTACTTATCTGGGATATATTAGACAGACACCCTTTACAACAGATATAGAAGAACAATATCTTGTCCTGTCTTTGTGTTTATCTCTCCTCTGAAGTCTGATAAAGGCATTTAAAATAGCCTATAGGAAAAGTCTTTTTATAATACTTATCATAATGCTTTGGAGACAAAGTAGATTTCTGCTGCACTGAAGAGACATCTTGTTTATACACCCATTTTGCCTACATCTTCAAGTACAAAAAGTAAACATTTATCTTCATTTGTCTCTATCACTGAACGGTTTTACTTGCTAGCTATAATGACTTGGTTTCAAACTCTATTCCTTCTTTTTAAAATTCCACCTTCTCTACTGTTTCTAGATATATTGCTAGTATTTTGAGAAGACAAAACAGTGTTCCTACTGCCCCCAACATATAAGTCAGTCATTGAAAAAATTTCTTCTTTTTTTCTGTAGAGAAGTTACTAAAATCAGTCTTAAGAAGCTCAGTTTCTTTGTTGAAAACCAAGTTTTCATAATTCTGTTTGATCTTTCTCTAGAATTTTCCTTAAGCTCTCTTCCAATTGATTAGGGAAAAAAAAAAAAAAAAAAAGGTTTATCTCGATATTCCAGTCTCAAGTGCTCATCTTAAAAAGCTTTACTAAGAATTCATTAAAACTTACCCACTGTGCCTTAGCAATCTGAATCTGATTTTGTGACCTTTATGTCTTGCTTTTAAAATTTCAATCTGTTTTAAATCACTACCCTAGTTGGTTTCAGTTCTACCATTTGCTTTGGCCAGCTTATTTTTTCGCTTTGGTTTAGTTTTGTTTTTTTTTCTTTGAGTCTTTTTTTATAAGTATGAATTTACTTCAGACTGGAAAATGACAAGAGGCTTATGCCAATCTTATTTTCTCCCCCTTTAAACAAGTTTTATTTAAGCAATACTAAACACCATAGCCGCAGTGCAGTACCTTTTTTTTTCTGGCTTGCAGGGCGACCCATTTACTTGAAGTATCAAATGACGGAGAAGGAAATACGAGCTCATGCATAAATTTACTTCTCTTTGGGATCAACCTTTTGACCTCCTTGAAGACAACGATCAAGTTATTTCTTACTGTCTACACAGCTGTCCTAGACTGATTTACAGGTTATAAGTTAGTCTGTTCTGTTTTATCATCCATTGATACAAATATGCAATGATGAGAAAGACTTAAGATAGCAAGTAATCACACTCGTTAACAGCTATAAAACACACCTGCTCACTGAAACTACCTTAATTTTTAAGAATGTTGCTTAAATATCTGGCAAGCTATAATTAATTTTTGTTTAGTTTTCCCAACTCTAATAATCATGCAGATATTGATACTAAAGCTGTCGTCCTTTTAATATTTGTGTCTAAATAAATTAATTTATACTTGTTTTTGAAGTTTTGGGACTTTCATTTTCTGAGAAATGAGAAATTTCTCAGAGAGAAAATTAAAATTTCAGACAATTGCAGGAAATCTTGTCCCTTTAAACTTACCATCTGAAACAAACAGAAGATCTACATGTTATGTATTTCAAACATTGACTATGTATATATTGCACCAATTGTACAAAATTGGTATAGACATTAACGTTTCAAAAAGGAAATTTCCAGGTATTCTATATCAGTGAGGAGCTGCGTGTGCAGGGCAATATTCTTTTCCAGCTGTAGTGTATTAAAAATTTACACCTAGGTCAGAGATGCTTAGAACTCCAACCTGAGCTCGCTGGTTTAGGATGCAGCACAAACAATGCTCACAAATATTCATCAGTGAGAAATAAAGGATACATATTTTGTGAACGCTCAAACATAAATATTACGGACCCTCTGACATGATACTCACACAGGCAACGTTTCTGCTAGTCTTTCTGGATTATACTTAGGATGTTTGACTGAATTGCATCTAATATATTTCTATTTTCTGATAAATGTTTCAGTGATTCATTAAAGCACTTATTCAATAAAGAAAATCTTTGGCATTAGCAATTCATGTCCATATAGCCAGCAGTCATGCCTTCAGTTCTTGACTTTATAGTGCAAAGTGGTTAAAACATTATAGTGGATTAAAAAAACAACTCTCATTCACTCATAGAATGGTTTGGGTTGTAAAGGACCTTCTAAGAACATCTAGTTCAACCTCCCTGCCAAGAGCAGGGATATTTCCCATTAGATCAGGTTGGTCAAAGCCTCATCCAACCCAGCCTTGAACCAGGGACAGGGCATCTACAACTTCTCTGAGAAACCTGTTCCACTGTCTGATCACCTTCAGTGTCAAAAATTTCTTCATTCTGTCCAGTGTAAAAAGACCCTCATGAAATGTCTCTGTATTTTTTATAAAACCCCCATCAAGTATTGAAATTCATACTAAGGTCTCCCCAGAGACTTCTCCAGGCTAAAAAATTCTAACTCTCTCAGCCTTTCTTCAGAGAAGACATGTTCCAGCCCCCTGATCATTTTTGTGTCCCTTCTCTGAAGCCACTCTAAAAGATCCATGTCTTTTGTGTACTGTGGCTGAAAAGATATCACCAGAAACAAGACATACAGTTAGGCATTCAGAAACTGAAAGAAGTTGAAAGGAGGCTTAGAACTCCTAGAAAATAATTGTGTTTAGGAAAACATGAGTTTGTGAACATTCTTTACTTACTTAACACCTCCTTTTAAGCAATATAAGAAATTATGTTATCTTGATAATCAGAGAAGAGAGAACACTGAAGAAATTGTATCCATCTGCCTAGGTATGTCTTGATTTCGCAGAAGGCATTTTTTCTTAAAGAAACAGCTATCTCATTTTCTCTGAAGCATCCTTACTGTTCAGAACCCCAAATGAAGAACAAGCTGAAGTCTTCAGTCTGAAGTCAACAGAATATTTTTTTCTGAAACATTTTTGATTATCAAATGTTCCTAGACAAAAATCAACCTGTTCAACTTTTCTGTTAAAAAAAAACTAATCTGAAAATCGTATTAGCATTACAAAGATGTCCTGTTGGTTTTTGTTTTGTTTTGTTTTTTAATTTGGAAGGTGAGATGTAGCTCAAGAATTTATTTTTTTACATAAATTTAAGCTTAATTATTTACGTAAAGGTTAAAAAAAGGGGCGGGGAGTTGCTATGAAGCCATGTTTGTGAAATATTCCAATTAACTTGAATGGAGAATTTTGTTTGATTTGTGTTTTTTTCCCAAATTGTCTATCCATGATAATTAAGATTTTGCCTCTGTCAGATATCCAGGGTGAGAAAATACGTTGTTGTCATACAGCCCCTAAAATCACTTCTAATGACCCAGGACAAAGACTTTTTATTTTCTTTAAAACATTTTCAGAAAATCAATTGCCATGAAATGAAAGCCTTTGCTTTCCCTTACTTTATACCTTCATGCCAACACCTCCACTTTAAAGCCACTAGTGACATTCATGAAAAGAGGTCCTTGATGTCAGAACCACTGTTTTTCCTCATTAAAGAAGAGACAAACTGTGTAAATAGTTTTGAATAGAGCATAAAACCATAGTCAGACTCATTGAATATGGAAATTATCTTTAACCATTTTTATTTAAGTCTGCATTCTTTTCTCCATTACAATACTCCTACTAGTTCAAATCCCCAAATCAGACAATCCTTAGTCCTTAGGAACACTACATCCATAAATCTTTAAATACAGGTATGGATACATCTCTCCCTACATGTGTGTATACATAGGTATGTATGCATCTGTGTGGTTTTGTTTTTATAATGTGTTTCTTGCAGATTCTAGATTAAGAACCAGATTTAAGTAGTCTAGAGAATTAGGCTTGACAGATGTAATCTTTTCTACATAGTTCTCAGAACTACACAGTGTCTGCTATGTTCAACTAGCCAAACCACCTTATTTATGCCCATTTGCATTTCTGACAATTTCTTTTCAAAAGTATCCAAAAATAAATATCTTCTTATCCATCCACAATGATCTGCAAGAGGAAGGTCATCTGTGAGAGGTGAAACTATCTCCTTAGAAAACTCCTCATAAGTAAACTACTCATTATCCTTTCAAATACATGACCTCTGGCTAGAAAGTTAGAGGTCACCTGAACAGATCAAGATACAATCTGTTCTGAGAAAAAATACTGACAGAGCACATTTTGTTGTTCAGGTAGTGGAAGAGAATTGGAACTTTTCTCTTTATTCTAATTTAATATGACAAGGTAAGTAGTGGAAAAGAAGACCCAGAAAAAAATATGGTCAACCTCCACAGCAGCAAGCACTCATGACCAATTTACTCCCCTTAGAGTAAAAAGGAGTCTCTACGAGAAACCCGCTCTCCACACCCAATGGAAGGAAATTAAAAATCTTCACTGTGTGTCTGTATATATAAATTTACATATATATTTGGGATATTTCTGACAAAAAAAAGCAAAACAAATTAACAACTTTTTAGAGACAAAGACATTCCTGGACATGATTGCTTGTCCTGACAAAAGTTTGGCTGATACAAACTTGTCTATGAAGGCTTTTGCTTTTGACAAATTAGCATTGTTTGACTAAATTATGTGCAATGCCAAAGCCTCATCTATCATTCCATTCCTAGGTTTCAGACCAAAGGACTAGCTTCATTCATCTTGTGTTAGGTGTTCAAAAGTCAGGCATCTAAACTAACTCGATATTCAGGTTCCTTAGATTGTCTATGGAGAAAAACAGAAACCACATCCATGAAGGTAAGTAATTCTCCCTGTCTGTAGCATTGACCTTTGTACCCTTTGTGTCTATAGTCCCTTCTAATGTTCCTCTCCCTCTCCATTAATTATGAAAGGAACATGAATACCTGGTTTCAGTCAGATGCAGAACTTTTGGGTTGCTACACTAAGCTGAGACGACATCATTTTTTGCCACCATGAACTCTAAATTTCACATGATTTTGAAACTCAGAAAGGTGGAACAGCTCACAGGGCTTTAATCTTGACATTTCATATGTTCTTGATGAAGCTTAAGTGTCTGGGTCAGTGCCTACAAATAATGTATAAATATTCAAGAAATGTAATAATATTCGTTTGTATATTAAATAAAGGTACACAGGCGAAGCTTTCATTTGCACATTCAATTTGATCCTTACTCTAACAACAAAGAAAATATCTTTGCTTGCCTGACTGTGTTCATAAACACCTTCCTAGTTGCCTTCTACTCTCAGTGCAAAATATCAGCATCACTATTTTTGTCAATATTTTCGAGACAGGTTGAATATGATAGAAAAGCAGAGAGACATCAGGACAGAACCAAAACACTAATACCTTAGGTGCTAAGAATTTCAATAGAGCCATTTAATTTAACACCAGATGAGGATAAGAACCTACAACCTTGTACCTGTGCTACTAGAATTCTGATTCTTGAGAAATGTCGAATGACTTTATTTATACTACTCTGATGTCATTCAAAATATTTACTGTTCTTAAGTAAATAATTTGCTTTGCTGTCACTCACTTTGGTGGTTTCCACATTATATTAAAGGGGAGTGCATGAGAAAGGGAAGCAGTAACTACTGCTGTTCTCTGAAGAGAGACAATCTTTTATTTAACTTATTATTATGCTGTGCAATTTCGCTGCTTGCAACAGCAGCTGTTAGCAGAAAAAAGAGTATCTAGATATTATTTGTTCTTAACAAAGGAGGAAACATGGTGGACATTTAATGATTATCTGAAAAAGAGCAGACACCTACTGTACAGTGTCACCTTGAGTAGCTAAGAAAGGGAGTTATAGTAAGAAATAAGCTGGGCATGTCTGTTTGCTAGTACCAAGCTTTGTAGAGCAATAGATAAAAGAGGAAAGAAGGCAGTTCAGTGATTTGATAGAACAAATAGTCAAGAAGATGCACTTTAAACAGTTTCCAAGGTAACTGGCTCTGAGACTATAAGTACGGGTACAAACAGGTTTCCAACTCCGAGACAGAAGACAATCAATGCAAAATAAATAATTAAAAGAGAGGAAAGTTGAATGAAAGAACACGAAAAATAACGCTTAATGAAATACATTGTAGAAGAATCTTATTCAAAAAAATTACTTTATATTAGTGGTTTCAGAAAAACAAATGTTTTCACTTTCATTACATGGATCTGGGTAAAGATAAGAAGTGTATGGTTTCACATTAAAAACTACTTTATCACAAATACATCTGTTACTTATTAACATATCATTTGTTAATATTTATTGCTTAAATTTTGTCCTAGTTGAGTATCAGCAAATTGAGAAGAAATACTTGTGCAAAATTCCATACACATAGTCATATTTAGTACTTAATAAATTTATACCACAACATGATTGGATACTACTGTAGGCTTTAATATAAAGAACATTTGAATATTTAACATAGCAATTGTTATCAAACACATTCAAACAATGAAGCTACTCTCAGATGACCAGTACCTAAATAGCACCACTAGTGTGCTTTGTTTAATTATTGTTGCTTTTTAACATCTTAAAATTACAATAATTAGTAACAGAAAAACGATAGTTCTAGTGATTTCTTTAAGGGGATAACAGATCATTCTGAAGAAATTAAGTATGTGACTCACATATATGACTGTATTTTAAAAACATCCGTACATACAAAGAGATCTGCCTCACTTAAAGACTTAATTCTTTCCTATACTGTTTTATTTGTTCAGGAACACTAATATTAAAGCACAACTTTGTTTAGAATGTTCATACGGGAATATGTAGACACAGTTCTCAGACAGGTTTGTATCCTTTTTGGGGGTTCCTAGCCTGAATGACATAAGAAGACAGACACCTTCAAAGATGAACATCTAATTCTTTAGTCATAAACTAGCGTGTCAGACAAATACATCAGACCCGTTCCTCCACAGGCTGAATGTAGATAAGTGCAACTGTGTCTCATGCATGCAGTTTATCCACTGCAACATGTGAATTAACATCGTATACTAGCTAGTGAGGTGCAGTATGTAAATTATCAAAACCTGAGAGAATTCTGAATTAATAAAACAAAACCTATGCTGCACATCCTGTCAGTATTCAGACCCTATTCACGACAATGTAAAAAGCCCCAAATACAAGTTTGGACTTAGAAACTTTGCTTATAATCTTCCAGTAACTCAAACACAGGCAAATCTGATGATAGCTACTGGAGCTCCAACATCTACCTGGAGCAGAAAAGACTATTAAACTCCATGAGTCAGGGTATTAGCCTGGAGAAGAGAAGGCTCCAGGGAGACCTTATTTCAGCCTTTCAGTATTTAAAGGGGGCTCGTATAAAAATACAGACACTTTTTACCAGGGCTTCTAGTAACAGGACAAGGGGCAACAGTTTTGAACTGAAATAGGGTAGATTTACACTGGATACAAGGAAGAAATTTTTAATGAAGAGTGTGGTGAGAGAGTGGATCAAGTTTCTCACAGAAGCTTTGGATGCCCTATCACTAGAAGTAGTCAAGGTCAGGCTGGACAGGGCTTTCAGCAACCTGATCAAGTGGAAGATTTCCCTGCAGCTGGCAAGGAGGTTGAACTAGATATTCTTAGAAGGTTCCCCCAACTTAAACCATTCTATGATTCTATGAAACTTCTATATAGGTTATGTGACATGTTACAGGTAATCAAATATGGTACTTGTCTGTTAATTTTGATTATATACATCAGTTCATCATACATGGATGAACACATGGAGTTTATTCTGTAAGACTTGAATCATTCTGAAAGAGGCAGTGACTTTATAGAGTGCAAAAGAACTGTTTCTGTGTCCCAGTCTCTGACGTGTAGGAGATGAACTAGGTTTATACAACCATGTATGTCTTTTTAGGACTTGTAAAGTGTTATCTTTTAAGAATATATTTTAATTTCTATACAGTCATAGATATAAAACTATCAGTCTGCATATACTTTCCAATTATTTATGCACTGTCAATATTACTACTATACTCATTGTTAGCTGTAGCCAAAAGGAGGCTGTAGCTGTCACATATGGTGACACCAATTCCTGGCACAAGGCTCTAATGCAGCAGAGAATGGATCTTGCAATTGGATAAAAAGTAATAAAAATATGACTGTGCAGAAATCCTATGTACTCAAAGACCTCTAGTTTACCAGAACATTTCCATTTGAAAGTAGTATTATATTTGCAATGGCCTGAAAAACATTGACAAAAAAAATAAAATTGTCTAGAAGAGGAGTTCTCAAAGCAAAATTTCATGACTTTATAAGTAAATTGGATGTGTATGTGTGTGCAGACCCAATTCCCATATATATATATATATATATATATACACACACACACATGCACACACACAAACACACTCTGCTCAGGTTATCTAATATTGCTATAAGTGTAAGAGATCAAGTGAACAGCAAAGTTGACACACAATGTCAACCTAGAAAACTACATTTCAGCTGGGCTATGAATTAATCAAAGAAATATTGCCCTAAATTATTAATATGATTATTGATACTTAATTAAAAAATATGCCTTTCTGAGACCGCACTAGCCTCTCCCTTATGATTTGCCTAAAATAAAGTTTGCTGGTTACAGGCCAAGTACTTTTGGTGTTATAGCAAAAGGTAGCAAAAAGCAAGATGAGAAGCAACCAGCTAAATTGTCGTGTAAATACAAGCAGCTTTGAGCTGAAACAGATTTGAGAAACTTCCCAAAATAACAGATTCACAGCTGACTCAAAAGACTCAAACTATTTAGGAGGATTTTGTGTATGTGTGTGTTATCGACATGAACATATGTGCATGTATGTTCGTGGAATCTAAAAGCAGCTTTAAATATTCTTGTTTGGTGGTCATTTAAAGATTTGAATTTTCAAGAGTGACAGTTCTCTACATTTTTTCTTCTGCATTTATCAGAATTTAGGGGAAAAATAGAAGGAAACAAAAAAGAGGAGAAATCAATTCTGAATCTCCTTCTGCAGACTTCTGATCTTACACTAAATGCCATTGCTAACTGCAGTTGCAAACTAAGACACAAATCAGCTCAGATAAGCTTTATAGTTAATAAATTACTAGGAAAATTTGACTTGTGGAATAAAAGCAAGTAAAACTTGTGGTTTTGCTTGCATTAGTACCCGAAGATTGAGATTGATTCTCTTTTCTGTGTCCTGAAAAAGAAGGCAGTTTAGCCAGCTCAGGCCAAAGATACTTGTTACAGCATCCCAGGAATTTTTTTTTCTGAACCACAGAATAAACTTACTCCATAAAACCAAATTTGACCTTTTAAAGAGACATGGCATAAGAGTGACTGTAGCATCAAAGTACTTCACAAACTGTTGGAATCTGGTTGCTTGAACTCCTGCTAGTGTATGAGGTACTGCAGTAGTGAAGGTCAGTAAAAGGGTGTTAGACAATAATAAGGGCAAGGATTTATGGATAAATTAAATCTAAATTGGAAGAAATGGTACAGTATTACTTTGAATATTCTCCTGGAAGTTCATCTTTATTTCATGCTCACAAACAAAAATTAAGCTTGTATCTTTCAGTGTATCATAAAATTACATAAACCAGGGGACTTTTCTCACCTCAAAAAGTTGAAACTTATCCGTTTAATGTCAATCTCACCTGTAAGTATTTCAGATTTTTGTTAAAGATTAACCTTTAACAAGGTTTTATTACATAAAGATTTATTACGTAAGTTTTAAGTCTCTCTTTTCTGTTTGTTTTGGGTAACAAATTTTTTGTGTTATTGTTGTTAAGGTACATTTTAAACTTTTAGGGTATACTTTTTCAAAGCCAAAGTGGAGGAGTGCAACTTCCTGTTGTAGGAGTAAAGACAATGTACAAAAGAAAAAAAAAAAAAAAAAAAAAAAAAAAAAAAAAAAAGGGAAAAGGCAAAAGCAAATATTTGGTTAGTCAATAATATACTTCATGAGAATTTCTTACATGTCTCTTTTTTAGGTACAAAATTACCAAAGCATAATACTTTTGTCAGCTCAAGATGTTTAAGCATGGAGGTAACAATATGCAGAAAGTGCAGAAGCCCATGCTCTTTGGCACCTAAGTATCTAATACATGCGGAAGCACTCAGATATTTAGGTATTTTCATAGGTAGACATTGCACAAATGATTATAAGCAAATATTAGACACATAATATACAGATGTACTGATCTCATTATTAATGGCTGCCTACTGAAATCAAAGGTAGCAGGGGTCCATGTGAAGAAAGCTGGTGTGTTGTTCTAAATCCAATCAGATCAGCAAGTGTTAACATGTAGTGGGAAGAATAAACATGAAATCAGAGTTTAGGCTGGATCAATTCCACTCTAGGAAAAGAAATTGAACATAGAAAAAAAATATATATATTTTATTTTTATAATAAATTGTTGTCTTACTGATTAAAGAGTACAGACAACCATTTGGAAGCTGGTATGGAACTAAAAAGTCTTAGAAGTCCTGTTCTGATACTCATCAGAAAGAACAGAAGTAGCCTAATTAGTAGGTGATCCTTTGCAAAGTGCTTAATTTTTACAGTAGACAGCATCACATTTCTGTCACATTTTTGTGTAGTCTTGTGTGAGCCCAGAGAGCTTAATTCCGTGATGTTGTTGCTACTAGCTTTCTCCTGCTAGCAAAAAGTAACATATCAAGGAAAATCTGGTTCCCAGCAGGGGAAGACTAACTAAAAACATCAGAAAACATCAGAAAATCAAGTGGATAAATGTGTGTGGGGGGGGTTATTATTACTGACTTTGTCCCTCTCTTTTCTCCCCGCTTACTCCATCTTTAAGATTAAAACAGGAAACAAAGACAAAATATACCAATTTAATCAGCTTGCACTCTTTTTACCATGAACTTAATGCAGTGAACAGAAATTAGTTTTAGAAGTTTCACCAAGCACGGGTTTTTCTACTGCACATTTCTGTCACAACATGGCTTGAATCTTGGAAAACAAACTGATTAATTTTTGATATATTAGTTATTCAATTGTGCAACCTGTGAACAATGCCACACTTACAACCCATAAAATAATACCCTTTAGTCTTTCAGAGAAAACATGTAACAGAATTTCAAACTATTGAGGACTTCACCATCCACACTTTTCATTCTGAAATAAAGAGTCTTCAAAGGGAAGTAAACAATCTTAACCTCTGTTTCATTTTGGTACTAGCTTGTTCCTCTTTAAAGACAGCTATGAGACTCACATAGTTCTGACTGTTGCATGGTGAAATCAGGACCATTGTGTAAGGCATCCTGACAATTTGCCTGCTTACTTCTCTGTATAGCTGTAAGACAATAACCCTCCTACTAGTTCTGATTTAGTATTTATTAGAGGGTGATAGGGGGTGGGAGGGCAGGGAAGAGAGAGTTAATCATAAGAAATATGTTCACAATACTAAATGCTGGCAGCTGTCAAAAAGTCTGTAAAAACATTGTCATTTGTCTGCAACAGAGGGCCAATCACAGATAAAATACATAATTGAAGTAAATGAACCTCACAGTAATGAGAAAACAAAGCTCTCCTATTAAAAAACCCAACTACTCACTTCATCTTATCCGCTATCAATTAGCTAACAGGTCAAACACTGCTGACAAAAGGCTTTATCATCAAGACTTCTCCCTATACTGTGAATAGCAGCTCTAGCAGCAGGAGCAGAAGGAGACTAAGAAAGAGTCAGAGTGAAGACATGCTCTGCAGGTTACCCATTTTCCATCTTCCTTCTGTCAGACACTGCCAGACTGCTTTAATGGTATGACATACAGAGTGTAGAGAGATAATAAGCTGAAAGTGAGCAATTTTCTAACGGAAAAAATGAGATGGGGGTGAGCACCTAACAGCTGCCAATCAGAATTAAATGATACTATGAGGATACTTACCTGACAGTTGATGAATGACAGTCTAACAGATTTGTACTACTCTACGATCTACACTTTTGTATATAAATAGAATTTAAAAAAAAAAAAAAGGAAAAAAAAAGGGTTCCAAAATATAAAAATTAGAAGATTTAAATCTGCCATGTTCAAATTCCCTTTCATAACTAACAGAAAATAGGTAATGCAGTACGCATTTATTCACACTCCTTACTGAAGACTCCTTTTAAAACCTCTAAACACTTGTATTATTTTATAGAATTATTTTAAGAGAATGATCTGATTGATCTGATGAGGTTTTCACCTCATTTGTGTTAAACTTAACGTTTCAATTTAATATTCCTAAGGAGCACCAATTTTTTTTTATGCTGGGTTTGATTTTTTTTTCCCCCAGTGAAACTAGGGAAAAAATCTTGACTGGAGACAAATAGCATACACTATTAGCTTGGGAGTCAAGTAAATTCTAGGACCTCAGCACCAACAAATGTTCTCATAATCCATCTTAAAACAACTTTTTTTGTCTCTGCTAGAATTAGAAAAATTTCTGATGGCAATCTACCATATGATTTATATTTTCTTTCATCATGTAATGCTGTACTATTTTTAATTTTCATAACAATCCTCAAAGTTAGCCTATTGTGAGGAGGTAATGGATTTTAATGTGAAAGATCTTATACTGTAAGGAGGAATAAAGAAATTTTGTGGAGACATAGGTGAGAAGACAAGCTACGATATCAGCATTGCAATCTCTCTATGATAACATTTCTGGGACTTTTAAAAATGGGCTTCTGCTGTGGAAGGATTCCATTTTAACTGCCTAACCTAATTTCACGGTAGTTCATGTCTTTTTCCCCCCCTCCTTCTTTCCTGTAATTTAGTTTCATGTGATTTCTATTAAAGTGATGCAGAAAATAAAGCCATTGTGAACCACTCTCCCAATTACACAAATTAAGTATGAAACAAAAGAGCATGGCTATGGTCCTTGCTTTTAAAAATATTGATAATATTTCAAATTATCTTCTTTTAATTTAATCCACCTGCTTGTAAACCAGAAAATTAAAAGACCCACCACAGTACGGAGCAAAAACTGTAAACTCTCCCCAGTTCACAGAGAGCAGTCAGTGGGAAGAAATTACAAATTTTGTTCCTGGGATTTCTATAAGGTATTGGCTGACCTTGTAGGTATGACAGAGCACACAGTACTAGCCTCTTCAACCTCAAGGGCAGATGCATATTTTTATTTCATAGTGTTTGTGAGAATTGGAGAAAATTCCTGAGTTAGAATTCTCCAGTGAAAGCTTCCCTTCATCCTTCAGCCTTTTCTCCTTCCACACAAGTAGGAAAAAGAGTAGGAACCCAGCTCATCTCTCTTTGGCATAAGATACTGTTTCCTACGTAGATAATTCAGGAAGAAAGATAATGACCTTTTGTTTAGAAGGGAAAATGTTGGAAAGGGAGGTCAGAGAAAACAATGCAAAAAAAACCCCTCTCATAATTCTTGCTGAGAACAGTCCCCAGAGTGATAAAGAAAATAAAACAAAACCAAACGTTCCATTTTCAAAGCAATAAACTAATATGAACCATTACTAAACGTCACCCACTGAAGTATGTAAATATCATCTCCTTTCTTTTAATACAGAAACTAAAGTAAAAAGAGGTATTAAGTGGCCTGAATTTCTAAACAGAGATTGAACTCAGGACTTTTGGACTCCAGCCTTGGACTTAAACCTGAAAGTGTGATAGGTCTAACAAAGAAAAGAAAATACCAAGGTAAGCTACTATAATGACTAATAAAGTTTTCACACCATTAGCAAAGCCCACCTCGGTAGCAAAAACAAATAACTGACTATTGATAGAGGAGTGATTATATACAACTAACTCACAGTCATGGGTCTTTCCCTTTCTAAATAAAGCCATCTTCTCCTGAGCAACCCTTTCCACATCCTGTTAGTAAAGAGATGCACTGGGAAGCAGGTAATAATGACTGTTACCTAGAGTATACCTTCCATTCACCATTCCCCTCTCACTTCGCAGAACTCAGAAAGTGCGCACTGAATCCAAGGGAGCCTAAACCTTTTCTATCCTCTTACTATAAAGTAAGCTCAAAAACCGGCATACCACCAGCTGCATGTGTATAAAACTTACAGGACTTTTAAAAAATCTGTCTCTGCACAGATATATTTTTTCACTGAAAAATCCACAAATAACTTAATAACAGAATACTTAATGAAGTATATAATAAACATCTTACATATTCAAAGTCTAATTACCAGTAGAATGTGATTGTAAGCTAAAAGGCAAAGATACAGCTAACTATACAGTATATGGTGGTGCCTTTCACTTTAAGCTTCACACATTAAAGGTACTTTTGTGGCAACACACATTGCTCTTTTTCTTACTTTTACAATGTGTTTTTTAACTCAATACATCATTTAACAGTTCAGATGGGCAAAACCTCTCTGTTAGAACCAAAACTCTCCAAGCAACACATGGGGGAAAAGGCAAGTCTAACCTCTAACATCATAAAATTAGCTTGATAGGGTCTATTCGACAGGGTGTGTGAACAGTTGGAGCAAGCTGACAGCAGGGATGAGACACGGCTGCATTCCTGAAGCCCCTTACAAGGCCACAGTCAGGGATGGCTGCAGAATAACAACTGGGAGAGATTCTGTGCACCATTACCAGAGCAAAGGCAGCAGGTGAGTGATGTACAAAGCTTGACCTTAGCTGCCAAACTGTCCAGCTTCCTTCCATGTCAGGAATGATCCTATTCCCTTTGCCAAGTCCTCACTGGAGGCACAATCTGTTTGATTCTTCATAATTCTTCCAGACCTTACCTTCACTGACAGTTAACCTCACAGCTTTTACTCCACTATCAAATTTTCCTGGTTCTTTGCGTATGAAAAAGGAGACCTGCAAGCCTAACAAGCCTTTCATAGATCTGTTTCTACTGCCCCCGAGATCTCATCAGAAACAGTGACTACACTGATAAGAATTTCTGCTACAAAACAAAAAGTGGACTCAGGTGGTTTGTAGACAGTTTGAAGAACAAATTTGTCACTATAAAGCAGCAATCTTACAAACAGCAAAAATATTTCTGAACCTAACATGAAATACTTCTGTAATCCAGTTGAATCTGAAGACTTAATCTGGTCTAACCTCTTATTAATAACTTCCTTTATAGTTTCTTCCTCTCTCTTCTTTCTGATTCCTCTTATTTTGACAATGTAGTTACTAAACGTAATGACGCTACTTTTATATTAAGGAGGATATGAGCTACAAATCCCTGCCAGTTACAAATGAGTATCACTAGGTGCATGCCACATTCTCATATTTACCCTAGACTGACTGCTATCACAAACAATATACTGAGTTAGATGATTCAGTGGTGACCATGCTTATATTTTTATAATTTATCCACAAGCTATGATTTACTTAAATTAGAGGTACCAATATAGGAGAAATTTAGCTTTTTCTAATGTCACAACTACAAAAGTATAGAGCATATGCCTAGGTTTGTATTATTTCAGCTCTGCAGACAGACATTTTAATGTCTTTCTGGGACAAAGTTTCAAGGCTTATGTATTTCAGAAACCAAGTCTAAGAGACAATATGTCAACTCTCCTAGATTTCATTCAGCTAGAAATAACCCTAAACTAGCTTCAGGACATGTTCTCCTAAGTAGTGAAAAGATCATCATAAACAGAAAGAAACTTATAATGTGTCAAAAAAATGTGAAGTCGTTAATGTAGATCTACAGTGTTGGAGGATGAATTCAAAATTGGCATACCATGATGGCAATAGCAACCACAAGCCAAATTCTTAACTTCCATATGGTCACTCGGCATGGCTGGAGTACTGGAGTGCTCAGTCAATTTCTTGCTAACAAAGCTCTGTTGGGAGCCATAACCAACCAGCTGTCATAATTTAGACTCTTTGACATAGGATCAGCCCCAGGGACATAAAGCCACTGTTGTTCCTTTGTGTAACTTTGTTGTGGGCCTACAGAACTCATCTGTGGCACAAACAACCAAATAAAAGCCCATACACACATTAAAACCGATACCTCACACGCTCATGGGAAGTAGTTGATTTTTATGAAACACTTAAGAAAGAAATACTTCAACATACCTATCTTTTTTCATATTTTTTCCCTTTCAGAGCAGTTCAATTCACCTATTTAGTAACACATCATAGTTATGGTAATCACAGTTTTTTCAAATTCACAAGGATACCAGGTAAGTTCCAAGGTCTCAGAGGCTTAATAAACTACAGGTAGAAATTAGGCTGAGGAAAATAAATGTACTTTGTAGTTTTTTTACATTTATTTTTTTACAAAATCTAAAACACTAAAGTCTATATATTTGTGTTTGACAGTACACTAATTTCTAAGTGGTCTTGTTCACTCAGCTGTTTTGTCAGCCACATACAGATGACAAATCTGTTCTGCTCTGGAGTTTACCTGTGACCATTGCAAATACTTGCTAACGCATGTGCCTTCCACAGAGAGGCAAAAGGCTCCCTCACTTGATTAGTTTTTTCTGCACAAAGAAAGTAATCTGAATAAGGTTACTATGCCTGCTGAAAGAATGCACAGACATCTAACAGTGTATCCAAGAATGTATGGGACTAGTGATAATCTCCCATATGACATGAAGATAACCTCAGGCAGAGACAGAGAAAAAGGCTGCACTAAACATTGTATGTTTCTCTACAGTAAAATCTGGGGAAAGATAAGATCTTTTCCCTTAAAGCATTCCCCTCATAATTAGCTTTTAATTATATCATCTATCTTTGTTTATTGTCTTTTAATTGTATGTTTATTATTATCTTATCTGACATTTTGTCTTTCTTGGAGAAGACCTTCATCTTCAAAATATTCTTCATGGACATGCTATGTTACAGGAAACAGCTTTAAAAACAGAAATTTAAAGATTCATGAGAGAACAGGCAGTTGCTTTGTAATGATTTACTTTGTAACAGTGAATAGGAAGCAGCACAGCCTGTAATTCTAATGATTCAGTTATCTGGTTTTATAAAAAGCCGTTGCTACAATTTTTATTGGCATTTTCATTTTGTCAGTAAGTGTCAGTGACAGGGATTATGCAGCTAGTCTTTCTGGGATCATATTCACAAGAAAGCCAATTAGTAACAGTGAGAAATACTGCCACCATAAGGCAGAGTGTCCTGGTTTCGGCTGGGACAGAGGTAGCTTTATTTATGGTAGCTACTGTGGGGTTATGTTTTAGATTTGTGCTGAGAAGGTGCCTGATAACATACTGATATTTGTAGTTGCTGCCAGGACAGTCAAGGACTTTTTAGCTTCTCATGCTGTGCCAGTGTCTGCAGGTACAGGAGAAGCCAGGAGGGAGCACAGCCCACAATAACTGGACTTAAGTTTAGGATTGAGACCCAAATTGGACAGTGGTATATTTCATATCATGCACGTCATGCCCCATATATAGATGAGGATCTGGCTGGAAGTGCTGTCTCTCTCTGGATCACCTCTTTCTTTCTTGGGGTCTCTTGCTCTCTCAGATGCTCAGGCTCTTATTTCTTTTCCAGGATTGCTGTTTTGGGACTCTCCCTGCTCTTGGATCCTTAAGACTGAGCCTTAGTCAGCAGGTGGTTAGAGATGCACTGTGTCACTCATTTGTTTATGTTACAATTATCATTATTATTATCACAATTATTGTTTTCAGTTTTATTGTAGCTTAGTTATTAAATTGTTCTTATCTCAACCCATGAGACTCTTTTCCCTTCACCCCTTTAATTCTCTCTGTCATCCCCTGGAGGGGGGAGAGTGAGCGAGCAGCTGTGTGGTGTTTTGCTGCTAGCTGAGTGGGTTCAAACCACAACATGGAGTCAACTAACAATCTAGTACTCAGAAAACACATTCCTGAATAACACCATCCTTTAGCATCCTTGATGTCTGAACAAACAACAACAGAGAGGTATAAAGTCAGGTGTAGTCATAAGAACACCTGACATCTTTTAACATCACATATGTGAAGTGTAAGGTCAAGCTTTGGGGTGTAAAAGGAATTCTTCATCTCTGAAGTATAAATGACAAGCCAAGAAAGATGTAACCAAGAATGGAAGTGCTGTATTGTAGAAAGAGACAAATGTTCCAAACAAACCTTAAGAAAACACTGTTTTGTTACTAGCATTAAAATGTGTCCACAAGCCATTCACCGTGGAAGTCACAGTTGTTTGACTAGGATTACTTCATTAGAAGTGTAAAGCAAAAATATTTCAGCTACATTATGAAACTAAATGTTAAGACCTCAGAACAGGATTCCTCCAGATCTTAACCTAATAACCTAGGTTATTAATTGATTGGATTGATCAGGAAAAATACTCACTGAGAAAGCAAAAGTCCAGAAACAATCTCTCTAGCATAGGTCAGATTCATTTCTACCAACAGTGTATTTTCCCTCACTTCACTCCTTTTGAGGGATACACTTGAAGGAGGCAATAATCAGCTCCAGCTGGGAGGCTTCTCAATTTTTTTGTTTGTTTGCTTTAACTAACTGGATACTTCTACTACATGATAATGTGAGCCCTTCAGCATCATCACAGTAATATGCAAAATGTAATAAGTCACAGGAATAAGTAAAATTACTGTTTTGTATTTTGATATATACATTTTAATCACCTTTTGTTGGACCTTTGTTTTTTAGTTTGTGTGTTTAATTTTGCTAAATAGAAGATTAGAAATGATGAACAGAAAATATACTGTATATTTTACAGATAGTAAGGCAGGGAAATGAGAGTCTTTGCAGATGTGCTAGAGCAATTACTGAACATGAATACTCAAGTAATTACTATGTTAAATACCTTATTCAAACAGGCAGAGTACAAATTAAAGCTACCCTAGTTTGTCTGAAATCCATATCTTGCTCTGAAGTGGGAATTTTGTCCTTTTTTTGATTATTTTTATTTTTGCTTTTTTTTTATTAACAAAAACCATTAATGTTCATTGTTCTAAGCAGAATGGCCCCAGTTTTCTCTCTTTGTACTTTCAACATCACCTTTGACCAAGAAGGAGAGGGGGTATATCTACCCGAGTTACTAAACAGAAACAAATAAAGTTAATTAAAATGGACTAACTACAAACAAAATTTATGTTTAACATATTATGAATAGGATGCAGAAACAAGTGGTACAGGATGTTTTTCCATCCTGAATGTATCCCATTGACAAAAGGACAGAAAAGTTACACTCTGCCTGACTAAACTGAATAACAAAGGGTTGTTTGGGATAAGACATGTACGTATTTTAGTGGAGCAAACCCTGAAATTTCAGATGTGTGAAATGCCTTCTTCCCCTTCTTTTATCTTAGAATGTTAATCTAGCGATATATTTGCTCTTCCATTCATAATAATCCATAAAAAATGGATATTTTAAGTGATATGTCTGAATATCTCAACTTTAAAAAATTCTGATATTCCTTCTAGTGTAATTTCTACAAACTGAGTCACCAGCTAAAACCAAGCTATAATAGAACTCCTGTCACTGTAGGAGTAAGGGAAGATGCAGTCATCCTGTTTCCAGACCAGCCCCTGGAGGAATGTTAGGCCCCCAAAGTGACTTAGAAGTAGGCACTTCACTGTTCAGAATAGCCAGACTTGGTCATTGCTGTGTAACATCAGGAACAAACTTTCTTAGGAAACTAAGGATATTGCTGACTGCAGGGACAGGTGGCAACTGAGGATTTAAATGTTGTACTTTTACTAAAGCAGCAATTAGTTACCTAAGTTATCTGTGGAACAGATGGCATCTTAGGGGGAGAAATGATGGATACATAATTTAATTTGAGTAATTTTAGATAGGCAGATCTGGAAGGAGTACCGTAAAAATTTAATGCAATACTAGTAATCTGCAACCAATATATCAACACTACAGTTTATCTTAAAATAACAATACTGTGTAATAAATTCAGGATTACTTCCTTCAGCATTTTTCATTATAAGGAAAACATGTTTGGTTCTGGTTAGTACTTGGACAGAATATTTAATAAGGGAGATTAATATGGCATGGTATTTTTTTAACTATTCTAGGAAACTGAGTTGGTAACCAGCAAAACTATAGATATAGTTTTGGTCAACTATAAGTGTGCAAAAAAAGAGGACAGGGAACATCCAAATCTTAAAGAACATGGGTGAGGTATCCAAATGGTATACACCTCAAAGGGGTAAAAGAGTGTTTATAATCTTTCCAAACTTTAAAAAGTGCATACACAATGTTAGAATGAAAATTTCACTGAAAATTAAATAAAAATACATTCAGAGAGAAAATAATGTGGCTTGCTTTAGACCTTTAAAAGTTACTCACCTATTCTACGCTAAGCTATTAAGAGACGGTCACTTTATATTCAACAGAAAAGGAAAAAGAGGTTGTGTTCAATTCTGCCAACTATCCCAATCCTACACTGACTACAAAGGTGAACTAAAAATCTTGGTCAGGTTGGATGACTAGCTTCTGTCTTCTGAATCTAGGCGAGATGAATGACATGGTTAAAGGACAGAAAGATGAGTGATTTCAGATAAATTCATCCAGAGGAATCTGATAACAACGTCTTCTAAACTGTAGGGGAACAAGAAGATGCTGAATTAGGATTTGACTTCCGGGACATGAAGTTTTTCCCTTAAGAGACCAGAAGAAGGCTTTGCCCTTAAGCAAAATGGAAGAGAAGGTGATGGAGGACCTGACACGGCCAGAAGAACTGACTGGAATGTAAATAAGGGAACGAATTCGCTACAAAATAGTGTGTTGTTTTTAGTTCACAGACAATAAAAAGTTTGTAGATTATGTATTCACAGTAATAGACAACTACAAAAGTAGTTGCAAAAGAGCAATGAAGTGATGCTTTTTACCACCTACCGGAGTTCACTCTTTTATCCTGCTGCATTAAACTGATGAGATTTTTCCACTGAAATATTTTTTTCTGTTGGAAACTGCTTTTCTGCATACACTAAAACTTTTTTGGGAGAACTTTCAATTGCAGTGACAATATGCTTTCACTAGACAGAAGTGGAACAGGATGAGGAATGTAGGGACTTTGAGTACTCTCACTGTCTATACAATTCCTAACTTGCAGAGATTTCAGACAGGCTTAGGAAACAGAGAAGTGGCGAGAGGAAAGGCTTCTACCTTCCACTTCTACCTGACCTTTTAGAAGATTCTTCTCAATTTTATCCTGTGGGAAAATATGTAATTGGGCCTGAACAGATGATCTTTCGAGGTCCCTTCCAATCTCTAACATTCTGTGATTCTGTGATTCTGTGATTCTGTGAACAGGGGGGCTCTCTGCCACCCTCCTCTCTTCTCCACTGAAAAAGGAGAGAATAAAAATAAGTTTATTTTATTTTTCATCTGAATTTAAGGCAACCTTTTTTTGTTGCTTGCATAAATGTGAATTTTAGATATTTCTAACCATTCCCAAGGTCTGGAATGAAATAAAGTCACTTGAGAGCTAAAGAATGGCATGTTGTAGGATATCACTAGCCATATGTTACTTGTCTTGGATAACTCCTGCTGAATCAGGATCTAAAGGACAATAGTCACTAGCCATTCTGTGGTCTGGAAGCAAAGGAAGGACCAGATTAGGCTATGAGAGAGCTGTTGGGAAGTCAGAGCACATGTCAACCTAAGCATTCAATGTCTCACAAAATTCATGTCACAAAATTAGTTTAAATAATTGCTTTAAACCATAGCTTTAAACCATAGTTTTAAACTATAATGAAAGAACTTAAAACAAAAGGACCATAAGAATAATGACAGACGACTCAGCATAAGCAACTAAAGGGCTTAGGGTTAGGTCTAGTTGTATTTAACAGCTTCATTATTGATCAGAAATCACACAAAGGGATCACAGAGATTAGAAACGCAATGAGGAAAAAACATCACATTTAGTTTCACAGTACCTAATCTAAACAGAAGCTTTGTCAGGAATAAAATCCACTCTGAAACCTCAGGCTTGAAACCTAACAATCACAAAGATGTGTTCTCCCTTTCTGAACTTTAGAAGGGATTGTACTGTTATGATCTAGGGCCACCTAATAAGCACCCTCTTCTCTGCTCTCTGTGATAAATATCAGTGCTATGCAGATGGAAAGGTATAACATATATATTACATCTTTATAATATTGTCTAACGACAGAGGAGTCCTGCTGTTGGGGTGGAATCAATATTAAAGACCTGTTGTGGTGGTTCCACCAGCTGTGATTTAAAAGTGACAGGCTTATTTTTTTACAAGCTTCTGTCATCAGCTGTAGTCATGGACTGAAAAAACCTGAGGAGATATCAAATAATAAAGACCTTAAGAAAGTAATAATAATTTTGTTTATGTCAAATTATCTGAGACCACTTCCAAACAGCACTATTATTTATATTTACTTATCCATCTTATTTTAAATTTCTGATAAGAGTAACTCCTCCATAAAACTGTTTTGTAGGCAGAAGTCTGATAAACTTAAGTGCTGCATACCTGAATCTGACAATTTTCTTTTTTGTTGTCTGAAGAAGATAACTGAGCCCAACAAATAATTTTTTAAGTTTGAGAAGAACAACGAAATAGGACACACATAAAATATGTTATACTATAGCTTGTGTGTGCTTCTACAATTCAATTTTCCTAGTTTCAAGAGAATTTTTCAAGAAACCAGGTTCTAGCATGGTCTTATTACATTTATTTTTCAGGAATAAAAAGCAAAGAAATCAGCTGAGACAGTTAAGCCTGAAAAAGTTTTTCAAACAAATTTAATAAACTATGTTTCATCAGTACATATAACCTTTGGAGTATAAAACTGTAAGAAGAAACATTTACATTTAAATAACTAAACAAATGTTTCAAAAGAACCACTATAGTCCATCAAATAACTATACTGTTATAAATACAGCATTAAAAAAGCAGACGGAAAAATGAAACATTTAAGGAGGATAATCATAGCAATTAAATAGATGGGATAGTTCCCTTTTCACTTGAAACTGCTTATTTTTACTATAATACATAACAGGTAACTCTTGCGCCAAAGATTGTGTTATTAAAAATACAATTATTTTTCACTAATCTTATCCTCTCCTTTCAGAGAAAAATTTTAAATCAGCTCTGCAATCTTGTGAATGCAGGAAAACTCCTCCCTTAACTCACAATCCATTAAACTTCAGTGGGGACAGGCTGTCCCTTCACATTAACACATTTTCAAATAAAAGTTAAGGTATATGACTGAAGCAGAAAGTTTTCAAGAAACTGGAAATCTTCAGGAAATTTAACCTGGCTAGCAGGGCTAAAAATCTACCTGAAATAATTAAACTCAAAGCTTACAACACTGATCATACCTTGTTTCAGGGAATTATTTTTGTGAATTGCAGTCAGCATGGAAGAGTAATTTTGCTCAGAAATAAACTTTGCCTCAACTTAGAACAAACAAACAAACAGACAAACACAAAACCCAAAAAATCCCCCCCCCCCAAAAAAAAAAAAAAAAAAAAGGTTTATCTCGATATTCCAGTCTCAAGTGCTCATCTTAAAAAGCTTTACTGAGAATTCATTAAAACTTACCCACTGTGCCTTAGCAATCTGAATCTGATTTTGTGACCTTTATGTCTTGCTTTTAAAATTTCAATCTGTTTTAAATCACTACCCTAGTTGGTTTCTTTTCTACCATTTGCCTGGCCCAAAATACTCCTTGTTCACCTCAACTGTTTTGATCCTCACTCACGTATAGTATGATTAATGCCTGAAGTAGAGATGTGTTAAGCATTTGCTTTGGCCAGCTTATTTTTTCGCTTTGGTTTAGTTTTGTTTTTTTTTCTTTGAGTCTTTTTTTATAAGTATGAATTTACTTCAGACTGGAAAATGACAAGAGGCTTATGCCAATCTTATTTTCTCCCCCTTTAAACAAGTTTTATTTAAGCAATACTAAACACCATAGCCGCAGTGCAGTACCTTTTTTTTTCTGGCTTGCAGGGTGACCCATTTACTTGAAGTATCAAATGACGGAGAAGGAAATACGAGCTCATGCATAAATTTACTTCTCTTTGGGATCAACCTTTTGACCTCCTTGAAGACAACGATCAAGTTATTTCTTACTGTCTA
>WKFP01014772.1:887025-971071 GCA_011057875.1 Pterocles orientalis | reverse complement strand
AGTTTTGTTAAAGAAAAGAAATGTGTCCTGGTAGAATGTCAGTTTTTCTAATTTGAATTTTTATTCTTTATTATTCTAGCTAACTCCAATATTTAGAAAATCCTACATCCTGTTTCCTTTAGGCTTTATGGTGTTTTGAACACAGATGTGCATGTCTTAAGTTAGATTCAATGCTCTAGTTCCATGTATTATGAACGTCAAAACTAAGATCCAAATTTCAAATTTTTTAAAATTTTCTGAAATGTTCTGAAATTTTTTTTTTTATTAATTACGATACTTATTAAATGGTTACAGGTTCAGAGTGCCACACAACAGTTAAGTGGTCAATTTACTTCATTTTTTTTTTTTCTGGTTTAGGTATTGTTGGTTTTTTGGGGTGGGTTTTTTGTTGGTAATTTTGGTTTGTTGAGATTTTTTTTTTTGTACAGCTGTGTGTTTCTGTACAACTGTCTCTTTAATAAAGCACCTCTATGCTTTGTGTATACTGAGCATGTACAAACTTCACTGCATTATATACTAAGCTGAGGAAGTAACAAAAATAGCTGGAGGCAAGCAAGCTGTTAAGACCCCAGATGGCCCATGCAGGGAAAAGCTTTCCATGACAGGAAGATGTTTGGACATGTGAAAGCTCAATAACTTTGTTTATTGCAGAAAATGGGAACCAGATCATCCCATTAACATGTGGCATTCTACTGCAAAGGGAAAGTCTTGTCACTACATGAAAATTAAATCACTGATGCTTCAGTGCTTCTACTGTCTCTTAAGATCTCATCAAGTGAATGGCAGGGATTCCATTCAGGATTTTGTGCCTTTTATGAACTGCAGCACATAGTTAATTTCACCCAGATTTTAACTATTTGAATTGCACTATGGTTTTAATGTACATCCACATCAATACAGTGCCTAAGATATTGGAGACAAATGTAAGAGTAAAACCAATCAAACAAAAAAATAAACACCACAGGAGCCATTATCACTAATACAATAGTTAGCCAGTAATTGAGTTGCAAGTCTCTGAAGGAAGACGAGCACAGTATAATTGTCTTGTAAACAGATGAGAAAACAAGATAGATTTTCATGAGAAAGTGCATTGGTGTATGATATTTTATTTCTGACAGTACAATAGAACTAAAATTATTTTCTATCTAGACATAATTTAAAGCACAATTACTCACAACCATTAGCTTTAATTTAAGAATTTGTTTTTCAGATTGTCCCAAGAGACCAAACTGACCTGGAACAATCAAGACCGTAAAGACAATCAGAAGACAGTGATGAATGTCATCAGTCCAAAAGGAGTGGTATGGTTCAGTAGTTACAACAAAGAAGCTAGGGAAAAGAAATTAGCTCACCAGACATTCTAACATTATTCTATGCCTCCTAAGTATAGAGTTAATGTGTTAAAGAATCTATATCTTCCTTGAGATCTTTCAAACCCCAGTCACTGTTTATTCCTTGCTTCAGTAAAGCACAGGGAACAAAATCCCAAAATTTCTAATGGCATGCATTTGCTTTGCTGTGTTCATTCTGTATATTTCTGCATCAATAATCTGTGAACATCCTGCAGCAAATTTTTGTGTATTTTCCGTTGACCAATTTAGCAGAAAACATACTGGCAAAGTGGATCTCTGAAAGTATTAGTCTTAAGTGAAAATTTAGAGGAAAGAGATTTTGCTAACTGTACATAGAAGGCTACAATTGCAAATTAATCATCTGATCTAATACCCATCTGTTTATCTGGAAACTTTCAACACAATTTACTGGGACTTGCATAAGGATACAAAGTTCAGGGTTTTAAAAAAAAAAAAAGAGAGCAATAAAAACACTGTCCTTACTAAAGTGTACAAATTTTCAGCTAATACAATTGTTTTGATAATGCATATGATTATGAAAAAAATTATTAGATTTAGGATTATGATAAAAAATTTTCCTACACTAACTACAATATCAGCTTCTTCTGACAAACCTCTTTTCTTCATGGCACCTGGTTACATCCATGTGTTAAGTTTCCTGCAGCTGGACTTTGAAGCATCTCTATTCCTAGTCTTTTACTGCATCACTACAATGTTGTTCCTGGGGAAAAGAGGTTTAACTTAATTCTTTTGACTTAATTGTTTTGATGATCAATTAAAATTCTCATTGTTTTCAGGAAGCTGTCAGGAGACCTACAGTGAAATGTAATACAGTTTGTAAAGTCTAATTAGCTAAATTGCAATATTTAATAAAGGAGACACCTTCCTGTAGTGACAATCAAGTCTTGTCACTAATTTTGTTCTCCAGGGATTTTCCTTTTTTTCTCTTTTTTATGCTAGCTTGCAAAATGCTAATTTTAACGGGATTTATGCAAACACTGTTAGATAATGTGCTCCATATTACATGTATTCACACTATATTTTCCCACTCTGAAAACTACAGTACTCTGCATTCTATAAAAGAGACATAATAAATGAACTAAGAATATACAAGGGGGATCATTACACTTCTAAAGTAATCTTTATTAAAGGAATAGATTTTAGACCAGCTGAAGAGCTGTCAGAGTACTCACTTACAGGCCATCTCACTCACAGGTAAACTTGGCCCTGAAATCTCAGTGTACACAGGAGATATGGTTGGCTGAATAGGTATGTCATTGCTTCTGACCAAGTACAGAAGCATTGTAATACAGAAAGAGAAAAAAGGGTTTGTCCATGTCATATTAGGCTAAGAAGGCTGAAGATTTCAGCCTCCAGTGCTTAAAGTTTTTAATCATTTCAAGAAGCTGACATTTAGCTTTTTCAGTGTAATTAAGTAGAATTATTTTCTCCATTACTAATATGGATTTACTACTTAAAATAAGAGCCTAATAAAGCCCAAGTTGTAAATGACTTTGCATGTTAGATGCAGCTCGAAACTTTATTGCTACCTCTGTTTTACTTGCTTTGATAAACTGTTCCAAAGCAGCAAAAATGCAAAAAGACAAGAGATGATTTAACAGACTTTTATGATGCTTTAGGCTATGTTTATTGAGGTACAAAATATTTGGTCTTGGGCTACCACATAACGGGAATGCCCCAGCTTCACTTTAAAGCCAAAGGCAAAATAATTTTCTCTTGTCGCCAAATATATCTGCAAGCACTGTAGACAGAAGCCGCTTGCTTTTAAACATCATCACACAGCATTTTAAGATGAAATCTTGACAGATACCACGTGATGTTCCTTTAAGCTTTTAATGTCAAAGCCCTTAGTTGTGCCCCTTGTGAACTTTGGAGCTGCAGAAGCTGAAGCACTGAAGAGTTTTGAGCAAATCAAATTCCATCCTGGCACTAAATATCTGAACTCTCAGTGCAATCTTTGAGTCAGTGCGTGCTCTAGTGCATTTATTTGGTTATTGGTCGAACAGAGCTCAAAGACCAGGGACTGTTTATTTTCAGTCCGTGCTGGAGTTCGGTGAGAAAGGTGCTCTACATTGCCAACATATATAGTTCGCTCTAACTATTGAGGGGCAGAATTTCCAATAAGCAGTATTTTAATTTAAAGATCAGTGAGATGAGAAAATTGCTTCAATGTTTTATAAGAAACATGTATTCTTTCCTGTAACTAGAGGCATGTGAATGAATGAAATCACCTATCAGTGAATATTACCCTCCTTACCGTATTCTATCCTTACTATCACCTGCTCCTTTTTACAGCACGCTCAGAAAAGCATTCAACTGCTATCAGCAACTGTAAGCTCTCATACTGACAAATACAATCTGTGATCCACTCAACATCACTCTGTTTACTGACTCTCCAGTTTTGCCATTCTCTGTAGGAAAATCTCTCTAAAGAGCTTCAAATTCTTGATTGATATATTGAAACTCATTTTTTTCTGTGGACAAACAGTGAAAAGATTCTTATACTGTTCAGAAAAAGAAACGTAAATATCCAAGCTAGCTCCAAACCACAGAACTACCTGAACAAAAGTCTTTAAATATTTATACTCTGGAGAAATTATAACATGCTGGTTTTTTCCTATGAACACACTTGAAAAGCAGCACTTACGCTCATCTACAATACAGTGATCACCCAGGGAGACAATTCTTGTCCCAGAGTCATCGCACTGGGTCTGTTTTTTTCAGAGAGAGAAGAAATTGAAACGTTCCAGTTTAAAACTAACAAAATCCTGACCACTTAATGCAATTTTCCAGATGGATATCTATCTAACTTTTTAACTATTGTTAAAGTGACTCTTTCAGAGCTGGAGTCATGAAACCCATCATATTCTAATTTTCTGAAAGCTTGATAGAACCAATATTCTTAGTACAGATGAAGTGCAATGAAGCACTTTCTTTCCCATAGGAGAGTCTTCCTCTTATATTCTTTGATGCCAACTAACCTTCACATCTGCTATTTCCCTATTGATTGCTGCAAGTTGGCACTTTTGTAGAGCATCTGATGAGGCAGTTCTATTCAATGACAGCACTTCCTTTTCAACAAAAGGAGTGTAGTAAAATAGCTGTGTGTTTCCCTATACCTTCAGGGGAAATGCTGCATACAAATTATGCAAACAAACATGTAGTCATCATTTATTTGTGTGTGTATGGAGAAGAAAACCATTTGTTCCTTCTATGCTGAACTACTGCCTATGCAAAATCATGCAAAGTAGATCTGGTTTTGAATTTTTTAAGCAAATAAGGAATCATTCTGGGTCCCACTTAAAAAATCCATCTCAAAATGCACAGTGTTCACTATGGAAATAAGCTTGAAATTAGTCATCACTTAAAACATGATCCAAACATACATTTACAAATCAGCAATGCACATTAGAGAATATCAGAACAAAGAATTTGTTTGGTTTGCTGTCCTTGAAAACAGCCAAATCAAAAATTATTTTTTCAAGTAAAATCAAATAATTTCTTCTTGACACATATTACACAAATGAAATACTTCATTTGAAATTAAAATAGTAAATAATATCAATTACCTAAGAGTCCTCATTTATAACGCTGTGGTAAACACCAGCATGACAAAAAGAAAAGCTTGTCATGTTTAAATTAGAGATCAAATATAACATTTTTGTTTCAAACAGACTGAAACTATTAAACAGACCGAAGCTATTAAACCACTGGTGTTTTATTTCCATTTTACTTTGACTTTCCTCTAGTCCAAGCCTCTGGATGTGTAACATTTAACTGATTTTCTTTCCCTCCCTTTTTTTATTTTTAGTGAAACTTCAGATTCTTTAAGTTTTAATGGCCACAATTTGTTCTGTGTATAGTCTTACCTGGAATTAGCTATGTTGTGTTTTTTTTTCCTTGTATGTCTTGAAGCCTAGATTCACAATGGTATTGAAACACCTAATACCTACTGAAATTAATGAGAACTTTATGAAAGAAGCATAGAAAGAAGAAATAAGAAATAAGGATACTGTTCCATCCTAGGATTTTCAAGTTGTACAAATATTTTAGCAGGTTATTCCCACAACAATTGATTTGCTTTAAGTTGAACCAGTACAACTAAGAAAATAAAACAGAAATTGCTTTGTGAGCAGGACAGAAAGTAAAAAAAAATTGTTCACCTCTTCAACCAACTTTTCTACTAAAGGGTAGGATCAGACATAATTCATTCTACTGACAATATTTTAACAAAACTCTTAAAGATTCTCATTAACTTATATTCAAATCAACAATATGATTCACCTGTCACAGTTAAAACAGGGCCAGGACAGAGGTCCGCAATTGTCCATATCATCTGTTAGCATGGGGCTTGGAACAGTTTTGGCCTGTGCTAAGGAATAACCTCCCAAATAATAACCTGAGCTCCCAAATAATAACCTGAGCTCCACCCCAAGACAATAGCTCAGGAGATGTCAAGTACACCCCAAAGTCTGATTCTCATGGGGTGTTTGTGCATGATCACCTAATTTTGATGGAAAAGAGAGTTTATCCCAGTAACCTTGACTTTAAAAACAGTCCTGGTCTGTTTCATTTACTATTACGAATATAGCCTGAAAGTATACAAGACATGAGACATACAACATGTTTGGAACAATATACTTAAAACACTGCGTAAAGGTTTCTGTATGTATTTTACATTATGCTCTAATAAAGATTTTATTTCAGTGTTAAAACAACCCACTGCAAAATTCTTACTTCAAAATGTTGGATCAGAAATCATGACTCTTTAACAACAAATTTTTAGATAGCTTTCGAACACTGGAACAGATTTCCTAAAGATGGTGTCGATGCCCTAAGCCTGTCAGTGTTTAAGAGGCATTCGAATAATGCCCTGAATAATTTACTTTAACTTTTGGTCAACCTTGAAGTGATCAGACAGTCAGACTAGATGATTGTTGTAGGTCCCTTCCAACTGAAATAGTCTATGAATTCTATTCTATTCTATTCTATTCTATTCTATTCTATTCTATTCTATTCTATTCTATTCTATTCCAGCTTTAATCATCTTCCCTCTGTTTCACCTTCTAATCAAGAAGCCCAAAAGTACAGAAAAATAAAATTTGCAAAAGAGAATTAATGATTTGGAATCTGGAGGCTGCAGCTTGTTCTGGATGTGTGCAAATTTTATTTTTTCTGTGAACAAGCTTCTTAGTTTTTCTGTGTCAGCCTGTTAATCTTCTATATGCATGCAGAAGCCCAAACACATGAATAGAACTTGATTATACAATTAAAGAAACAGGAATCAATAAGTGCAGTGTTGTCATCATCAGGATTAAATGTGAGTCTATGTTCTAAAAATTTACTATGCCAATTCTTCTGCTTGCTTATTCCTGGCTATTCTTTTTTAAACCAGGGAAAACAACCAAACAAACAACTTTAAACAATTATCCCTTTCCTCTAAATGCATTGAGTTGCTCTAACAGCTGAAAATTAAACCAAATCACAATTTTGGAAATCCAAATACTGTCTTAGAGGACGACAACATAAAAATATTTGGGGCTTGAAGTGGTCTTAGTAATGGCAATCTGTATATATCCTCAGATTTTTGATCACTTATTAACACCTACTGAGCTTTCATAATTGAGTTGACTCAATTTGCTGAACTGTATCTTTCAGTTTAAAGTTTCCATGAAAATTCTGACATAGAATATGTCAAGATTACCACATACTTCCAACAAAATATGCAAACAATTCAAACACATGACTCGTGCACACATCAAAAGCATGCACCTGTCACCCTAATTTAACAAAAAGAAATTAATCAGTCTCATAAATGTAAAAAAAAAAATGACAAGCTATACAGCAGATGACACAGCAACATCTGTCCTGCTGGTGGAGGACAAATGTACTCAATCTCTCCACAAGTAATTATATGGAGTCATATAAGCAATGCAAAATGGTGGATTGTGTTTATTGTTTGCTACGTTTGCTTTTGTTTTTGAAGCAGAGTTTTGAAATCACTGGTTTATTTTAGAACTCATTGTCACCGGTTCAATCTCTTTAGCTATGGCATTTACAAACACAGACCACAATTTTGGCCATAGTCCAACTCAGACTGTAAGCCAAAATTTGAACATTTTTATAATTTGAAAAAGATTTTTCTCTTTGGTTTTTTTTGTTCATTTCAGTACCAACACATAAGAAAAGAAACTCTTCACTGCCTTTAAACCAATAATCTATAAAACAAATATCCCCACAGCACTAATTAAGTCAGTCAGTTTTATTATGGAATTAGAATTATTTGTATTATTCCTTATAAAAATAATTAATTTGCATACATAGATATTTTTAATCACAGCCTCTCCCTACAATCATACTGCAATTTATACACTTATGAAAGTTGTCTAGTGCTTAAACAGTGACAAGAGATTTTATAAGCCACCTACACATCAAGCATCTAGACCAAGGTACTAATCTAAGCTTCTCTATAGTCCATGGGAAAAGTTCTGTAACTCTGGAGAACACTGTCTTTCTAGGAAATTTACTTAAGGTAGTATGGAAGAACTGCTTTCTGGACCCTTTTGGTTTCTTTCCGGTGCTGATAAAAAGAAACCAGGTGATTACCTGCGAGGAGAGTAGGTATCTACATTTCGGAGTGAGGAGAAACCTGCCCTACATGTTTCAAAAACTACATCTTTCCTAATAAAACAAATCATCTGGGACGGTCTGTGTTCAAGCTTTGAGACCAAAACACAGGATCTAGTTATATCTTCCTATTAGATTCTGTCAATCAACACTTGAGATTCTTTCTTGACCAATCCACCAACTAACTAATCTATCGCTAAATTTACCATTTACCAATCTATTGCTAGTACAGTCCTTCTCTATGCATTTTGAAAAACTTCAGGAATACAGCCTATTCCTGGTTTTACCCATTATTATTATTTCAGGGATGCCATGCTTTGTTTTAAAATTCTTATATCTATAAAAGAATAACAAATTACCTTTGATATACAATTCACCTTTGAAGGGAAACAAGCTACTTTAACTATTGATAATATTATAATAGGCTTTGTATAAAATACAGTGTAAGAAAATAGAATATTAAAAATTTTACTGACAAATACATAGTAACAGGAGACTTTTAATAATTTGATTCCATCATTAACATCAACAAATATAAAAATAACAAAAAACATATCAAATCACGCAACATTACAGCTGGAACATTTGTAGGTTTTAGTGGTTTTGTTGTTAGATTTATTCCACTAACGGTTAGAGATTCAACTTATCAAAGCAATTCTATATTTCTGAAAGGAAAATTGAAGACCTGAAGATTAAGACCAAGAATCTCAATGTTTTTTGAAAGTGCTAACAAATTTATTTGGATCGTCAGAAATCAAGCTCTATCTTGGAAACCTATTATTATCTCAAAAAGAATGTAAAAGATAACGGAGCCAATATTGATTATGAGGTGAACCTTATAGTTTCCCTTCAATCCTTCTTTCATCTTTGATGATGTGATTTGAAAAAACATCTGCCAAGACCATCAAATGTTCTTCATTATGAACAGGCTGTACAAACAAAAAAATACTCCTTAGTTTCAGAAAAGAGATTTCTTGTATGAGGCACCTGTGACTAGAAGAGGAAGCCATAACTGAAATGTCAATGTTTCCTCTGCTATCTTCTGACTTTATGGATAGCCAAACCCCTGACTAGAATACCATCGTTGGATTGCACATAGTTGATGAGCTAGACTCGGCGTCTCTATAACTCAAGGAACTGAAGCTCCATCAGGAATACTAGGTGTAGCCATAAAATAAATTAAGGAACCAAACTGTTGGTTTTGTTCAATCCGATTAAATTAATCAGAAATTCAACCTGAATAAAAATACACTTGAATGATAACTACCTGGACAGGCTTACACAGAAGTTTTAGCATCAAAGAAACTGTTCTTGGAGCTTCTTTGACAAATAAGGTAAAAGGGTAAAAAAGAGCTGGACGGCCTTCTCAACAAATCACAGAAAATGTTTGGCGCTTGTCTTCCCTCTTCACAGAAAGTTCCTTTAGGGACGCATCTTCCTTTTTTTTCAGAAAGTGCAAATGTATGAAAGAGTACAGACATATCATATAGAAGCTTCTTAAGAGTTTTGGGAGATTCCTTGTAAGTCAAGGAAGGCAAGCATCTCTTGTATTAAAAAAGAAAGACAGAGAAACAGAAAGGCAGTGAGAGCAGCAGAAAGAGGAATGGAACAGTTTTTATCTTACCATTGGCTGGCTTTCTACTGCACAAGAAAGTAAGAGTTCTCCAAAGAAAGAAAAAAAAAGTCAAGTCTTCAAAGGCCTCCAGGATATTTGCTGTATTATACAGCTCATTGAGGGGGTGCTGATTTCACTTCTCAAATGCAAAGATAGGCTACTCAAATACAAATACTTGAAGGTAAACAATATTACAACCTTTGTTAATTTTCACAATACTTAGTTTCTAACGAGAGATAATAGTTTACTAATAGTATGTATTAATATATTAAAAACTCTCATCATGCCCTCAAATGTCAATGATTCACAACAGAATTCATAAAATAAAAATGAGCACAAAACTTTTTCCCTTATGAATATTTTGGGTAAGGCAGAAACAGAAGCTGAGCTGTGGAAATTATTAATTGATCCAAAGACAAAGAAGACCATCCTAATGTCAACTTTTAATTTATTTTTTATGTTTCTCTTCATCTTCCTTTCAAAAATGACTATTGGGGGGGGGTGTCCAATTCATATGGTACCTATTTAATTTAATATTTTGATTATTGTGAATGACTAATCTTGTTTTCACTGAAAAGTTATGTATATTTCTTTGAGAAGACCCTAAAAGCATTTGTATGTGTTTCATCAGCTTCTAAGAACCGTAGCTGGCAGCAGGTGTAAATGATAAATATGAAAGCTGTGATTTTGGAGCACAATTATTCATGAATACATGTTATCCATCAGCTTATTAAGAGTGCTTACTATCTGGATATATGGCATAATGCAGAGTAAATCTTCACAGAAATGAAAAGTTGACAAGTTCTTGTGTTCATCTTTTCCTGCCCACAGTATAGGAATGGGAGAAAAGGGTATAAAGAATGAGGAATAGGGAACAGGGAAATGGAAGGGAAAAGGCACAGGCATGCACAAAGACAAGGGTGGGAAGGTAGTGGATTTCTACCACGTTCCATCTATTTTTTAGTTTCATGCCTCAGCACTGATGTAACATGCAGCCAAACATATGCTCTTATTTACTGCAGGAACAGTAATGGCTTTGATAACCCCAGACAAGGGGGAAGGGTCAAAACAGCATAAAACCGCTTCAGTCACTTTGTCTCAGTACCCAGACAGTTGGAATGAGGCCCTTTATGTGAATTAGTTCTGCTTTCTGCCCTCAGAATCAAAAGAAAGACAGTTCACCTCAAATAACTTAATGGTATCAAATTTATCTTAATTTCTTCTATTTAGAATTCAAATGCACTGCTGCCCTTGTTATAGTCTATATTAATGCATCATCTAACTTACCTACCTCTACCTAGCTTCCTTGATCTTTTAAAGAAATAAGTAGAACTCAGTGAAGCGTTTTGAGGCCTCTAGACAAAGCCTATATCTCATTCTCACAGACTTTGCCATTGCAGATTCAGTTCTTAAAAGTGTATGGAGTGACAACAGACCTTGCTTTATAGGTTTTTAGCTGTGCCTGCTTTTTTTATACATTCAGAGAAGCAGTGGTTAACCGAGTAGGTGTTCCTGCAGAGAGGGAATAATCATGGGAAAAGGGAAATAATGCATTTTCACTGTATGTGTTTTTAGCAAATAGTTCCAAACCACCATGATCAAAAAGAAGAAGAAAAAAAAAAATACATATTTATATTAAATTCCCTTTTTAGTCAAAAGTGCTACGTATATTTTTATGAATAAGAAAAAGCCTGTATTTTTTACATTCAAATGCAACTTATCTGTAAAGTGAAATAATTTTAAAGCAAACAGAACATGTATCTGTGGTATCTGCTGCCAATTATTTTTTAAGTGTTACCCAGATCAGCACATGGAGTCTAGGACTGAAAAAATTGTTTTCCGTTAGTCACTGTCAGTCCATGGATATCTGAGAAACTCAGAAGTGTTGTTTCTTTCATCTTTGACTTGCAACAATTCCACCAAATAATTGATACGCACTGCTAACCTTCATAATGTTTTATTTGCAGCATTCAACTAAAGGTTCTATGTGTGTATATGCCCATGTGCTTGGACATGCATACTTACTTGGTAAGCAGGTAAACGTTATTTGCCTATTACAAAGTTCAAGCCAAGGTTTGGAAAATCCCCCTGAAGTTATACAGGCTTTATGCATGCCAGTGCCAACATCACTCAAGACAAATGAATGGCATTTATACCTTTATTCTTGCTGCTATGCTTTCATTTATGTCAGGGGATCTATCAGTTGTAGTCTAGCTGCAAGCAGTGGGAAAATTCCCCTACAACTCCTTCTTTCAGCTTTAAGAGATTATTTTGGAGATTTTGCAATGTATAGGTAGAGTTCCATGCTATTTGTTTTAACAATAGCCTGAGAACTTGCAAAAAGAGTATAGACACTAGAAGCTGAACTGTTGCCCCCAGAATTTCCTGAGGGAGGTGGTAACAAAATCATTAGGGTAAAAAGCAGGGGGAGGAACTGAAAAGGGTCAGCAGCATGGATCTTTGTGGAGAAAAAACAGTGCAGGAAGGAGTGGAGGATATTGCAGAAAAGGAGAGCTGGAGTATAAAAGTGGGGCTTGAAGAAGTAAAGGAAAGAAACTGGCAAATGTAAATGATAAATACAATAGTCTGTCAGATAATTCTAAGGCGTAGGAGTCAGCTTTCCTGAATTAGTCCTCTATGTGCCTTTCACCAACTGATCTTGAAAAAGACGCATTCCGTTTCAGTGCTTCAGCTTCCTTATCAGCAAACCAAGGATATAAAATATACTACTCCCATGGAGAACTGCGAAAACCTTTAATTCACGGTGCAGAAGTAATGACAGTAATCTACTGCTATTAGAAAATGAAAAATCACTTGTTTTTTACTATTTAGTATGCAAATTCCTGGTAACCACAACTAAGAAAAGTTCCATTGTCCATGGTACTGCACAAAAACATAGAAAGAAAAAAATTCTGACATTGAAAGGTACATATACAAAAAATGATAAGAAAAACAAAGTTACACAGCAACTTCACAAAAACCAAAATCTTAAAACTGTAGAGCACAAAGATGCATATGTGCTGTAGTAGTTTTTTTGTGTGTGATGATTGAAAACTGGTACAAATAGAATTTCAGAATTGTCATACAGCAAGAAAACAGACTCTGTGATTTTGAGAAACATAGACTGAGAGATCACAGAAATCAGAGGCAATGAAAAATCTGACCATTTTTATCCAAGAGTAGTTAGCGTGGGATTATGTACCTTTCATGAGAATCATAGAATCATAGAATCATAGAATCATAGAATCATAGAATGGTTTGGGTTGGAAGGGACCTTAAAGATCATCAAGTTCCAACCCCCCTGCCATGGGCAGGGACACCCTCTACTAGACCGGGTTGCTCAATAATGAGAATAATAAATGCATTTTGTTTTATTCCAAACAGGAAGGAAGACAGGCTTTTGAAACTTGAAAATGGTCAACAGTGACAAAAGCAGCCAAGAGAAAGGAAGAGAAGTTTGTAAGTAAGAAAAATTCCACAATTTGAGAAACACCAAAATACATATCAGGAGTGGAAACTACAAGCCTAGCGGGAGTTATAGCTTAGAGTTTACTTTCACATTTCTTTCCTTCTAATTCTTGGATAATACTAAGGTTTTCTTTGTTGTTCCTAATGAAATGGCCCACCACACCCACCAAGCATATAACAGACTATTTCCTTTCCAAGCTTTCCAAGATAAGTAGATCTTAAGAGAAGACAGTATTGAAAATTTCCTCTGCCTTCTGGCTTCTAAAAGGAGTTGCAATGTCATGTTTCTCAGACGACAGGGAGGTATACGATAATCTGGAGGACCTAATAAACCTCTGGAGACACCATTCTTCTTCATCGAAGCTGTTTCAAAGGGATGTTTGGCTCACAAGGGTGTCATTTTCAACCCATATCCCCTATAGTGTTCAGGACTTTAACTTTAGCAGGTTTTAATCTAGTAGCTTCTTTGTCTGATTCCTATTAATGTTCTCGTTCAAAATGCACTCCTCTTTTGTATTAGCACCACACAACTTTGGCCAGGTTCCAAAGTATTTTTAATAAATAATTCAATTGACTGCTATATAGATAATTTATGCAGAAATTATTGTCAGTCTCATGGGCAGCTATCAAGCCTCACTGTGATTGGAACTAATAACAATTACCAAATACGATAATTTAATTTAACATTAGGAAACCACCTGTTGCCTTCATTTCTTGTTGTAACATAATGCCACTGTTTTACTCAATCCATTCTCATTAAAACAAGGCAAGCAGCTAAGGAAGAACATACACAGAGATGATAAATTTATTCTTTCAATCATCTTTGTGCAACCTCTCCCAGAAGTCATACTCTCATAGATTTTTGAGGTAAGAGGGGAATACTAAAATCTAATCTGAGCTCCTGTAAAATGAAGGCTATCTATTTCACTGAGCAGCCTCTAAATCAAAAGCAAAATGTTTGGGCTATACTATATCTATTTTCCTCACAAAGCATGTGATGGATGAATCCAGCCACTCCTAGATAAGTTGTAGCAGTGGATAATTACTCTCATTCTTAAAAATATGCACCTTATTTCTAGTCTGAATTTTCCTAACTTCAGCTTTGAAACATTGGATCTCATTATGCCTTTTTTCTGCTAGATTAAATAGTCATCTGCTGTCAAAAGTCTCATTCCATTACGGCTCTTACAGACCATGATCAAGTCACCTCTTAACCTTCTCTTCAGCTAATCAAACACACTAGACTTCTTTAGACTCTAACTACAATGTTTATTTCCAGACCTACAGTCATCCTTTCACCTTTAATGAACTCTTTCCAATTTTAAACATATTTTGGAAGTGTGGTCAACAGAATAGGACACAATAGTCCATTAATAGTTTTCCTAATGTCATATAAAAAGGCAGTGTTATTTCCCACTCTATATTCACTTGTCTATATATTGGAGAATATAATACATACCGCTTAAACCCCTCCTTTACCTTAGTCATAAAACTGAAAGTATTTTGAAAGGAATTTAAAATGTTTTTTTACATGTTTTTTAAAACGATTTTTTACACAGAATGCAGAAAATGCATGCAACTCTGCTGTCTTTTATATACTACCCATGCATAAAAACTCCTAAAAACAGAATATACTAGCTAAAACTTTTGAAAATGTACCAAAGACCAGACAAATATTGTTAAACACCTCTCTCTTTGGAAGAGCTGAGACAACTTTGTGCTACCAAACACAAGGAGTTACAGAACAAACTATCCTCTCTCCCTTCATGCATACCATTCACTAGTTTAAGCCCACTTAAGTGCTTCTTAAAGCTAGAAAAGAAAGATTTCTCTCAAATCCAGAAACGTATTTATTTCAAATTGAATTATCTTAGTAACAGGTTAAAAGGAACAGAAAAACTGGAAGAATCTGAGCTTTTTATATGGTCCCCAAATTTAATTCAAAGGTTTCTCAAAAATACAAAGTCCAAAAGACTTTTCTCAGTTGAGCCACTAATATCCTTACTGTAGTCCAAGTGCTTGAACAAAGACTGCAATTATGTATAATGCTATTCAAGTGATTCTGTAACTCCTAATCTGACAAAACTCATTCTTGTACACAACTATAAAGAGATCTGTCTGGGCAAATTGTTCAGGTTTCTTCACTTACTCCACTGCTATAAATTCAATTATTTAAGCAAAAAACATCAAATAAATTGCCTTTAATTTTCCATGAGAGATTTTGCATGTGTTTCCTTTGGTATCCTGCAAATCCTCAAAAAAGTGATGTTCAGTTGCTTTTGACAGCAGTGAGAATCATATTCATTGCTCCTCAGCAAGGTGCACAAACTTTCCCCCCACAATCAGGATATCTTTTCAAACAGAATAAAAATCTTACCTTGAAGAAAGTCATGGTTGCTCCATCTTCAACTGCTCCATACTCTATCTTTGTCTGCTTGGCCAAATCATCAGCTGAATCAATAGGGGATTCCATACGTTCCACTGTCAGAAAGGCGGCTAAATTAGCAGTGTACGAGGAAATGATGATAAGTGTGAAAAACCACCAAATGCCTCCCACTATCCGGGTGGAGAGGGCTTTGGGCATGAGTTCAGAACCTAATGAAAACCAGGGGAGAAAGGTGAAACCAATGCACAAAAAACAATTAGCAAGTGTTCACCACTTTTTGCCACAGTGGAGAGATGGAATCACTGTGCAAAAAAATCTTTAAGCTACAGGCTTACATATACTGCTTGTACAAACACACACAACCGGAGTGAAAAATAAGAACTGATTACACTAATAAAGACAGATCTTTTGGAGCTGTGGGAGTCAAATGATAGTAATGGGAGACTCTATGATCAGTGCCTTTCTAAAATTTTTATATATATATATATAGCAATGTCAAAAAAGCTGTTAGTTGAACGGGCTTTCCAGAAAAAATCCTAGCTGGACTGAATCTCTAAGTTAATACTAATATTGAAGAACTTATACAGTTCTTTGTCTCCAAGGCACTAAATAATTATTTAAGTATTTTGTAAAAATTTGCTTGAGTAAATAAAAATAAGCTGTTGATGAAAGAAGCAGATACAAAATAAAGTGTTTCATACTTGAAATTCAAATCTGATAGCTATTATAAATAGGCTTTTGATTTTTGCCATTTGCATTGTTGTAAAGGATTGTTTCTTGACAACTTAGATAAAGAAATTAACATCTCCCATCTCTATAGTTAGCCCCACAATTTCAGATAAACATGGGTGGCTATGCCACACAATTTAATAGAACAGCAATGAAAATATCAGACTGCTGTGCATAAACTAGATAAAGATAGGTTATAACTCATTGCTGGAGTTGCCTGCTCATGGCACTAAAGAATGGAGGGGGTAACAGACACTGTACAGTAGTTTGCATAATTGTTAATGCTAATTTAGAGTCTAACAAAACAAATTGAAGCACAGAATCTCCTTTTGTGCCTGGTTACTAAAGATAAAATTCAGTGCAATTTACAAACACAAATATATATTATAAATGAGAATATATGGATTTTTTTCCATAACATTATAACATAATGGAATGAAATTTCTAATTATGTCATATAAACAATTACAAGGTTCACTGTAAGAACTTTACATAAAATCTTTTAGAAGTATCCAGAAACTTGTCTCCAAACAGTTTTACCATATCCACCATACCATTGTAAAGAAGCAATCGCTTTTTGTTAATTGATCACTATCCTTGCTTTTAAATCTCCTGGGTAAAATGGAATGAAGGCAAGATGGACTATTTTATTACTGTTAAATTTTAGTGTTCATATTGAATTATTTAAGGAACTGGTCCAGCAAGGTAACACATCTTCACAAAAATGAAAGGTTATGCCAAACTTCCAATGTCAATGACAAAGAAAGAACAGAAAGGGGAGCAGGAGGCAGGGAGGGAGAAAGAAAACCAAGGAAAGGAAAAAAGAAGTGGTATCATAACTGGACTATCATATTCAAAAACAGCCCATCTTACCCTGCAGTTCATCTTACCCTTGCTGTTTCAAACAAAAAAAGCTGACAGACTTGGACATGACAGCCAACTCCAGCGCCAGAATCTGCCTAGAATTCTGCAAGGAAAAAAGTAGAAAAGTACCTTTCTGATGTAGCTGCTCCTAGGCCCTGTTAGTCAGACACTTAGACACCATAACACTAACAGATTTCCCAATAAGCCCACCATCATCAGCTCTTTTTAATTGCTCTCATTTCTTTTAAAAAGTAACACCAGTAAAGTCAGATAAGGACTGGGAAGAAAAGAAGAGTGGAAACATTTGCCGCAGTTGCCCCAATTACCACAAGTTCATACTTTACCAAGGATTGAAACCAAGCATCACCTAGGCCCGTGAAACAGAGCCTGGTTAGGGGCTGACTGTCATGTACCCAAGGTAACGTCATGTCCAGCACTATATCCCACAGTTTCCTAGGAGCAAGGGGTGTCAGCAAGACATGCATGAGTTCCCTTTGTCATGTATCCTCCAGCACAAAACAAATGTTTTGTGAAGAAGCAGCATTTAATCTGAGTATGGCCCAAGCTATATTATATTCTTTCTAATGGAAAGTAGCTGCTGTTAGGTGAGAATCTCTGTGCTTGCATAAAAGCCTATTTTTGGATGACTTTAGGCTCTTGAGAAATCTTTTTTTAAGAGAAATTATCAAAAATCAAGACTGACACTTCATTCTTAGAATGATGCTTCTGAAAGTCCATTAAAAGATGCATTGAGTCAAAGGCAAAACTATCTAAGGCAAGGACAGAGGGTCAGCCTTAATTCTGAAAAATTCATTTTCCTTCATGGAAAACTATTGTCCTCCAAAAACGTCTTTTAAAATTAATGTTTTTCCTATTTTGATTGTCAAGAAATGTTTAGATTCTAGGGATTAAAATTCCTTATTCTTGCAAAAAAAATGATGCAAAAATCTAAATCATTTTCTTTCCTTCCTCCAGAAATACTAAGAGGTACACAGGCACATAAGGAATAATACTCAGCATTAATCCTGAGAACTGAGAGCAGAATTCAGAATAACTTGTTTTATTCAGTATCCAGTTTTGGTAGCTCCTTTGAAAGCAACCATTATCTTATAAACATGTACTTAGGAATTTTGCTTGGACTATATAATTTCTTGAAATCTATATTGATAATATACACTTATCAAAATATAGCTGTATCTTTATTTCTGATTTGGAATCCTGATGCCTTTTTACCCATTAATTCATATTTTTCTGAGCATAGTATACTTTTAATTGAGAGCTTAGAGACTTTTAAGTCTACAGACCTGATACATGACAGGACATTTATTACAGATACAGCAGAGCTTTGTGAACTTATTTGACAACTTAAAAGGAGGATTTATTTATAGTTAGTGTACTTATAATGAGAAGTTGTAAAAACTTTTGGTCAGATGTATCCATCAAACAGCTATACTACCATGCAGTAGCTCCTGCCAACTTTTTCTATGAATTTTTGGTGATATGCATTGTTTTTTTTTTCCAGAAAGGTCATTCTTTTTGGTGGTTTGTCAATAGAACTAATAGTCTTTCTTATTATGCTGTACTGCCCAGTGAAATTTCAGCACAAAAACCTGAATCTGTGTTATTCTGTGTCTGAAATATGTCTGAAATTATGTGACTGTTCAAATCCTTATGGGAAAGGGTAATAAAATGGTGATTATTTTTATCGATCTGTATTTTTGGTATACTTCAAAAATAAAAGGAATATGGTAAAGAAAATTATGGATTTTAAGTAATGTATCTCAGCTTAAGCATTTTACTAAGACAGTACTAGTTAAAATTTGATGTTGGTTATACTCTGAGCAACATGACTGTACATCTAACATTTTTATTGTCAACAATGACATCAGTTTTTTAGTGTATGCATTGTATATTATAGACTGCTTATTTAAATATCTAAGAATGGTCATTCTGATTTTTAAAGACACAAAATGTGGCAGGAAAGAGTTAAATCTCCTATATTTACCATTTTATTTTACAGGCACTAACTACTAAAGAAAATATGTCTGTTATTGAAAGATTTATAGATCAAAATTAAACAAATTTACGTTAGACTCTTGGCTGACAAAGATGTACTCTTTTTTGGGTTGTTTAAACAAAGACTTGTTAGGTAATGGACAGATTAGCTCTTTTACATGTTAGTAATGTACCTGTTTCTCTTTCGGAAATAAACTACTTAGTTATGCTGTGCTTCTAAGTTTTAAAAATTTTATCTGTCTTCAGGCTTATTCCTAAGGTGGAGTTTTGGAATGCCTGAATACACAAACATAAAAAAACCTGCTTTATGGTTACATACACAGAGGCACCCATGCAAGTGGCTTGCATCAGAGAGCTGTTAACCCCAGCAAAATGTGGGACATGGTGCCCAAGAGAAAGAGCAGACTGAATCGTATACCTTGCTGCATGAGAGCTCCAACTCCAAACCAGAAACTATTTAGCAAGGTAAAATTGTTTTCCACCACATCTGAGTCAGGGTTGCAAGGGTGTGGATTATACCACTCATAGGGACTAAACCTGTGGTAATTGACAGAAAAAAGAACAGATTTAAAATGAAGCCAGCAGAAAGTCTATCCAGTAAATCTGCTGCAAAAGAAAAAGAAAAACAAGAAAGGTTATAAAGAAAATAGTGACTGGAAGCTTTTACAGTATGACTGCATTACACTTAACAGCAATATTAAAAGATAAAACAATACTAAAGAAGTATATTCTTAACTATCGCTCATAATAATAAAGTTGTCTATAGATTGGCTCTGAAGCAATCTGTAAGCATCAAAGCATTCATTCTTCTATTAGCATCAATGGAATAGTTGGCACTTGCTACTGTTTAGGATTAGGTCCTTATAATCATTATGTCAGCATTTTGCATCTTGAAAGAAAATACAATATGTGTTGAATCACAACAATTAAACAGAAAAATATACATTAAGGAAAAAGTGCTTTCTCAGCTAAATTTCAAATTATGAATGTAACAGAAAATAAATAATTGGGGGTAAAAGCGACATAATTAATCATCAAACAAGGGGACTAAACTATATAATTCACAGAAAAAGAGATTATAGGAAATTGAAAGAATTGCATCATTGCATCCTGTCCTGTGAGGTGCACAGTAGCATCCCTGGAAAGGCTTTCCAAAAGAAGTTGGGGACACTCACAAGCACCTTGCAGGGTCAGGCTCTGAGAAAAGAAAAAAAAAAAAAAAAAGAAAAAGACAGTGAAATTAATTATCTCAAAAATAGGTAGAACAAAAATAGTAGAATGATGCCTAGCTGAGTCTGGAAATAGATTACAAGCAGATGGTATCAATCTATTTCAGCTCATGACTTTAACATTGCTGTGCACTGTGATAGGTTCATATCTCAATATTATTCTATCAAGTATGGCTAAAACAAGCAAACATGTCTAGGTAAATTATTATTTGTTACAATTCCATTTAGAAAAAAATGTTTGCAATTCTTTCTCTTCCTCAATGTATCTTTTAAAAGTTTTAAAATTTAATCCCAATGTGCAATATTATTCTAATCAATTAATAGATTTAATCATCATTCCTGGCCTTGGAGATACACTGTTGATAGGGACTTTTATTTTAAGCTTAAATCCTGTCTTTAGGTCTTTGATATTGAATATGAGTTAATGCATGTGCATAACACATTTGAGCAAAAAAATGAAAATCACTGCAACACAGTAAAACATAACCAATAATTAATCATATTACAGAGTTTAATTACTAAATCAATATTAATGTATTTTCCTAATTTCTCAAATCATTAAAGCCACTCTGTTAGAAAACCTAGAATAGGCATCCTTCATGAAAGAATTTTTTTTAATCTGCCATGTAATCAAAGCTATCTGAATAATGCTTCTATTACTTCAGAAAATGTAATTTTCTTCACAATAATATTTCAAACAGATTAAATTCAGAAAATCAAATGTTCCACTTTTATGTTCTTAATATTATGTCAAAACACCTCTTGTCTCAAAAGTCTGTGCTTAACAAAGAAATGTTTCATTTGGTTCTCCAAAGTAATACTGTCATGCTGTTCAAAGAAGTTGATTGGGTTCTAATTAAACCTTGTGGCCTGAATTTTTCTATTACTTTGTAGTAAAACTAGATCGGAAGTTTACCGTCTCATTGAAAAGATAAGTATTTTTCACATCATTTTGTCATCAAACCAACACTCAGTGAAACTGAAGAAGATTTTTATATTCTTTTACTGAGAGATATTTGAAGATGAAATTAGAAAATATCTTGTTCTTGCAAGGACAATGTTTGCTAGATAAAGCAAACATATTTTAGGAATTTAAAATAAATATCAAACTGCAAATGTTATTTTTAGTGGCTGCAATTTTACTGAAAAATCTAAGTCATAAATTGATAACTTTACCTTTTGTTCTGATATCTTATTATTTTGATATTGTTTTGAAGAGCAGAAAAATAGTCCATATTTACAAAGAAAGGAAGAAACATCCTGACCCAGGAGTTGGCTTTAGAAAAAAGAAACACTGTATTCTGAGTACTAGACTCAGTCTAGGACCAAGTCATATCCAATAGTTTTAGAATTCTCTATTTTTTATTCTTCAGTCCACAACATAGGATATAAAAATGTCTTCTTTTTTTTTCAGACACTTAGGAGTGTTTAAAATGCATAAAAAAACATAAGAGAAAAAAGTACGGAAAATGAAATTGGTCTATTATGGACAAATATTGTCCAATGTTATTTTGATGTCTATCATTACATTGTCTGTTGTAAGAAACTTATACTACAGATCTTTTTTTTGCATGTACTACATATGCATAAAAGTTTTATGTTGTTTAACCCATTACAATAAATATTTACAAATTACAGAGTCGCAGAATAAATCCAGGTTCTCTCAGGAGGTCATATAATCCAGCACCCTGCTCAGGGATGTCAGCCACTAATTCAGAACCGGAGGTTGTCCAGTCAGGTCTCAAAAACCTCCAAAGATAATTTCACAACTTCTGTGAGCAACAGGTTCTTGTGTATCCTAGTAATTATGTTTTTCCTTTATGTCATGTTGAAACTTCCCTTGTTTCAAAGTATAAAGCACTTTGGAAAGAGTCCAACTCCATCTTTTTTTACCAGCTCCTCTTATTACAAAGTGTCTACTAGGAAAATCTTTCCTGGCTGATGCTAACAAAAGCCCAGCTCCTCCAGCCTCTCTTAACAAGTCTTATGCTCCAGACCAAGCAGTTTTGTGACCCTTGCTCAAGTTTATTCAAGTATTGAGGAGCCCAGAATTGCTCATAGTATTTAAATGTGGTTTAATAAATGCTATTATGGGAATAATCACTTTTCTTGATTAACTGACTAGGCTCCTACTAATGTAAATGCAGAACACTCTAGCTCAATCAAGAAGGCAAGCATAAATGAAAAAGGAAACTCCATTACTCAAACGAGTGGACAGTTTTGGAGACTGATCTTTGTAATAGTTGACAACAGATACTCTTCCCATTTATCCATCCCTATTAGTGTTTGTTCTAACATTTTGGACACAGTCTCTTTACTTATTCTCTAACACCTTCAGGGGTTTGAAATACTCAAAAAAAAGAGCCTTTAATGAGCTTTACAAAATCTGTGCTTCACTTTTCCTCTTTGCTGTTATCCACTGAAAAGTTAGAATTACTCTTCCAAAACTGTTGTTTGGTACAAGTAATGTTTAGAAGTCAGCGATCTCAGCAGTCCAAAAGAAAAGGGAAGAGTTGTGTCAAACATGATTATACTTTATGGACATTCCATGATATTAGAAATTAAAATTAGTTTGCCCAGTGAGCAGACAGAAAACCTACTTCAGAATTGCATCACTTCATTTGCAAACTATTTGAGACAGACTATAATTTATTTGAACTCTGTGTTCATATAATGTTTTTGAATAATGGAGCCTTGATCTTACAGGCCTGTAAAGTAAAAATAATAGTGAATATTTAAAAATCCCCATTTTTTAAAAAACACCTGCTCAGATAATTATCTAATCAGATACTGAATTTTTCAGTGCAGCCTCTGAGTGTATGGGAAGAACAGAGATGATCATAAACACTGTTCTACTGAGAAGAAATACCATATTACATTTGGCACAGCTACATAGAGCCATGAATGAACAGTGTAAATGAAGACTGACTGTACTTCATGCTGTGCTATCTGATTTCGGAACCTCTCAGTGTTGTTTGTGTGTAATGCACACAAAGGAAACCAGCTTTAGCATTCTATATCCTATGGAAGATGGTATAGTTCAGCAATACATGCTACAGACACAGATAGCACACACATACAGTGTTGCGATGGGTTTGTCCTTGGCTGGGGGGAAACCCACACAGCCGTTCACTCCATCCCCCTGCCCCCCACCCTGAGGGTGGGTAAGAAAATTAAAGGGGTAAAGGGAAAAAAGGACTTGTGGGTTGAGATAAGAAAAATTCAATAACTAAACTATAACAATGTTGAAAATAATAGTATATAAAAATATATGAATGGGTGATACACACTGATTATGCCCCCCCCCCACGATGACCAAGGCTCAGCCCACTCCCAGCTAACGATCCCGGAGCAGGGAGAGTCCCAAAACAGCACTCACGGAACAGAGATAACAGTCTGTGAGTCGCAGACCGAGAGCTGACTGGGGCGGGGGGAGGCCTTGAGAGAGGGACCACCTGGAGTGAGATGACCCGGAGCAAAGGAGATCCGGGAAAAGAAAGGGTTAAGCTTCTGGAGGGTCCTCACCTATATAGTGGGCATGATGTGTGTGTTATGGAATAGATTATTGGCCACTTTGGGTCTCAGTCCTGAACTTAAGATCAAATCCTAGGCTAGTAACTGGGGCTGTGCTCCTTCCCAGCTTCTCATATTTGCGGACAGACAGAGAAGCTGAAAGACCTTGACAGCCATGTAAACATCACTTTTTATCAGCTTTCTTCTGAGCACAAATCCAAAACACAGCCTCTTGCTAGCTATTATGAAGAAAGTTAACTCTGTTTCAGCTTAACCCAGAAGAAGTGTGCATACTACTCTAGCATTATTTCAAACCTGCCAAAATTAACCCATTTTCCTTCATTCCTTCACTTTTATTTGGGTAAGGACTATGAAGAAATGTAAAAGAAAGATGATTACCCACTTACGTACACACAGACATCTCTCTCGCATTATCAGACCAAAAAGTGAACAAACAGCTTTCGCTGCAAAACCCTGAGCACAAAAAATTCGCAAGCTGTAAGGCTTCATTTAATGAGCACAATTTGAGAAATGAAAATAATTTTACTCCATCTTCTTCATGAACTGCTGAGCATACTGATTCAATACTGGATATTGTTGAACACAACAAAGTACCAAGGCATTCACGTGAGACACTTATAGCTCTATCAAATTACACATTCTCCCATTCACCAGAGCAAAGAGGAATGGTTCTTCTAGACATGTATTTTCAGGGTTCTGTAAAGGACTACACACTCAATCCCAATCTTACTGCATAAGAACTGACAGTCAGATAAATTACAATATTTTTAAACTTTTTCAAGAATATCTATGATATGAGATAGGTGCTTTGTTATAATGCATTACTGTATTCAGCAATAAAACATGTCTCTTCTTCCCTTTAATAAAGCTTGCATTCTTTTTTCTAAATTATGCTTTTTAGAAAAATTAAGATTTTTTTTGGCTGCAAACCTGACTCATTACCTCACCTTATGTGATGATTGTTGTGCTGTGAACAGAGCTCCTTATTGCCAACAACCCTGCCCTTGTGAGGGCAGTAATTGCCCTGCCTGTACTGTGGTCATCTTCCACATCACCTTCCCTCATGGAGCCACTCTGCTTTTGCTGCTCCCTGACAAGAACTAGTCAATCAACAGTTCTTTTATAGTCAATTGTAATTAAAGATTATTATATGCTAGAAATAAGAGTCAAAGATATACATACAACCTAATTTTTGCAGCACTAGTCAAGTTCTTGTTGCTTAATTTACTAAATATACTGATTTCAGTCCTTAAATAATTTTTTAATGTCCAAAACATTAGTCCATCCATTTCTTGAACAGAAGAAACATGGATAGAGTTAAATACTAAAAGACAGTCAAGACTCTGAAGAAATTTTGTTTACATTTACTATCTTCTAATGTATGTGAACTTCACACTGATCGTAGATTTCTCCCACAGTCAATGTATCCTGACTTCTGCCAAATATAGTGAAGTCTTTAAAAACAAATATTCTTGGACTAAACAGTTCTTAGATATGTCAAGTAATGTGCAGTAGGGGACATGTCCAAAGAGTTGCTCCATAGTTAGTTGATTATATGAGATTAGTCGTCATCTGAATGTCTTTCAATGGCTTGAAGGTCAAAAGAGCTAGTACACAAATACAGACCATTCTTTTCTGTACAGAATTGATTCCCTTCATCACTTCTTTCACTTCTGCTAAATCTCATACACATCTCTCCCTCTTCTCTTTCTGCTGCCTCTCCAGCTACTTCTGGAATATTTGCCGAAGCTTTAGAAATGTTATGTACAAATGAAACAGTGATACTGTCAAGATATGCATGAAATGAACCTAAGTAACCATGTAATCTTCTCAGTATGACCCTCTTCAGCTCCCACCCTCCCCCACTATTTGCTATGCTCACTTGTTCTGTCTAAAATTAGACTTGCATGCTTCTCTAGGCAGAAACCATGTCTTATTTGCTTTGTGAAGTCTGTAGAATATTTTAAACTGTGCTACTGAAAGATCTTCCTCAATCTACGACATTTTATAAGTTTCCAAAGAAACTTTAATCTATATGAGAAAATACAATCTTTAAAGTTGAGAGCAACAAACTGTTGTGTTTGTTGGAATGTACTTGAGAGAAGTACTGATGTAGACTTGTTTATGTTTTTAACTCTTCTGTGGACATCTCCTTCTGCCAACAGTCATAGATAAAGTACTTAGATAAATTAATTAAATCTCTGTCCCATCCTTGGTATTTACCAGGGAATGGAGAAAGTACAAATTCAAGTACTTGGATTTTTTCAGTCAGTAACTGATATAAACAGGAAAAAAACTTTTACTTACTTTCAAGAGGCACCTGTTTCTCCTTCTACTGTCTTTTCTTATTTTGAATAGAGATTATATTAGGAATATGAATGTTTCAGAAAAAAAATCACATTTTCTAGAAAGTCCGTGGGACCTGATGAGATACATCCGTGGGTCCTGAGGAACTGGCAGATGAAGTTGCCAAACCGCTATCCATCATATTTGAGAAGTTGTGGTACTTTGGTGAAGTTTACGCTGACTGGAAAAAGGGAAACATAACCCCTATTTTTAAAAAGGGAAATAAGGAAGACCCAGGAAACTACAGGCCGGTCAGTCTCACCTCTGTGCCTGGCAAGATCATGGAACAAATCCTCTCGGAATCTATGCTAAGGCACATGGAAAACAAGCAGGTGATTGGTGACAACCAACACGGCTTTGTGCCTGACGATTTTGGTGGCTTTCTACGACAGGGCCACAGTGCTGGTGGATAAAGGAAGGGCAACTGACATCATCTACCTGAACTTGTGAAAAGCCTTTGGCACTGTCCCACATGACATCCTTGTCTCTAAGTTGGAGGGACATGGATTTGACAGTAGGACCACTTGCTGGATAAGGAATTGGCTAGACGGCCGCATTCAAAGAGTTGTGGTCAACGGCTCAATATCCAAGTGGAGACTGTTGACAAGTGGTGTTGCGCAGGGGTCGGTACTGGGACCAGAGTTGTTTAACATCTTTGTCAGAGACATGGACAGTGGCATTGAGTGCACCCCCAGCAAGTTTGCCGATGACACCAAGATGTGTGATGTGGTGGACACACTGGAGGGAAGGGATGTCAGCCAGAGGGACCTTGACAGGCTTCAGAGGTGGGCCTGTGAAAACCTCATCAAATTTAACAAGGCCAAGTGCAAGGTCCTGCACGTGGGTCAAGGCAATCCCAAGCACAAATACAGGCTGGGAGAAGAATGGATAGAGAGCAGCTCTGAGGAGAAGTACTTGGGGATATTGGTTGATGAGAAGCTGAACACAAGCTGGCAGTGTGTGCTTGCAGCCCAGAAAGCCAACCGTGTCCTGGGCTGCATCAAAAGATGCATGACCAGCAGGTCAAAGGAGGTGATTCTCCCCCTCTACTCTGCTCTCGTAAGACCCCACCTGGAGTACTGTGTTCAGATGTGGGTCCCCAACATAAAAAACACCTGGACCTTATGTGGGGAGTCCAGAGGAGAGTCAAGAAATTGGTCAGGGGGATGGAACACCTCCCCTGTGAGGACAGGCTGAAAGAGTTGGGGTTGTTCAGCCTGGAGAAAAGAAGGCTCTGAGGAGACTTAATAGCAGCCTTCCAGTACCTGAAGGGGGCCTACAGGAGAGATGGGGAGGCACTCTTTATCAGGGAGTGTAGTGACAGGACAAGGGGTAATGGGTATAAGCTAAAAGAGGGTAAATTTAGGTTAGACATTAGGAAGAAATTTTTCACTATGAGGGTGGTGAGACACTGGAACAGGTTGCCCAGGGAAGCTGTGGATGCCCCATCCCTGGAAGTGTTCAAGGCCAGGCTGGATGAGGCTTTGAGCAACCTGGTCTAGTGGAAGATGTCCCTGCCCATGGCAGGGGAGTTGGAACTTGATGACCTTTAAGATCCTTTCCAACCCTAGACATTCTATGATTCTATGATTTCCTACTAAAAAATTACATCACTGATGATTCCTGGAGAGCTCTGGTCAATAAATTATAAATTATGTCATGAACAATAATACACTTGAGGATAGTTAAAATATAGCTAAATAGTTTTTCTAAGTCTGAATCAAATCTTATCACCTTCACCAGTGTGAAGACAGCCATAAAGAGCAGAAAAAACGTTACAGCAGAAAAAAATATGTCTGTGTTTCCGACACAGCTTTGCTCTCTGCATTTCCTTTTTATTTGTTCAGGCCACTTCCAGTTCAGAGTACCTGCAGGTTTTTGGATCCCAGAATGAGACATTTTCGGTCTCTGTGATCCCTTTAAATGTTCTTGCTTAAGAGCTTAACTCAAGGCTCTAGGTTTCACAGTTGCTCAAAATGCCTGAAATTTCCTTTGTCCTTTAATAGCTCTGTTATACATCAGGATATAGAACTTCAGCTTCACATCAATATTTAGTTAGGGTACTGTAAGTTTATTCAGTTGTTGTCTGCCTTATCCACTTATGAAACATAAACTAGACAGAACACCATACCCTGCTGGGTCCACATTACAATAAACACCAAAAATCTCTACAGAACATTGTAAAGAACTCCTTTACTTTTTGCCTAAAAGACAGGAGATATGCTACTGTATCAGTGTGTCTTTATCGATCAATACCAACTCTTAACAAAAATATTAATGATCACCCTAAACTATGCCTGCAGAACTTCAATTTTCCTTAGAGTTCTTCCTTCCAATTATTGACTAGCAGATGTAATTTCTTTTGATTTAAACATCTTTGACAGATTTGTAGGCCCAAAGTGATATTATGCAAAAAAAAAAAAAGATTTCCAATTTCCTAAAGGTTCATATTTGACAGAGGATTGACTTGATTATCTTCAAAGCTTATAAATTAATGTGATACATTTTATAGGGTCCCCATTTCCTGGGCTCAGTGGCACTGTATTGCATCATTGCTACTGGTTTTGGTACATTAAGCAATTGCTGAAACATTTTTAAATGGTCCTTGCCAGAGGAAAAAACCTTTAAGGGTCTTTTGCCTTCTCAGATAAAAAGGAGGCATTACAGAGTCCTGTGTGTAACTGCAAAGTCTAGGCTCAAATTTATGGAAGCTGAATTCAAATAAATTGTGGTAGTAGGTTCATTTGACACTAAGAAATAAAGATTGGCCTTCTCTGTTTAGGGGCGAGAGGGAGTACTGAATATTTTGGGATTTTTTTGTAGAAAAAAGAAAATAATCTGTTTAAATGTGAAATATGCACAGTAGTTACAAAATTAGTCTTTTATATAACAGCATGCTTAAACCATAAAGCTAATCATGAATTATTCTGCTTATTTAGTTACAAGCCTGATCTCAGAAGGAGTGAGGGGATGAGGCAGTGCAGCTATGGACATGCTTCTACATCATAAGTCTACAAATATGCACCAAATTAAGTGCTCCTAATGAAGGTGTTAAAATGTTTTTCTGTGATAAATCTGTGCTTACATATGCATACAATATAGAATGTTAGGCTATAATTTAGGTTCTATCAATACTCATCAGTGAAGAATACTGTGGAAAATTGTTTTTCTCCTTTAATTATTTGCAATTTGGCACCAGAGATAAAATTTCAGGGATGCTGTGTTCTGGTAGGAAGTGTTCTAAAATCCCATATATATAATTATTTTAATTAAAATAGGCAGTAGCCAGAAAACTCTCATCTTCCATGCTAGGATTTTACTCTAATCTCACAGTTTATTAATGCTGTTTCTATTACAACACTTAATTACTACAGGGCTGCTTTTATAGGTTCATTTTATAATTTAAAAAAAATTACTGACAATAATGTCAAAATTATAATGGACAATCTGGCAGTAGAAGCTGTATTCTCAAAAACGCCTTCATTTTTTTCATAACTTATTTTAAAGTTGATGGCTTTCTTCCATGTGTTCTCTCAGGAAAATTATTTTAACTCTAACTGTATCTGCATAACTGCAGCAACAACTATGGAGGATATATTCTTCTCTTTCATACAGCACGAGGAACTTCTGGGGAACTGTAAGAAAAAATCATAATTACTGATTTTTTCTGGTTTCTAAGATACTGCAAGGTGCTGTTGTCCTAAGGATAATGCTTAAATATACAGATAGTATGGTCGTTCTTAAAAATTGTAGTTCAAATTGTCCAGCTGATAACCTTCCACAAAATAAGAATCAATCACATCAGAACTGTAGGGATCTCTCCTTTCCACTAGCTTGCTTTTGAAGAGCATTATTATTTTTAATAAAGCAATCATTATTTTGAGGACCAATAGAAAAACCACAAAAGCATACCATAACACTTAAAGACAGAAAATCCATGCCCCTGTAAACACTAGTGTCCTTTTCTTATTTATTTACTTGCCCATCTCACAAATACAAAATTAACATTTGATTCGCACGGATTCTACATCTGTTAAAGCTATGTGCTATGAACTATTGAAATATGTAGACTTTGCATGCTACTGAGTAATAAAGCCACAGTGATTAAAATAGCAGCTCTGTCAAGTGTGGATAAACCCAAACTGTAAAAGAGTTTACACAGGCAAACATCCTGAGTTGCATCCTGGAAAGTCTTTAGTGATCATTAGAAAACACAAGCAATATTTGCCAAGATAATCTTTCTTTTACACTTGCAAAGATAAAGTTGCATGAATTAGGAAAAGAAACTACCCCAAAGGTTTGATTTCTTTGACTGTGCTGGCACAGACTACAAAAAAAAAGAGGGTGTTGTATTTTCTATCTATATTTTTATTGCCGCTGCTTGCAATATCATTCTGTATCCCCAAACTCAGTAAATAACTTACTGAACTGTGGTGCTCCAATAATTTGGACATAAATGGATATTGCTTTTTAGTATATGGTAAAACAAGAAAACAATTGAAAATACTTTGCGTTCTCAGTGCTGTATCTCATGGAAATACTAAATAAATGACCAACATTTTAAAAAATAAGACATTCAATAAGAAAACAGAAATTATGAGTACAATTGAAGATCAGTTCTGACTACAGTTGGACGAACTCCAACTAGTTAGGTTAGCTGACAAGATAACTAGCAGGTTTTAGTCTACTTTCAATATGGAAAGAATATTAACAGGAAAGATAAACCTGTGGAAGCCAATATCTCTGTGAGTCTTACATTCAAGAATATATAAGGATACCAGTGTATGCTAAAAGAAATCAAAAGCATGTTCTGGATTAGACCAGCTGTAGAGACAAGTCTGCAGTTTTGCTGCAGGCTATAGAAATTTACACAATTATATATAACTTGCACAAACATTAAAAAAAACCATCCAAAACCAAATACATGGTGAAACAAATAATTCATTTGAAAAAGAAAGAGAATGGGCAAGGGAAATTTTGAATATAGACTGTGACAATGGCTGTCAGCAGAAACAAGAAGGAAAAAGGTCACAGAGAATCTGGAATGTACTGTTGTATCCCTAAATCATTTATCTGACACAAAATTTGATCAAAGGAGATAAAGAGGATGACCTGAAGGAATTAAGATCCTAATTCTATCTTAAAAAGTAACTTCTTTGTAATAGTGACCATTCTTATATCTAATTCAATTCATTTGAAATTTGATTTGTGCTTAAAAAAAAACAAAAAACGTACACTTTACATATAAAAGTTTACACATGATACAGTTAGTTCAGTTAGCAGGCAAACATACTAGGGAACATCTAGAAGGGGTATGCTACAGACTTAAAGGCCAAAACAGAGCTTTATATGCTTCCTCGTCATGTTTCAAATAGAGGAAGCGTTACACCCTTCTGATGGAGAGGTAATAACTTCATAAACGCTTATAAAAGTCCAGAAAAAGGTATCAACAATCCTGTATTTTCCTCTTACTGCCTCAATCTAAAAAGCACACCTTTTCCTCTTAAGTTTTCACATGTGTTAATGAAATGGTTTCACTTATGGCAGCATGTCCACTTACAGAAGCCTATTGTTATCCCCGTCAGAGCACTGATTTGCAATGAATCAAGGCTTACCTTTATAAAAATTCATTATAGAAACAGTCACTCCTGCCTGGTACCTATCAGTGAAACAAAAGTACTGTAACAGTCATCTTAGTTTGGCTGATTAGAATTTATCCTTGGACAGCCCTGGAAGTACTTTGTAAACAGGAAATAATAAGCAATACTGTGCTGAAAAGATTGATAGACATGTCTTAACACTACTGAATGTAAGAACACCATCTCTCTCTAGTTGGAGAATATTACTCTTTGTGGTGTTGACTATTACGAATTTTTGGGGTGATACTCATCTGACATAAACCAGGAGGCTTATAGTAGGCAGGTCCATGAGGGCAACCCTATTTGATCCTGACTAGTTTCAAAAACTTTATCAAGCAAAACTCTTCTCCATTCATTGTTTCTTCTGACTATTATCACATAGTAAAAACATAGGCCTATAACTTTCAGAAATTCCTCCAAGAAAGGAAGTATTCCCCACTGTCCCATTACTAACTTAGTTTTGGTAAATGGATAAATTTTGTAGGGGCAGACCTCTTCATCAGGTCACATTCATCAAAAGAAATCTCTGATGGCTAAAAAGGAAAATGTCACTCCTACCTTTGACAAATATAAGGGAGGAAGATCCAGGGAGTTACAGACCAGTAAACCTCACCTCAGTTGCTGGAAAAATTATGGGAAAAATCCTCCTGGAAGCCACTACCAGATAGAAAAAGGACAAGGTATTCCAGAAGAGCCAGAGAAGACTAATGAAGGACAAATCGTACCTAACCCACTTAAGTACTTTCAGTGACAAGAAGACTAGTTCTGTGGATGAGAGGAGGGCAGCAGATGTTATCTCGATTTTAGTGACCACTTCTCAGAGTGTCCTATAGCATCTCCCTTGATAAATTCGGAAGGTAACGCCTGGATGCCGGTAGACTACAAAGTGGAGAAAAAAATTGACTGGACTTCCAGGCTTGAAAAAGAGCCAATAATGAACAGTATTTCTCATTAGGTTGATAGAAGAGCCCAAGCTGTTTAATAGCTTCATCGGCAACTTGGATAGTGGAATGGAATGTACCTCAGCAACTTTCGGGGTAATGCCAAACCACAAGAAGAGAAGCTGATGCATTGGAGAGCAGGTCTGCCTTTCAGACTGAATTTGAAGATGGAAGAACAGTCTGACACTTAACAAGGGCGAATGAAAAGTCCTGTAGTTTGGAAGCAGAGACACCACATGCAGTACAGGTCGGTACTGACTGTCTCTAAGGAGGTTTTGCAGAAAAGAACCTGGATCTCCTGGTGGAAAGGTTAAACATGAATGTCCTAAAAGCAATAAATGCCAACCACATACCAGTCTGTACTAGCAAAAGTATGTCCAGAAGTCAAGAGAAGTGACTGTTCCTGCCCACTAGGCAATTGTGAGGCTACATCTGGAGTACACTGTTCAGTTCTGGGCCAGCAGTAAAGAAAGACATGGACATACTAGAGTCCAGCAGAGATCATCAGGATGGTCAGAGAACTAGAGTACATAGTGTAAAAGACAGCAATGAGAGAGCTGTGTTTCAGCCTCCAGAAATAAGAAGAGTGGAAGATCTAGTTGCTGTTTTCAGCTACCTGAAGAGTAGACGGACTCAGATTCTTCCTTGAGATGTACAGAGAAAGGAAAAACAGTAGAAAAAGAAATTCTGTCTGGACATAAGAGTTTTCCACAGTAAGTGCTTAAGTACTGGAACACGTTACAGAGAAGTTGCGCAATCTCCATCCTTGGAGATGTCTAAAACTTGACTTGGGCACGGCTCTGGGAGACCTTCAAAGTTCTCCCTGCTTTCAGTGTTGGGGATTGAAGCAGATGACAACCAGAGGTCTCTTCCAACCCAGTTTATTCTATAATTCTATCATATTCTCTAGGAGACATGTATTTGCAGGAGAGGATAAGACTGAGGCAAGCAGCCTTTTTTAGCACTGGTCAAGTGGGGCTTAAGATCGCTGTGTAACCTGCCCAAAGGAGTTAATATACTTGTTGCCCTTGTATACAAGGACGTGGAAAATATGGATTGTATTCAAGTTTGTCTTCAAGCATGAGCTTCAGCTGTGGGCTAAGCAATGGAACAGACATAGCCAAGCAGACTTGGAGAGCCTGGCCTCTCTGATGGGCTTAACCCACAAAATATTAAAAGATTGACAGCTCTTATTTTCCAGGAGCTTAATATATTTTCTAAAGGAGGCCAGGCAGTGTTTTTCTGTTTTTTTAATACAGGATACTTATGCATCTTAAGGCAGGCATCTCAGAAATCAGGAACATAAAGTTATCAAATATTGTATAGGAATAGATATTGTTTAGCATACAAAAATATGTAGGAATAAGTATTATTTAGCACATGGAAAAGTATTATTATAAAAATTAAATATATTAAGAAAAATATTTTTGCAGGTTTATTTTTTTTTTTTATTAGAGGGAAAAATGCAGCTTACTGTTCATTCAATCAATTACTGCTACTATTTATCCAAGTAGAAACTAATGTCTCAGGAGTACTGTTCTGCTTTTGAACAAAACAGGTCATGTGGGAGAGAAATAACATATTTATGGTGGAGGCACTCCTAGTCTGTAACATCAGTGATAGCAGAGTTAACAAATATGATCACAGTACTAAGTATTAAGCCCTTTCACAGACTGTCCAATAAGCTAAATATATCTGATGGTAATTCCTCTATAGTCTATTTCAAAACATTTCCAGCAACAACCTTGAATGTCCACTAAATGCACAGTCCCAAAACAGACATTATTACCCACTTACAACTATTTCTTTTTTCCCCCACTTTTTTTTGTTTGTTTGTTTGTTTGTTTTGTTACTTGTGAATCTGTTTATTTTCAGAAGTACCCTTTCTGGAGTTTAGAATATTAAAGAAAATTGTGAAATACATAAAATGTAATATAAATCAAACCTGCATGGGCAAGCTGGCATAGAGCTTTGTTTCTGTCATCTGATATCATTTTCCTCTAAACAACAACCACTTTTGTCCTAAGAATTTTGAAACAAGGTGATGATGATTTTGTAGAAAGTAAGCAAACAAGGAAGCACAGTATCTAAATCTACACCGCAGCACACAGATACTAAAGCTAGCTTCCACAGTCCAAGTTTTTCACTCAGGCTAAATGCACTGTGTTGCAAGCATGCATTGCAAGCAGTCTAGAAATCCCGAAGAGTTCTGATAGGCTCCCTTTCCTTGTTTATTTGACCAGTAACTGTTGTGAAATGCATACTTGGCAAATACACCCCAGTACTAACTGAGTTGGTTTTTGTTTATCCAACTATACAGTGGCTTTTCTTGCAGGTGTGAAATTTATTGAGGAGAAAAAAAAAAAAGTTAAAACTAAGGTGCTACGCATGAGATTAAGAACAGAGGCCCACAATCAAACATGATTAAGTGATAATTTCTTAATTCCAGGCAGGTCACCACCATTGTCTGTGTATTCTCCTTTCATCTGTCCCATTGATCATAAGGTCAAATTCATCAGTTTAAACTAGCTTTGCTGAATTCAAGCTAACGCTTATTATTGTGCCACAAGGATAACCTACGACTATTCATTGTTACATTAGTACCAGTTGCAGAGGGTGACTTAAGGAAAAAAAAAACCAAGGCGTAATTGTGCGTCTTTATCCTTACTAGGGACTGGAATGCATTACATTAATTTTGCCAATCATATCAGCAGTTCTTTTAGCTTTTCATCAAGCTAAGTTTTCAGACTATATGTTCTGCCTTTAATAGTTTGGGAGAGCTACTCTTCTAGCTATGAGCATGCAATGCTCTGCACATTCAGTGATCAAGTGTGTACATATAAAATAAGTAAGCCACTTTTATAGCTTCTATACACATGAAAGCAAATCATTAAAGATATTCCATAAAAATATTTTGTCAGAATCTAGGTTCAATCAAAGTGTGTCTTAGCAAGAGATATGTCAGCATTCTCTAAATCCCTCAGAGACATCAAGACCTTTCTTTCCTGTAAGTAGAAAATTCTATTTGCTTTGTTCAATCCATTATGTTGCAAAAAACAGTAAACCTTTTCATTTTGTATTTAGAATAGCCTAAATTCACCAAGTTTATAACTTGTTTCAAGCAATAATCATGATGTAAACCAAGACAGCTTTCTTATACCTTCTGCTGATTTCACATTCCATCTATATTTATCTCTAAACTAAGAGAAGCATTTCTCATAAGAAGAAACTGGTTGGTGACAAAAAAAGCAAGTCATCTGCTTTACAACAGGAAGTATCTTTTTGTTTATATTGTACTTGCTTGAAAATACTTCTTGCTGGGCTCCAGGCTATAGGATACTGTAAACTAATTACTACATATAAAGAGGTTTTGCCTGTCATATATAGCTGCAGGGAGGCATATTTCTACCACTCTACTGAGGAGAAAAAAAGAAGGCTACAATCGATACCTATTCTACTTTATGTCTTCAAAACAATGTTGGTTATTTTTTTACTCCCACTGCAGTCTTCTAGAGGAGCTAGTACTATAGCTTTGCATTTAAAAGAGATGTCTGGGGTTGGTTTTGTTTTTTTTATGGTGTGTACTAAAAAATCCTGAGAAACATAAAACAAATCTGAGTATTGTCATGATGTAAGATACCATTTTACAATTATATGACTGTCATCTTATATTAGCAAACTCTCCAACACTGCTTGAACATTCTTTCATGCTTTCACTCCCATTACACTAAGTTACACTAGGTAAACTAGTATCAACATACTCTACTGAGATTTAGTCACAAATCAGGTGTTTTTTCTATAAATACAGTCTTGACCACATAGTGTGCTGCTTCAGAAAAAAAAAAAAAAAAGGGTACTATTTTATCTTTCTCATATTTAGGGAATCTAAGTTTGACATATTTTTCAGTTAGCGGCAGTTTAAGACACAGAACAACGGTAAAATACAGAAATGCACTCACAGTCTATCACTTTAATGAATGCATATTCATAAATGCCTCTTGAGAAATTAAACATTTGGAAGCAATCTCTTGGAATTATGTGTAAAAATGACACTTGAGCAATTTATTAAATAGTTTAGTGTGGCTATCATTTTAAAAGCTCTTAGTTAACTGCTTATTTTATTCTGAATAGGCTAAAACCTGAGCTCTCCATTACCGTTCAACAGGAAAGCATGAGAAGTGCCAGGGAGCTGTAAACAAAAGATTAAAATGCATGGATGTCTTACATGGTAGACTAAATGGATGCAATTACCATAGGATTGTACAAAGATAAGGCATTCAATAACACCACCTGTCCACTTGCTGAAGAAAAGCAAATGAGAGCTGTGTAAGTGGAAAACTGTGGTCTGTCATTCAATGAACATTTCTAACAAAATCTAGGGGTCAGTTTTAAGCCCTTTGGGATGATGGTCATGTTAAACTCACCCATTCTCCTAAGGAGAAGTGACATATTTACTGATTGTATATTCCATATGCATAGAAAGAAAAGAATTAGATAGATTATTTATAATAGATAATTGTGTAAATATTATATACAGGTTTATTTAGTATATGAGTAAGTTTAACAACTACTACTGTCAAACTGAACCTAATATAAAAATCACTCATGGAACTAAGCCAATAGAATACTATTTGCATCATGGAAGTGTCCAAGTAGCGTAGGAATACCTTCTTGCAATTGTAAAAGGATAATTTTTGGAGGGAAGATGTGTTTGGGTTTGTTTTTTTTTTTTCAAAGCAGATTCTCTGTATTGTCTTAATAGTCTGTATTTCCTTAGAAGAAGTTTTTTGCTATTGACACAGATTAGGCTTCAGGAAGAATACTCCTGCTGGATGTCCTTTTTTATGGATTGTTATTGCAGCCACAAACAAACTGCAGAACTAATGTCAACACAGTTGCAGGAGAAAGGTAACACCAGCAGGAATGCAGTGGAGCGGAGTAGTTATTGCTCTAAGTTCTCTCTGGGTAGCTCAATTATACCTAAGTAAGAGTTTCAATTACAATTACTACAAACTTGGAAGAGGCAAGCATTACACATGTATAGATTCTGAACATTCTGGTTTTATACTATTGGAATTGTTGACATTATCTTCTTCAATTCAGTTCCGCTACAGAAGTTGTAGAAATCATTAGTGATGATGTTGTTATCATGCAAAATTCATCTTACCTTCATTTTAATAGTAATTCTGTTCACAATGTCTAGTAGTTTCGTTCATAACGGAAAAAAAATAAATAAAATTGCAGTGTAGCTCATGTAGCCACCCCTAGTTAAGCTAAGAACACATTCAATAGCTTTGTACTGGCCCAGCTATGTTTATTCAACCGGGCTGATCTAAGCTAAAGCTACTATGAATGAACAATGATCCTTTCCAGTTTTGAGAAGCAGAAAGAAAATGAAAAAGGCCATAATTAATTCTATTATTAAGTCAAGCAACAATCAACATCAGTAATGCAAGATCACTAGCTCTCTTGAGAAAATGGAAAAAAACCCAATCACTTCTAGTTCATGCTCTTAAGAATCCTGCTTAATTGTATCTTAACACTCATTCAGCTATAAAATTCCTCACAGTCTTAGGCAATGAAAGATTTTTCCTTTATATCTGGTAACATCAGTAAAATGAAGCAGCTCAAGAAATACCACTTATTCCTTTCAATTTTGCCTTAGCAATTATTGTCTACCTACATGAAAAAGAACTAGTTTTTCATGTTTTACAATCAAACAAGAGGAAGCTGGCAACTAGAGAAATATAAGCTTTCGAATAGTTGTTTAAAAAAAATTTAATCTGACTCTACACTTTAAAACTTAAACAAAACATTTCCTTTTCACTATAAGCAAGGAGGAACTGTTCAGAATTATAAAAATGTTTACTATATTGTCACAAACATTTCTCAAAAGACTAAATCCGAATTTTAGTTTTTGAACATAAATCAGACACAAAAATGAGAATAGACTGTAAGGAAGATATAAAGGTTAAGGAGATTGATTACATTTCTTATAATTTTCAAACGCAAAATATCCCTGCTTCAGAATTTTAAAGAAAAAGACCAAAAGTAAAAAAAAAAAATTGCTTTGGTTTGGATACATTACTTCAGAGCAGACCATCCTGAACAAACTTATTAAGTAATACACTTCCAGCGTACTTCACCTTCAGCCAAATTTAACTGCAACAACTTAAGCTTCAAGTAATATTCTCCCTGTAGAAATGCACATGTAATTCATTTTGGTTTATCCTTCCGAAAAAAACCCCAAACTTTCATTAAAAAGTAAATAGAGAATAAAATCATTAACTAAAGAGAAACTACCACTACATTATTCATGCTTCTTTGATTAAGGACTGACAGAATGGACCCAAATCTTACTGTAGCTCATTTGGATATAATACTACAATTCATCCATCCAGTTCATATTGCTTTATATTATGAATGAACAATTTTGCCGTGCTATAAAGCAAGTTCTTACACAGACATCCTTGATGGCAGAGTGGCTTTAAATTTGAGAATGAAGCAGGAAAAAGTTCATGCAAAAGAACAGTATTGTTTTCTGTAAATGAAGCAGTCATAACACATTAGGCAATTCAGAAAAAATATTTTCACCTGACCACAAACTGTCTTTTCTTGCTGTTCTTTAAAACAAACCCCAAAACCAGTGATTAAACTACTGTACTGATCTTTTTTGACCTGAAACAAAGATGTTTGAATTTTAATCAAACTGAAAAAAAAGTTTTAAATGTAATGCAAAGAACCGAATGTTCCAACGGATTTTCATGGATTAATTAGGTGAAAATGCAAGCAGTATTATTGTAAGTATCAAACAACTAAGCCACATTTTGACTTTATGAAGTATTCTTAATCAAAGGAAAGGATGTCACTGACAATTTAACTAAACATATTTGCTTTTCTGTCACCATTTAGTATAATGTAAGACTGCATGAGACATAGCAAATTCGTATCTGGATTGTCCCTAGTCATATTTTATATTTATAGGCACTAACTTTTACTGAATCTACATAGTCAAAGATAATACATGGATAAATATATGCTTAATTTACACAAAATTACTAGTTATCATATAAAGCATACACTATCACATTAACTTTTATGATTAGTTGTGTGCACCAATTATTTTATGTGCACTTTTATGTCTTTCTAAAACTGAATGTCAAAATCACATACAATAAATTAAAGTAGAATATTTGTTTGTGTAGTTTTTAACAATGACAGCACAGTAAACAGGTAGAGACACTTTTAAAGATACCTATGCAAAAAGTTTTTCTGATCTTTGGACTTAAAAAATATATTATTATTACTATAAATAAAACTGCTCAAACATCAGCAGTTATCAAACATGTCTGGAAAAAAAATCCCAACCTTTGTCTAAATTGAACGTTACCTGTACCCCATTAAGAATCAAATTTTGGCTTCAATTTTCTTTTCTCTTCTTTTTTTTTTTTTCACATTGGTGTCTTCAACTGCCAAATGAATTAACCAAAATGTTTTTTATTCTTGAAGTTTCTTTTTTACCCGAGTGAAAGCCTACCTGTTTACCACTCTGTCTGTCGTGATTTATAAATTATTTTAATCAACAACAGTTTTCAGTCTCAACACATGCCATTTAACCTAGTTTAACTGCTAGACATAAATTTGCAAACCAGGAATTATTAACAGGGAAGCAGGTAAAAACTTACCTAATTGTCACTTACTACAATAAAATAAATATTCAGGTGCATATTCTGAACCAACTTAGATGACAGTTGCAGCTTTTGTTTCATAATGGTCATGATGCCAGTAACATTCATAAAGGCCCAAATTCAAGGCCATATTTTTCACCATTGCTTCAAATACTAACTTAATAAACTCAAAAGAACATTTTACCCTACATGTGCTCACCTCATTGAATTATCATTTTCTTCTACTTAGCTGCATTCCATGTTATCTTTGCTGGTTTTTTATGTTCAAATGGACCTTAGCTAATGTCTACAGAAGTTGATGGAAATATCTTTCATGATCTTTGGTGGACACTGTAATAGAGCTGGAGTCTCCAGTAATACCTCCCAAATCTGTGAATTAAACTGTGGATTTATCTGATGCACAAAAAATTTACACAACAGACCGTATAAACAGGTTAATGAAATGTACAGAACATGAAATAAAGTGACATTACACAGCACCATCTACGAGGTGGATTTATTATTTCCCTAAAGTTGTCATAATCAGTAGGAATGTTGTTTTTAATGGAGCATAGTAAATATTGCTGTGAGAAATTAATGATGCCTGCTATTTTCCATACCAATAAACAATTATTTTTTCCCCTCTCAACTCTACTGCAATCTGGACTAGGGAAAGCAGATAATGAAAGTTTCTACAAAAACGTACTCTGTTTCCAACTAGTACTAGTACTAGCATTTCATATGAAACAGCAAAAAAAAATGAAAGATGAAAATAACAATAAAATTAAAAATTGCCCACACTGCAGGGAAAAATTCTTTAAAACCTCCACCAGTTTCTTTACGCATGAAGCATTACCTCAAATGCACTTGCATTTCTAATCATTATAGCTTTATTACAAAGCACTCATTTTTTTTTATTTTAGTCTGAGGCAATTTCCAGAGGTTAATTATCAATTTACAGAATAATGAATTAAATTCTCTTTTCTATTTTAAGTTTGTTACTTTCAATTTGATTTAACTTTCCTTCCTTTTCTGCATTCTGAAAAAAAAGGTGAATAGGAAAGAATGATTTATCTTCTCCACATAATTCTCTCTTCCCTGTAATTTCATATTTTATCCTTGTATGGTCCTGCACTCTAATGTGAACAGTTTTACAGTTTTAATTTTTTTTAATATAGTAAAATTTGCATTATTTTAACACAAACTAAGAAATAGTTGGATTTTTAATTGTAATAAAATTGCAAACTTTTGAACTACAGAACTTTTCTTTGTCGCGTGGCAACAAAAAAAATTAAATTACTGTTTATTATGAAGAGTTTTATCTTTAAAAAATGCCGTGCCAATGAATAACTGGTAAACACTTTGACACCTGAAACCATGATACGTTACTTTCATTTCTAAAAAATAAAATGCATCTATTATTTTGCAATTTCTAAATTGCTTTAATACAAAAAAAAAGATTGCAAAACAAATTGTTTATGTCTGTTCCTGTTATCTCAATTTTATTTAATTTTTTCTTGAATTAAGAATGACTCATAAGTAACCCTAAAGTGACAGGAAAAACAGTAAAATATTCCTAAGCTAAATATCTGAATGAATATATAAAATAACTTGCCCTCCTCTTACTATATTCATTGATCTGCTCCTACAGGTAGACTATCAAATCTACGGAAGAGTCATTTCAGCATGGATTCTCTCATATACCCTGCAAAAGACATCTTTCAAGAAGGTTTTAATAAATCCTAGAAAATGAAGTCCAGATCTGGAACTCCTAAGTTCCAGAAGCTGATTATCAAAGAAAATCAGCAAATCTCTGTCTGCTGCTATGAGAATATTTGAAGTATATGCACAGTGTGCAGTAGCAGAATGTGAGCACTATCTTACTTTAATGGTTTGAAATAATACATGCAGACATTTACCCCATATTCTACTACACTATATGAAAAAATAGATTTTCATGCTTCAGGAAAAAAATAGAATATTTTACATAAGAAATAAAAATATGTAAACTTTAATGATCAATATGATTCACTTAATTTTGTCTGGAGAATGTTAGTGCTTGTATTTCTAAAAACCCTTATGCTACTACTACCATGTACTTCACCAGGTTTTGTACTATTCCTAAACTGAAACAAATTTTGGGAAGTGCGGGCTGAGTTCTCAGAAACTAGTTTACCAGAATACTCATCAAGCTGACATATCTTCAAAGATTACATTTACTCAGTCTTCCTATCTCAAGGAATCTCAGCAACCTATGTAGAACATAGGAGCTGCACACACACTGTGTTCATTTGACATTTAATTTTTTTTAATAGAAGCACATACCAACGACTGTATCTGTAAGATTACTTTTAAGTCATTATGATGTCATATCCTATATTTTTCTAGATCTCCAAATATGTGTTATTAGGAAAAGGGGTCAGCAAGTGTTTGGCATAGTTCAATACAACACTGTAACACCGTATTGTGTTTATTGCTGATAAAGTTTATTGCTGATAAAGTTTTAGAGCTGAATGACTGGAATGTTTGCAACAATAGGGGACTCTCATGTAGTCTTGATTTGAAGATCTTACTATCTTGGCCCAAAAATTTTTTTTACTGTGGTTATTCTATATCTATAGATAAGGCAATAAATTAATAACATACTACAGTGATACTCCATCCTATATTAGTAACAGAAAGTTACAAGATAATCAGCATTTCTCTTTAAAAGAAGAAAACATAGTATAAGTAAGAAGGGTACATGACAAATTCAAATGCTCAGTCTTTTAAATGTGAAGCACTCATTTGACTTCCTTAATACATGCAAGAGTTTGTCAGAAGTTTGAAGGAAGAAGTAGAGTATTGCAGAGGACATCCTAAGGGCACATAATGAAGTGTGAAATCATAATTTGCAAAGCAAAAAAATATACTGGCTTCTTAAAAAAATATAGGGTGAGCTCATTCTAAAGTTGTACAACAAATTCGGCATTTCTATTCAATATTGGAACAGCCTTGTTGGCAGCAGATTAGTTTAACATTGAGTATCACAGCAAAGAGTTATCTAGTTTAGAGTGCATATTAATTCATTGTCACCTTTCACTGTACATTAAATGTCACCCATTAGAACGACAGGGATAAAAAAAGGCTACACTAGAGTGACTACCTAATAGAATATGTGTTTTTTACATACAGAATAAACTGCTAAAATATTTCCAAGAGCAACATAATATTTCTTCAATTATTTAAAATTGTCAAAATAGAACATCCTTTAAACAAAACTAGTAAATTACGGTATTTAGTTGCGGTAATATGTTGTCATGTGGAATATTTTGAAGTATTCATTTCTAGGGAGTATTTTTTACACTTATATGGAACTCTGATACTAAAAAGACCTGGAGAATAGTTTTGTGGTTTTGTGGGTTTTTTCAAAATAAGAATCAACTCCTTTTCTTTTTTACTATCTGTACGTTAAGGACGCCACCAAAATTCACAAAGATGTCAAATGGAATGCTTCACCACGTATATTTTTTCTTGATTAAATACAAGACTATCCGAGAACCTCTGTGAAATTCAACATGTTTTTTAAACTGTTTTATTTTGGAAATATTACTATTCTCATCAATTTAAACAGAGCAATCACGTGCTTGAAATTTAAGACAGCTTGGTAAAGCTTGATGAACTGAGATACTTGATTTGATGTGAAATAAGTAAATAAATAGATAAATTGACTATAAAAAAATCCGTAGTTGGATTTATAAGGCACATAATGTTGCCTTTTGCTGGCCTATGACTCCCTAACGGCCTTCTGAAGGAACAGAACAGCTTTCGGATTTGGGACTTTAATCCAGGCTTACCAAAATTTACCCAAAAATGAAGCCGGTTCTTTTTTAAGCAGTCACAAATTAATTTGCTTATATTATGGAAAATAAATAATTCTGTATTTAAAGTACTTGACAGAAGTCTTGTCAAAATTTACTATAAATAGGAATCCAGACAATTCTATGAGCTTCTGTTGTTACACCTATTTCAGTAAGAGAAGGAAAGGATTCAGGTTTCAGCAAAGGCACGCTATCATCCCTACACTTTACCTGTTAGCACATTTCTGTTCATAGTTTTGGCCTATGCGACTCTCAGATAACACCCAGATGTGGTTCAGAGAGACAGGAAGTGCTGATAAGCACTGTAGGTGGCATAACTAGGATGATGGAGCATTCAGCCATATGAAACGCAGGCCACACCGTATCACTTGTCCTCTGGGTCAGAAAGCAAGCCCTGGATCCTAGCCTTTGAAAAGCATATACATAGTCTTTTGGATCCACTGTGCTACTATTAAAATCAGTGAGAGCTTCCACATTGACTTCTACAGGAACATTTGCTTCTAGTACCAAATGGCCTATCTGAATCTAATCTATTAACTTCCTTTTGACCAGATTGCCAACACAAATGTTTGTGACTGAAACAGCATCAGAGAGATCCAGATGCCTAAACACCTATGTCTCAGAATTTTCAGATTTCCCAACATGTTCAAGATATCTTTAGGGATCTAGTATACCTGATACAAGATGACAGACAACTTGTACGTTTGTGTAAAGGCAGTTATTGTGTGCTCCTATCCCATGTATCTGCACAGCTTTCCGTCAAGTTTCAATACTCAGAAACACATTCCTTTCAACACAAATTAATCTGAAACGTAGCTGTTAAGATTTTCTTCTTCGTTTGTTCCTCAGATACACCACTCTTTCCAAAGAGAAAGACAAACTTGGAAGGGATTTTAATGTCATTACCATAGTCTAACCTGTGCAGTTATTCCAGCAGTGCCACTCAAATCTCATCCAGACTTCATGTGAGAAAAGCCTCAAAGCCAAAATCAATACTCGTCTTTCAAAATTCTCTTCAAAATTCACTTGCTTTATAATGTAGACAGTAAACTGAAATATGGTCCTGCCTAGGTAGCTAATGAACATGTGGAACATGACTACTTAAGAAATGCACTAATTTTTCACTTAATTTTCTTCACACCTCATAGAAATTTACATCCTATTTAACTATTTAAACTATTTAGTGAATTCTTCTGAACTGTTAAGTCTTTAAAGTAAGCATTTGGTATTTGCTGTGTAACAATAAGACATGATCCTTCTTGGCGGTGCTCTCTGAAATCTGTCCTGTATTACAGGAAAGCCCAGTTAAGCTTTCTATACCACCCAGAAATCTCCACTGCCTTCACCTTTGGAGTCATTTACATTCGTGCACAGAGTCGAAACACCATCATCCTCATTGGTTTTGAGACTTGCTTTTGCACGGGCACAAATGACTACACACTGTGAAAGTCAGAATGATGAGGAAGGTGTTAAGCACATTAACAATCCCTATCAACATTTAAGCTGTAGACAGAATTGGGCTCCTAACTGCAGCAGAACAGAAAGACATGGAGGTAGCCTCTGGTATCCATCTACCTAGTAAATTTATTTAATTACAGTTACATTTGAAGCAAGGTGAAAACTCCTTTCATTTCAGTAAATGAAGGGCACGCTGACCAGGATTTTGATGTGATTAACTACTCACTCCCCTCTAACATGCCCGTTTAGAAGGGGAGAGCAAGACAAAGAAAGAGAGAAGCATGTGGAGGATATCTGTGACTAATTAAAAGCCTTTTTCAGATATTTTTGCAACTTGGTCTGTGAGCACAGCAAAGCAGTGCAATGTAAAAAATTCTGCTAACTGCTTCCATTTTTCTTCTGGACAGGGCTCATTGGTTACATTGTGTCAGCCACAAAACCAGAGAACTTTCTAAGTGGTGGAATTCTTCCACAGGAACTTTTCTGAACCTACATCACAATTTAAACCTTTCTAATTTTCACTACAAAACATCTATCAAGAAAATTTCTCCAGAATACAAATTAATTGCTGTAGTACCTGTTGGCTGAAAACTGTTTTATGTCACCAGTGATGGTGCTCTGGTACAGAAACTGTATCTCTACTTCTACAAAAAAAAAAAAGTTAATAGCAAATAGTCATCCTGGTCTGTGTAAAGCTAAAGCTGTTTCTCACAGGAAAGGACAATAACTTCTTTGAAGGTCTGGGAAAATCTAAAGAAACTGTATAACCTTTTGCTATCTACTACCTCACCATTTACCCCATGAAGTTTTCCACACCGCACTCCTGCTCCAAGCACCTGAGGAAGGAAACTGAACTTGAAAGAGGCAGTAGATCTGGGTGGTATGCTACCTTTAGTCTGGTGAAATTAAATGAGTGATCCCATCAAGCTGAAGTAACATTGCCTTCATGGTTCTCACAACTAGAGGCTATCTGCTGTAAAGTCTTTAGGCAGGCCCTAATTGGCAAGTGCAGGTGCCACACAGGTCTAATGGCCACACAAAACAAAACAAACAAAACAAAACAAAACAAAACAAGTATAATGAGAGTGAAGTGCCAGAACGGACCTATTTAATAAAAATTATTTATATTTAAACTCTTCTCTGACATCTTATAAGAATTATTAATAATGAACATTTTGATATTTTAAAGTTTTGACATTTTCTGATGAAATCAATTATATCGCTTAGCTGATGTGGGATTTTAAACTATGATGTTGGAATTTTTCAATACTGTATAATCATTTCCCTGTAAGAATACCTTTGTTGCTAAAGACAGAACTTCTGATAATACTATAATAATTTTTTTTTTTAAAAAAAGGTGCTCATCTTCATTCTTAAGTGTGAAGATGCATGATTAATTTTACATTAAAGCAATTTCACCATCATTAGAATTAACAGAGGGTGATTTGTATGGATAAAACAGAAATGCTTGGAGGACACACTACTAATGCAGTTTCAGCATTGAAACCAATTACCACACTTCTCTTTTTTCAGACTGATTTCTGGCCAAGCTTTCTTGGTGTTTAAATGACTCCTACTCTCTAATGAGTTAGAGACTGGAGTTTTGTATAAGCCAGATAAACTTCTGGCTAACAGCTAAATCAGAAAGACAAGCAGGAGATAAATAACTCTCACACTTCTGCCTACAGGAACTTGTAGGGAACAATCTTGCTTTTCTCCAGATATTGAATAACACTGAATAACATTATAGTCAAGAAATATTGCCTATTTATTTCCTTATTTATTTTAAAGATATGCTTCTGTTTTGAAGTCTAATGATTAACCATGACTCATGTCTAACACTTTTTCCTTCAAGAAAGAAACGCTGTCTTTCAAAGAGGTAAGTTTTTTCTGGGTTTTCTTTTTCTGTTTTGTTTTTCCTTCAATTTAGCTCTCTTTACATATGTTCAGAATAAAATGATGATTGAGAGTTAGAGGAATTCAGGAAATCTGGTTTTAGCTAAATTGGCAGACACTAAATTATTTCCACTTCTGAAGTTAGAAATTGATACTTAATTTAAAAAAAAACCCTTATATCCTAACAGACATTTTATACCACTCAGAATAATTGGACATTTGACTATTCAGTTACATATATCTAGAAGTAACGTAAGATTCTATCTGTATTATTAATATTACATAACAATACAAGGTGTGGTTTAGAGTATAAAGAGTAAAATCCATAAAATCCTCTCATTACCCAACTTTTCCTATCCTTCAAGTAATCTTGAAACCCAAGAATTAAAAGGACAACTTTGAAATACTGTCCTGCAGAAAATACTTTTACTCTGAACATCTGTAGCTAGGATTTTCTACAAGGTTAAAAACCATCATATTATATTAGCTCTGCTTCCAAGGTTTATGTCTTCCTCTTTATTTAGATAACATAAAAAAAATTCATAGTATATGGGTCCACATATTTAGCAAACAAATAATGGTCATTTTCATATGTTTGTCTCATTTAGCATAAAAACTGCCTTTCAATCTTTACAGCCATTTTTGCTCAATACTATTATATGTTTCTGGGCCCTCCAGACGCAGGGTAAATAAAAATCATGACTGCTAATGTTCCATCTTCCATCCTATCACTACAACCCTTACATTTTTCTTGAGGAAACCTTTCACTGTTTAGTCAAGGTGTTCCAAGATGGATGCATGTGTAAAATGACTTCAACAGATAAAATGCCTCCTACATCAGCTTTTCTATTTTGATTTTTGGGAAACAAACCCAACAGCTCAGCTGCTGGTTGAATTCATCTTCTGATATATCAGGCAACCTGCAAATTCAGTCAATAATGCTAACGGAAGAGGAATCAATGAGTTAACTTGCTCACTTTAAAATTATCACTTGTATCCAACTCTTAACAAAATCTTTCAACAACACTGTGGTATCTTCTTGGATTCTTGTTGACTCTATTCCTGTTCCACTAGATTCTTGTGTTTTGTTCTTTAGATTGGAAGACTACATGGTTTCTCACATCTCATGTGAAACTGCTGCTATGCATTATGGTGAGAGTTACGATTTCCTGCTCCCCACTAATACTACTCACGCCAGAGTAAAACACACACACACACCAAAAAAAAAAAAAAAAAAAAAAAAAAAAAAAAAAAAAAGCAAACAAGCCTCCTTCCCCCTACCTCCAGAAACATGAGTCACTGGCCTTTCTCAAAAGTGTAATTTAACTTGAAAACTCTCAGATTCATCTATATAATAATCCTTCTCTTTAGGCATGTTTAACATTATTCCATGATATTATTTGCTCAATAAACATAAAAGGTGCCCAGTCTTGGCTTGCATTTTTTTTTCTTTTCTTGTCATATATTGGGGGGAAAAAATGACAAAACAGAATTAAGTGATTCAATATGAGAAAAGAATGTTCAGCACTTTTTCTGGAGACTCTCAACTTTTTTTCAAACAAACTACTTCACACAAGCAATCCAATATGCTTCTCTTGTACTACATGGGCTGGTAATTAGCAAGGGCTGTTAAAAATAAGGATGAACTACAGCATACCACAGTGTGAAGATCTTTCAAAACTAAATGAAACTCTTCTTCAGACTGTTTTTTACCTTTCTCAGCAAGGATTATGAGATTGGTTGCTAACAGATAGTACAGTACATAGAGACCAACAAATCACTGTTCACGGTAGACATGAAATGTTATTTTGTGTGATGTTATAGCACTCTTGACAAAACAGTCATCAGATATTGACTCACCTATAGAAACTGCTTACCCAAGACATTTGAGGAGACATTAGATGAAATCTACCATGCTTTTAGTTAAACCCAATTAGATAAAGACAAATGCAAATTTTAATGAGAAATGTCACTGTTTTGACTGCTATAATACTTTCAAAAGCAGATTCCATAGTGTGTTTTTTATTTTTAACTTGGTCATATAGTGTGCAAACAATAACAGAAAACTTTGCATGTAAACTCAAATATGAATATATGAGCTAGGATTACATGTGTGTGAAAAAAAAAAAAGGCAATACATATGGCATAATACTTTCCAGCATCTCCCAACTTGTTCTAGAGACAAAGGGAATGTAAATGCAATTATTAAACTGCTGCAGGTGGTGTAAAATAATTATTTAGATAAACAGTGAATGGCATTCAGGCAGATATCTAGCAATGAACTGTGTGAAACTGAATGAATCAAACAGAACAATTCTAGCTAGTCAGAACTCAAGACAAAAGAAGGGCAGAGGGCAAACTGACTATTTCAGGAGCCATTTACCAATGAAAACAGGAGATTCTGCTAGTAAAGAAGGTTTATCCAGCTGAATCCTCTCTAAGAGCTTTAGCAGCCTTTGGATCCTAAGATACAAGGTACTGTCAACATTCAAAAGGATATAAAAGATCCTGACATATTTTAGCAGTGGAATATTCAGTGTAACATGTAAATGAGAAAGTGAAAACAAGAGAAATCATGGTATGAAAAATAGCTCAACATAAATTTTGACACAACATTCCATAAATACCTCTAAAACTCTATAAAACATTGTGCTACAATGTTCCATCAAAATGGAAAGGAAATACATGTTTATAAATATGTAACACCTATATGCAACAAGGCTAAAATCAGAATGAGTACAGACAGAACGAGCTTTCCACCTAATTGGAGATAATGATCTATATATAGCTATCTAAAATTTGATTCCTGTCTTTGGATGCAGGTGCTTAAGTAAATGAGAATGAAGAGATTGAACTGGTGGTAGTGAGAGACACCAAATTCCTTAAGGATGAACAGAATTAGGAGTCAGTTCAGGCATTCAAAATACACAGATTCTTGGACAATTAGTGATGAACTGAAGAACCTTGTAACGGCTTTCAGAAAAATGAGAAAAAAATTGACAGAAATTATAGAGTTTTTAGGCCATGTTCAATTTTATACAGTTTAAGGATACTACTATACTCTTCATTTAAAAAAAAAATTCTGATTAGGTTAATCTACAAAGTAACAAGAATTAACACAAAACAAACTGGTGGAGCAAGTGCTATAAACAAATGTATACTGCATGGTGTTTTCCTGACAGCAGAAGTCATCAGATCTCCTGCTTTGTCTGCTAAGAAGGCCCCACACACATCTTAACTCTGCAGAAGACAAAGTTTGGCTAGACCTCCACACAACATGAAAAAAATCAATTTATTGGCAGAAGAATTCAGAGCTGACCAGGTGTGTTGAAATGAGAATATTTTTGTTCTTCAAGGTGCATGTGGAGATTTAGCCAATGAGAATGTATTATGTCTTCTGTTAGACTGCTAAGGCAGGTAAGTTATGAGTTCTTCAGCCATCCTCAGTTAAAACATTTCAGTTGTTTTGCTGGCAGTTTCTTCTTACATTTGATGCATGGTAAGTAGCATCCAGGATGTCAGACTGATCTACTACATAACAAGGCTTTAGAATGCCGTTTTTTCCCAAAAACATCTAAGGAGGTTATTTATGTGAAAAACAGTAAAAGGTAAGAATTTTTCTCTTCCTGCAATCTCTAACAGTGTTCTGATAGAGGCTATTATGTAGATTCTGTGCTTGTGTGTGACTTGGAGATATCTTGATACTCATGTCTCTCCTTGAACAGCTGAAGGAGATTGAGAGCATTCAGAAGGGATTCAAGAGAATCCTGAGGGGTTAAGATGAGGAATCCATACTGAGTTGACTATTTAAATATTAGAGATTCTATAAACAGACACTGAACCCAGATAAATATCTTGTGGAGGAGGTCAGAGAGATCAGTGTCTTTCTGCGTGTCAAGAGGCAAAGTGAGAGATTGCTGCTTGACTCACTGCTATACACATCTTTCCTGTAGCCATATACCCTCATCCACAACTGTGTCATAACTTCTCAAAATATTTACACAACTTAGGTGATGACCATTAGAAAGCATTATAATCCAGTATGTTTCATGTTTTTAATACAGAAAACAAGAGGGAACAAGATCTGTGTGCTGACCATAGAAAATTAAACTTAAATACTACTTTACGGTAATATTAATGACATACAGCAAATTAAACTCCCATTCTTCTTAAATTAATTAATTTAAAGCTCTCATCACTTTGTGAAAACTGATACTCAGACATATCTGAGCATATTTGAAATATCATGTGCAAGTCTTGCTTACATTTCCAATGACTGTTGTCCAGGCAAGATGACCATAAAATTTCATTGCTGTAACATATATCAAGACAGACTAAGTGAAAAACATATGCTTAATAATTTTCTCATGAGTGTAAAAAACTAAGATGTAAGTGAGGTATCTTCTTTATATTAACCTCAGTTATTGAAATTCTATTTAAATGATTGAAATCTAAAATTTAAACTTACAAGGTCTGATGTAAAGGAGAAGAAATTTAGTTCAGAAAATAAGCTTTATAGAAGATTCTCACACAACACTAGGATTTCTTGGTACAGCTACACAAACATGTCAGTTAATAAAAAGCTAGAAAAGTGATCGAAGAGAGAGAAAAATTCTTGTCATGCAATCTGCTTGGTTCACTGACAAAAAAACCTCAGTGTTGCAGGGGCTGGCACAGTTGCTCTCTGCTCACAATAAAGATGATCTTTAGCATTAACAAGGATTTGCTTTTCAACCGGAAAAATTATATGAAAAAAAGCATTCTGTACTGAATCTTTTGGAATCAATCAACTAAGGGTCATAAGCTGCAACTTGTTTTAACAGAAACAAAAATCTCTAACTTTGAAACAATTGTTATGGAACGGTTTTGAAAATGTGTAATTTTTGACATGCTTTTATCCTTGTTTATTTACACAGCATTTTATAGTCAAGTGACAATATCCCCATGTGCATTACAACTGAGGCAAAACTAAATTTTTACATTACAAGGGACGGAAAACTATCTTAAAATTGTAGGTAGTACGAGAAGAAGGTTTCAGGGTTGCCATCTGGATTGCCCTGTTAGATGATGAATCCATTCCTGAAAACACCTCATAACACATGCTGTACTTCTTTACACAGACCTTAGGAGAGAAAATTCTCATAGGAAGAACGCTTGTTAAGAATAAAGGGCAAATACGCTAACTTTCTACTTGAGTAAATATCAACACAGTAATTTAGTACCAGAGCTCCATAGTAACTGGAAAAGTAGTTCCCTCTCATTCTGGCACTAATTCATCTCCACCAAGATGGTTTTCAAGGAGTAGTTTGAAACCCAGTCAGACAAGCTCAAGGACAGAAATCAGCTGATCAAGAAATATGAAATAAAAATGAAGACTGAGGACATGTAAAAGGATACACATGCACTCCAGAGAGAGATAAAGCTCAGGTGTCTGTTCAAGTCTGAAGCAGCAGGCTATTCTTAAGCTTCTTCACAGAGAAAAGATTAAGATAAATGTGTGGAGACATTTTTAAAACTCTTGTCTTCTTTTATTAAGGTTTTTTTTCAGCTGGTAAGAGAAAAATATAATTTGGTGATGAGGCAATGTTCATTGTGCTTTTATCACTGCTTACAAGGAAAAGGAAAAATAGTTGATACTAAATGTTTTGACAGCTGAAACCAGCACAAAGGCCTGACTTACAAGAAGGAGGATACCACAGTTCTGCTGAAGAGAGGAAAAAGCAGGAAGCTCTAACATACAGAATGTGGTACAAGTAAAGGTGAATCAAGCCCTCTAAAATGACAACCCATGATTTGATATTAGCAATTAGGGCAGTGAACACAGTTTAATATATATTTATACAATATTCACTGATACTTCAAACAGCTCAGTATAAGAAGCATAAGAGCTCATTAGTGGACCATTAATCCCTGGCAGTTTATCTGCTTCACAGATGATCCATAAAGGTGAAGCATCATGGTAAGGCAGGTGTATCTCTTCCAGTTATGAAGACAGGTCACTTAAAAGTGCACTGTTTTATGACAGACAGACATGTTCACAGCAAACAGACCTTACTACCCAGAGAAACACTTCAATGTGCAAGGAATAACTTGAAATGCGGCAAATTGAGTGGAAAATTATTGGATTAAAATATTTAAGGAGTTTAGCCTCCAATCTGTGTTTCCAGAAAAGATTAATGAAGACATGGATGTTTAAAATCATAGATAAGACCCCATGAGAAAAGCCAGCTGAAGATTAATTTGGAAGACCTATGTAAATCAAACATATTTAGCATTTTTAAACTTATGAAACTGATTTTCTTCATATTGCTTATGCAGAATGGGAAGTATACTTCAGTTACCAACACGTCAGATTTTGCAGAGACCAAAAATATGGAACAGCTGTTTCATATACACAGACTAATGGAAAAGAAGGGACAGTATGTGTCTATGTAGTTAGCACACAACACTGTGAGAAATCAGCATGTTCTTAGAAATGAAACAATGGTTTGCAACAACAGACAGAAATGAAAGGAAATTGTACCAATCAAGATTTTTCATTATACAGATCAGAAAATGTTGTGTACTTGACAGAATTCCAAAAAGGAGTTGGCATACTTTACTCCAGTCTTAGTTTTCCTTCTAATCACATGTAAACTGTGAATTTAACTGGGATTCTAAATCAAGGAAACAAGTAAAGGCAGAGGCAAAAAAATATTTGAATTGTAATGCAACAAGACATCAGATGACACAAGACACTGCCAGCAGTGACACAAAGACACTGCTAGCTAGCATCAGAAACAGATCCATTACTGTTACCACAAGAGAAAAAAATGATATGACTTTCTCCATCCACAGAAAAGTAATTGGCTTAGTGTCAAGTATATTGGGTTTCCCTATCAGTCATCAGCCTGTACGACAAAGAAAGGAACTTTTAGAGACTAACTGACATAACTACTTCGATTCAACAATCACAGCAAATAAGATTAAGAGGTTTTTGTCTATATGGAGAAATCACAGCCTGCTATAAGTCCCCACAAAGAATGACAATTAAAGAAAACACTGTGTACAACACATCGCATGTATGTTCATTCTATCCACAGTGCAAAAATCTGTAACTTCCACATAAATAGATAACTCATCATTTTCGCGGGGACTACAAGAGGAAAATGACACAGAAAAGCCCCCCAGCTAACAAGTAACTCTCTCCTAGCTTTTTGTCTTGTTGAGTATGGAAAGATTCTAGTTCTTTGTATCTGGTTCTCATATTGGAAGGAAAATTCACCACTCTTTCAAATAAAGATTAATAAAGATTTATCTTACACTTTTTATCCTTGTATACATAAAATGTTACTCTACAAAAGTCCTTCCAGTAATTCTCTCTCAAAGATTCCTGAACTTTTTACTAATTTCTTCATTTTTCCCTAAGTAGGACCGTATCACAAATTAACGAGTGAAATCCAAGTACTACAACAAAACTGCACTTTCCATTTGCAATGTACCAAGCTCTTACATTCCAACACTGTTTGGAAGACATGGTAAAACAATAAAATCACAAAACATTTGACACAAAAAAGGGAGGTTTAAATCTAAAAATAAATATGCTACACTGAATAGTCTGATGAGCTGTAATTACAAAACATCATATCATCAAAGACACAATAAGTACTGCTTCAAACATAGATACACCTTATTACGAAACACACAGTAATTATTATTAAACACTGGCAGTTAAACATTCATTATGGAAGGATTGTTATGAAATAGAAATCTTCTTAATAAGACACTCTAGGTGGAACCTATTAATTTAGTGGCATACAGTCCAACAGTTTCATGACACCAGGACTTAAAAATAAGTCATCAGCTCTGCAATACCTAATTTATAATCTGTACTGGGAATACATAGTCAGCACTATGTTGCAAAGTCCTCCTCACTACCACACTTCGGTTAGCAGCATCTCCTTTTACATGACAGATACATTTTGTGAATTGTATTCACAAAAGGTTCTTTTACTTTTGAATAATATTTTCTCTCTCCATTTTTCATCAGATTACATTTTTAACTTAGACCTGTTTCCCTATATGAACTATACTGTTAGAAAATGCTACCACATGCTATTAAGTCATTCTTCATCATGAATAAAATCTGTAGATTGCTTTACGTAATCCTAGATGTTTTATTTCAAAATGTGTTATCAATATTTGATTGTACAAGTTAAGAGGTATTAAAAATCTATAGATCTGAAGGCTGATATAAGCTTAGGCGTAAAAATGACATTGCTTTACAATAAAAATTAATAAGGAATTTATGGTGCAGGTCACAAAAATAGACAAGTAAAAAAAGTTCAGCAATACTGGTCTATTATATGGTGCTTCTGTTTAAGAATATACATTAATTCCAGCTCTGCTAGTGAGATCAAGTGACTGAATAGCTCAATAAAAAAAAAAAAAAGCTTCAAGAAAATGTATCTTTCCTGCAAAATATGACAAGACACATTTTCAAAGCATAAGAACTCAGCCATACAACTCATACTAACATCACTGGGAGCTGCCTGTTAAAAGCACTGTGTATCATGCTGAAAATGTCCTTCAGTGATAACAACAGGGTTAAACTTTTGGACATACATATCTTTTGGACGTCATACAGTTTATATGAGGTGTTTCACAGGACAACATCTGTGATTTATGCTCAACTGTGCTTTCAGAAGTACCTGTATAACAAGAACACCTCAGAAATCAGTTTAATCTCCGGTTATATAGTCCACTAAAATCTACTATTCTTTCAAGAAACTTTCAACATAAGGCTTTAAAGCAGACTTTTAAAGGTGGCACACAAGCAAAGTTATTCATTACAGAACATGCTTCAGTGTTATCTATATTACTTCAAAACTTCATGTACTTTATGTATCGGTGACCTTACTAAATTACTTTTAAACTGATTTATAAAAATGTTACCTTTCCCCTTAGCAGAGGAATGATATAACTTCTCCAAAATTAAGTTGATAGTATCAAAGAAAGATGAAGAACCCTAATATCAACTACAGCACAACAGGAAAACAAAAATATGAAGATTCTACTGTGTACCACAGAATGAAATCATAAAAAATCATAGCTGAAGTGAAATTGTATTATCAAGTCAAACATATACTTCTAAAAATCGTTGTTATAGACAGGAAAAAAAAAAGTAAAAGCCAATATAGTTTATATGTATTTGACTAAAAAATAATTTTTGGAAGTGACTACTGGGAGGAATCGGCAAAAGAGATTACTGACTGGGAACTAACGATTTACTGTTCTGAATTTTTTTTTTTGCTGTTACAGCAGAAGTCAAAGTTACAACATGTAAGACAATATTTCAATGAGCATCTGGAGTTAGTCCTAATTACTTAACAAGGAAAACGTAAACATAATGGGAAATTTTGACGAAATATATTTTTCTTCTTGTCTATGTTGAAAACAGATAAAAAAGTGAACCCTATATACCAAATCAATGTATAATTTAACAACTGTATTGAGTTCCTTAACTCTGAAAGCTCAGCTAAACGTATTTCCAAACACATTCCAATCTAGGACTTTAAATTATGTAAGGTATATCAGGGATTTTACCTAGCATATGATTAAAAGCTAAATATTGTTGCCCTACTTCTAAGATACTAGTGTACATAAAGTAACTTTTTTTGTAAGAGGTAGAGGCCCAGTTTGGACATCTAGGATTAACATGGGCAGCTAAGTACTCAATTTGAGATAAAACACCATTAAATCGGACTAACGAAATAAAGTATGTCAACTCCTGCCTTTCTAAACAGTACAATTGGGAAAAGACACTTCATAGACTTTCTAGTGTCTCTAAATACATAAATAAAAGGAGAAAGCTAGCTAACATACTCAATTCTGAGTAACATAACAAACTGGAGACTTGGTATGGCAGTGGAGAAAATTAATAGTGAGAACCCTCATCATTAATTGTTGTTCTGCACATCATGAAGTTAAAATATAAGTACGAAAGTAAGAAAATTTTTGTGACTTTTGACAATTATTAGTTAGAAAAAGATTATAACAATTGCCAAAAAAATCACAAAAGTTGACATGTTACCTGGCTATGACAAAGAGCACACAACTGACACCCAAGTAAGCCAGCAGAATATACATCCAGATATCAGGGGAGAGAGGATTCAGGAAGGAGAAGACGCCCGGGTTTGTACCATTGGGTTTGCGGTACAAAATACTTATTCCAAGAGTCATAAAGGGCTTGGAAAAGTCGATGACCTTCTCTCGAACATAGGTAATTGCCAATGGTGCAACTGCAAGGTCAGCTTTCTGTTAACAGAAATAAAAAAAGAGAAACAGGCCATAAGTCAGAAGAAACAGGTTGAAGCAGACAATCAGATCATGCAAAGCACAAACTTTACATGGAGGAGGTTTGTTCTTGTACTAGGTAGACTGAAATCTAAGTCTCTTCTCACTGTAAGCAGGGAAAAAGATTTATTCTTCCTTTTTGCTAACTGACATAGCAGCATCTAGAGAAAATTAAAAGCGATATTACAGGGATAGAAGCAAAGAAAAATATTTAATCTTGCAGAAAACATGAACATCCATTATCATATCTTATAGAACTTTTCAAAATGTACATATGAACAGATCTTCTCTTTGTCAATCCTTCACTGTGCTCTTTAATATATTTGTGAAGTAGATGTGAATATGCTTTTACAAGTGTAGGAAAAGGGCCAGGAAGTAGTTTTGCCTAGTTTAGCATAAAAGTATCGATACAAAATGAAGAATATTTTAAAATGGGAAGTGCTACCTCTGAAAAGTTGCCATAGGAAGTAAGTTCTAACAAAGTACAACTGTCTTTACTAGTTTGCAGAAAACACTACAAAACTTGAAGATAACTGGCTACTAATTAATTGCAGCATTTAAAATGAAATCAGACAATAGAATGTATTTTGTCATTTTACCTTCAGTTTTAGTTATTATGGCAATAATTCATAAGAGATCAGTAAATAGTATATTCTATTTTCATAGTGAAATCGTAGTGACAAGAAATCTACTGTCAACAGCTCTTTAAAGATTACCGTGTGTGTTTATGTGTACAAGCATGTGCATGTACATGTACACATATGAAAGAAGGAAGTTCAGAGCAAGAAGTTATACAGTACAAGACTTGGAAAGCTGAACTAAGAATTCCTTGTAAATTACGTGTAAATATAGGTATGTAATGACAGAAATGGTATAGGTACCTTGAAATACTGTAATCCAATTAACAGCTGCAAATAGCACCGTTTTCAGAATGCCTATTCTAAACCAAGATCCAGAGATTTTATTCCTAATAAAATGATATAAATTCATACATTTACATATTCTGTTTTGCTCAGTTGGTATTGTATATACTGTATAACACTCAAAATCCCATACGGTGTTACAACATTTCAATGTCCCATTTTTTTTGGTTGTCTCACCTTCCACAAAGTTCTATTATAGTCTATTGTTGTTGTGAGCATTTGTTGTATCATTAGATCTACTCTAGCAAAGTACTTCTATGTTACAATGTGAAACTCTGTTGGCACCATTTATTCTATTTGGTAAATGTTTACTGGTCAAAAAAAATGCCATATGCTTCATTTCCATTGGTATTCAGAACTTATAGCTATTATTCAGACTAGCAAGGCTTTATTCTACATCAGCAGAGTTTTTATGCATTGCATATTATTGATGATATTCCAGCTGTTGCAGAAAGAAAACAGTAAAGAAACTTAACTTTGGGTTAAAAGTTATAGGTCAACGTGTGGAAATTTGAGATACATAACTCAAACTATTAGTTTACGAAGCAACTAGCAATCCTTACCCTACGAGTCTGAAGCCAACTCACTAGGGACTGTCAGAAGATGCAGCTGCCCAAAGATAGAGAAAATAGATATTTTGGAAGGCTACTGGCAGTTGTGAATTTTGATCTTAAAACATTACTATAGTCTTAATGAATAACAAATCATTTATTTTAACAAATGCTACAGGAAATCCAACCCTTGATCATTAGGTGAAAACAAAAAGGTATGCAGCTGGATATAGGTTCTAACTACCTCCAGTGGAGCAAAGCTCTAGGGAAATTGCAGACGAAATAAGAAAAATAAGCAAAAGAGAAATAATGCATGCCTCATATGACAGAAGAGAACAATCAGATATCCCAACCTGAGAGGCACAGATCCAAAATAAAGGTCCATATCTTGACAGCTCAAGATTTTCTTCACAGCTTTAGTAACTCTGTTTCAACATTTTTGAACTAGTAAATCACCATAAGAACAAAATAAGCATCTCAACAAAAATAAAATCCAGAGTCTTTACTGAAGAAACAGAAAGCTGCTAAAATGACTTACATAAAAATGTAATACTACCACATGTAACCACTTTTGCTAATATGTTGTCTCCAACATATCCAATTATCTTAGCAATTTTTTCATTCAGAAATGGCACTACTTGAAAGTAAGAGAAATAAGGGACCAAGTTTCTAGAAGTGGACTACCAGGGTCCCCTACATTCTTCGACAATGAAGAAATACAAGTATGAGAATTCTCTTTAGTTAATTTCTCAGGATTAATTGGAGGGGAATGGTGTAAAATTAGGATTTTATCAATCTACATTTATCAACCTTAGCAAATGAGTACATCTTAAAATGGCTTTCTGATAGGTTCCATAATAAAGACTATTTGTCTCACTTGGCAATGTTATATGATTCTCTTTTTTAAAATTAATGCATGCATGATTCTATTTTTTAAAGGAAAGATTTATGTATCTGAAAGCATAATCCTAAACAGCACTTATTCTTGAATTTAGAGTACTTGAGATTAAAGCCTTTTTTTACAACAACATCCAAGGACTAGTGAGGATACAAAGAAAAACTCTGCACCAACTAAAGATTACAATAGAATTTAGAAAAATTCTGACAGGGACATTCCAACACAAGGCGCAGTCGTGAGCAAAATGGAAGAGTTGCACAGCAACACAAATAGTAGACGTGATGAAGAAGCACACTGAAGACAAGAATGTCAACAGTAGATGGAAGAGACTGTAGAAAAATAGTCCTCACTTCTTTCTCTATTATGTCAAGTATGAAGAAATCACAATCCTGCATTCACTCCACCATGCAAAGACATGGCATGATAAACTGGAGAATGGCACTTCCATTCTGCATCCATCTTGACAGTTTTTCAAAGAGAGTTTCTCTAGCAAGGAAGAGAATGTCCCTGACAAAAGGGAGGAAGAAGCAATTTATCATACTCCACAGGACACTTTTGAAAACCAACTGAACCACAGACAGTTATTTCCACCCTGCTTTCTCAAAGTGCATCAGATATTTTGAACATTACTTTTAACAGTACATTCTCAGCTGCACTTGATCTTCCATCTTCACCCTCCATCTTAAAGGGTTATGATATTTTCATATGAGTATATGCACTCTCAGTGTGGTCTACTTCCTACACTACTGCAAAACTCTGTAAACAGGGATTGCCAGATCTTCCCTTCCTTTTGTGCCTTATGAGGACTGCACATACTCTCTTCACAGCCATGTAAAGGTTCCCCTGACTTGCTGCCATGTGCAGCTGTAAGATGTTCACGCACCCACAAGCAACTCAAGTTATACATGTATTTCTGATACAGACACCCGTAAGGCATGATAAAATCCTCCTCTTTTGCTTCTTCATTTACATTTTACTTCCAAGAAGCTTTTTGAATATTTCACATAAAGTAAAATTCTAAGAAAAGAGAGAAGACCTTTTTTTTTTTTTTTCAGTTGCATAGGGCTGAAATTTGGTACATAACCTGTAAGAAGACAAGTTTTAAAATTACACTGAATTCAATCTATGCATGCAGTTTAATAACTTCAGCAAGAAATCTGCACATAAACGTTGAGCAGTGCATGGACCATAGCATGCATAGCAAGTTGGTATTTACAGATATTTGATATTTTAAATGTGAAAGCTAACTGTATAAAATACAGCCCAGAGAAACTGCCATGTTAATTTTTTGGGGAAACTGAACTTGTATCATTTCGGTAATTTAATTGAATTTGTATCATTAACTTGTATCCTGACTTGTATCATTTACGATTAATTGCCAACAATATTATCTATAGATGTATCTTTAGCAGTTGTTACTTTATTAACATAATAATTTAACATAATGAAGTAACATATGATGATAATTTCAATAGGTACTAGCTCAAGTTACATATTTGTTTCTAAGTGCTGAGCTGCTTCTCAGTATTTACTGTTCAGCAACAAAAAGTTACTGAAAGACAGGCAGTTTACTCAGATTCATTGTAATAGAATCATAGAATGGTTTGGGTTGGAAGGGACCTTAAAGATGAGTATTTCATAGCTGTTTCAGTTTTTTAGACATCCTAATGTCAGCACAGCTAATACATTTCTTGGCCAAGTCTTGAACAGCTGAGATAACTAATGGTTGTATCAACTACAAGCCCTCAAGTCTTTAGAGGAGGGCCCTGATCTATTAATCGACAAGTTCATCTCCCTAGAGATCTAAATTAAAAAAAAAAAAAAAAAAAAAAAAAAAAGAAGAAAAGTTTCTGCAGAGGAAATTTGCCTGCTGTCTGCTAGTACAGAAACAACTTGCTACATGAATTCAACTAGACAAAAACATTTGGAATCCTAATATAGTTAATTTACATTGTTTCTTCTTACTCAAGGTTTCTCATTTAACTATGCTGGCATGGATTAGATTTAATAACTGAATAGATGTAGTACGAGTACCCATTTAAAAAAGCCACAAAGTTTCTATCCATTGATTCACAGGATGTTGTTTCACTGGAGAGTTTTACACCAACTTTGTTTTCATCAACATTTACGCAAACTGCATGTAGAAGCAGTGGACCACGTAACTACACTTTAGCAGGAAAAGGGATGACAAGAAGTTACAGCAATAAGAAAATCTTAGCCTTAATTCTTATCAATTTGCTCCAGCAGAGTTTTCCACAAAGGGCTCTTCTCATGGTTAGAATACCAAGATTCACATTCCCACTGAAAGGGCAAACTGCCAAAGACAATATTTACAAGACAGTGTAGATATAGTGGCCCAGGTTTCAGGAAAAGGAGACTTCCCCCTTAAAAAAACAAACAAACCAACCAACCAACCAACCAACCAACAACTTAAGAGAGTACTTGAATTAAGCAAAGTGTTATAGTACTTCTTTACACTTTTTTTTTCCAAAATTTTATTTTTGTACCAGATATGGTCACTAAGAAAGAAAATTACTGGACATCATGCACCAGTGAAGCTTTCTCAAACAAAATGCAGAAGTAACATTGATTTCTTGTTTGCAGGCAGCATTTTTATCATTATACTTTCCAGATTTACTGCAACTCCCTGGAAGTGTGTTTTTTTTTTCCAGCTGTTAATCAGCTATGTCACCTAGGCTTTCAGTTACTGCACTCAGGACAAAAAAAATCCACATTTTTAATTTTGATGTGAATTCTGTTCTCAAATATATGTAATTTTATCAAATTATTTACATGAATTCATTTCATCCTGCAACCAAGTTTGACTTCTGTCACATTTAAGTTGCTCCTACTTTTCTGTATTGCTTTGTCATCTGGAATTTTTTACAAGGGAATCAAAACAATTACTAATTTTTTTGCATATCATTCACATGGGAATAGATCACTTCAGGATCTTATTGATCCTCTTATTGATTAGCAGTTCTCAGCTGACTACTTTTTGAAATTTATAATTTCATCAGCTAATTAATTAATGTGATAAAACCCATTAAAATGGAAAAAATCAACCTCCTGTACACTGACCCCCTCTAGATACATTTTGGTGCAGCCATCACTAGGACTAGACTACTCTAAAAAGAATCCACACACTGAAATTCTCAATGAATAGTCAAATTCCAGTGTCTTAGGCTTTAACTAAAATTGATCATTATTAAAAATAACAAAACTGGTCTTTTTAGAGAACTCCATCATATATGAAATAAAACCAGAAGTGCTTTCATATTTTGTATATTCTCAAAACATCATATATCACGCAATAGTTTACCTGTGCCTTAATTATAAAAGAAGAATTGATAGAGTACATATCTTAATATCCAGAAATATTGTCACAAATCTAAGGAATAAAAATGTTAGCAATGTTTTTATGCACAAGATCCTAATTTAGTTCTGTTCTGCCTAGGGTATACGTAAGCTAATTAATTGAAAAGCTTGTTACATTTATTTAAATTCAATAAAGCTTATCCAAGCTCTAGGCATTACTTAAATACTGAAGACAGCAGGATAAAATTATTAAAAATCTGCTTTAATAAAAATAAAATGCAAATCCTAAGGATGAAATCTGTGATGGTTGAGTTAAAATGTTTCTGATATTCATAAGATGAAATCTAGGAAACAAAAATGTCATTACTGTTGAAATGTATTCCTTGTATTATGTGAAGTTCTGCTTCATTCTGGAAGACAAGGATCAACAGAAGGGTACAAATACATAACGAATAAGAACACAAATGTTACAAGGAAAAAAAAAATTTCAGCATGAATGGCAGATGTAGACAAATTCCTAGCCTAACTACTGCCCAACTAGAAAGTGATTAGATAGTTAACTAACAACATTTCTGGATGACACCAAGTTGTTCAAAGTAGAAACACTATAAAAGATTTGTTCTATGTCAACCTGCACAAAAGTAAGTGGAGGACAGTAGATAAAACAAGCTCAGAGAAAGAAGAAAATAAATTATTCTTCACATTAAGTATAATTAAGCTGTAAAACTCCTCACTTTTGGAACCTGTGGGTACCAAAACTTTAAAAGTTTTCAAATAATTGAAGAAAATTCATTAATACTATTTTACAACCCCCCCTCCCAATAGTCTTATAGTTCAGTTCCACACTGCTAATTGGGTAAATATTGCTACATTCTGTTCATCCTTATACATTTTTCTTGATATGTCTTGCTGGCTAAGAAGGAAGTCAGGATACTGGAAAAATAAGTTTTACTATGAACAACTATAAGGAGAGGAGGGGGTCCACAAGAATGGAGACATAGTTTTGCATCAATAAATAGTTATGTTTCTTACCTACCATAAAACTATGAATGATATGATGCAGCTTCATACAAGTGTGCATTTTACATCCAATTAAGTTTTAAATTTTAGTCGTATCTTCTCACCTGAATATGTTTCTTCACATGTTTTGCAGAGGGAGCAATAGCTCACAGAAAATTATGGATTTATTATGTTTATTTTCAAAAATAGATTTTGCATTAGTTTTACACTGTCATTCATGACTGTTTAGCTGAACTTCATCCATTAAAAGGAAGGGATTACAGGCCATGCATATCTGCAGAGAGGGTTATGTTTGAGCTGAGTCAGAGAGAGACAATGCAGAGTTCTTTCTGGATGTCGATAAAAAGGCCTGACAATGAATGGCTTAATAAATTATCTGTTTTAATAAGATATAATAAAAAGAGGAGTATAAATGCCCAATAAATCTCACATCCCTTCTGATGCAGGGAACTCTGCTTATGTGCAGCACTGGGCAGATCACAGACAGATATTCACCTGGCACACTGTGCAGATCCTTTCTGTGGAGAGGCTTCTCCTTCCTCCCATTACCATTTGTGTAATGAACACAATCATATATCTTCTCATGACAGGCTGGAGCGTTATTACTGTCATAGCTACAAAGCTCTGTGTAATGGACTACTGTCAACAAATTCTTCAGACAACTAGAAGAACCCTTGTGTTCCCAGGTCCTTGTCCTTATGGAGGAATTTATTATCCTGATATCCGCTGGAAACACAACACACTAGGGCACAAGCAATCCTTGAGGTTGCTAAAGATGATAACTTCTGGACACAAGTGATGAAGAAGATGACAAGAGGAGATGCTCTGCTGAACCTCACAGTTACAAACAAAAACAAATGGGTCCAGGACGTGAAGACTGACAGTTGTCTCACCTGCTGTGACCAAGAGATAGTGGACTTCAGGATCCTGAAGAGAGGCAAAATGGAAAAAAGCAGGATTATAATCCTGGACTTTACAAGAACAGACTTTGTCCTTTTCAGGGACCTGCTTGGAGGAATCCCATGGGAGACAATCCTGAAGAGAAGAGCAGACCCAGAGAGCTGGTTGATTTTCAAGCATGAGAATGACCTCCTCCAAGCTCAAAAATCATCTATCCTCACATTTAGGCAGTTAAGAACAGAGGGCAGGCCAGCGTGAACAAGGAGCTCCTGACAAAACTTAGACATAAGAAGAATACCAGACATGGAAGAAGGAACAGGTGATCCAGGAGGAATATAGCAAGATAGCCAAAACCCATCTGGAGTCGAATCTGGTGAGGAACATCAAGCACAAGAAGGGCTACTACAAGTAGCAACAAAAGGAAATGTGGAACTGCTGCTGAGCAGGGCAGAGAACCTGGTCATAAAGGACATTGAGATGGCCGAGGCACTCAATGCATGTTTTACCTCAGTCTTTACTGGTAAGATGACTGATCTTCAGGAATCCCAGGTCTCTGAGACTCTGGGGCAAGTCTGGAGCAAAGACAACTTAACTGTCAGTGGAGAAGGACCAGGTGAAGGAACACGTAAACAACCTGCACGTACACAAGTCCATGGGACCTGATGGGATGCACCCATGAGTGCTGAGGGAGGTGACTAACATCAGCCAATCTCAAATATCTTTCAAGGGTTGTGGAAAAGAAAAAAGAAAGAAAACAGATGGCACTCCTGTTGTTAAGGCAGTCCATTCAGAGTCAAACTAATTCCTGGGAAAGTAATGGAACAAATCCTGAAATTCACACTAAGGACAAGAAGATGACTGAATGCTATCAGTGTGAATTTGTAAAGAGGTAATCTTCTGTGACCAGCCCCACAGCTTCCTATAATGAAACTACTGGCTTTGGTGGGTGAGTAGAGAGCACTGAATGTTGTTTATCTTGACTAAGCAAGGTTCCCAACACCAATCTTCCATAACAACCTCAGAGACAAACTGAATAAGTACAGGCTAGATAAGTTGACATGAGGTTAAATGAAACCTAGTGACATATAATTCTGAAGAATTATATAGGAAATATTTCCACAATATCCATCCCAAAAATGAAAAATTAGTTCCAGATGGTGATACTACTTAACAATTGTCAAATCTAATAACTCTATATGCCTATGCATTTATATATGTGTGAAAATATGCATGTACAGAGATGGACAGAATATCTCTTTGTTTTCTGTGTAGGTGTACTAAGTGTAATACATATACACATTTAAAGATAATACAACTGTAGATAGAACTCCCACACATTCTTCTTAAAAGTGTGAAGCTAGGCATAATAAACATCTGTTGCAACAGCAATACCAGATTATTATTTACTGGAAAAACACAAAGATAACAACCCATCTAGTAAACACAAGTACTTTGATTAGCATGTATTCTGTCCATCTGCTGAAATCTTAAAACAGATTGAAACAAGATTAGTGAATATTTGAGTTATTCATGCAGTTTCTGACATCTTTAGGAGGTTTCATTTGAATTAGCTATAAAATAGTCTCCCTTCTTCCTACTTTAAATGACAGTGATATGCAGAACATGTTTTATCCCCTTTTTTGATCAAATGTCTCTATATTGAGCAATTCACCCAAATAAATGCAAAGAAGGGACAATGACAAAATTTTCAAATTGACTAAAATGTTTCTAAGAGACTGAATTCAACAGGCATGACCAACTGGGAAAGGATGCTTTGAAGGACACTAAGTGATGCCTGCCTTACCTATTTACAAGTAATTGTAGTGGTATCTGTTTTGACACACACTGCATTACTTTGCTGCTGCAGTATATGTTGATATTTTTGTCTCACTGCATGCACTTTTTTGTTAATCTTTCAAAAAAGATGTTTCTCTTCTCTGTGTCTATCAAATAATTTATGTATTTATACTACATGCACAGAAATTTCTCTAAGGCAAAATCTCAGATCCACCTTCAGAAGAGGAGGCCTGACTTTTGTTTATTATGAAGACGCATGTTTTGTCACAAAAAAAAACATGTATTTGTTCTCAAAAATAAATTCTGAATAATATCTATCCCATATTTTGATTGAGGCATATGTCACAGAAGAGCTAAACCAGTTTGGCAGAAACAAACACTATCGATAGGCAAAACAGAGATGCAGAATTGTCTTAATTTAACAAATAAATTCTACACTATAGAAACCATTGATGTTAATCTCCTTGCATCACTTCTTTAAACATTTGCATTTGCCAAAGCATTACTATTCAAATAGATTTATCATAAAAGTTTTACAATTTGCATAGATAGAATTGAAATCTAAAGGGATAGTAGAAAGTTTCTAAAAGTTAACTTACATGATCAATTAGTTCACGAACCATTCCATTCCACTGTCCGTTGGCATCTTCCTGAGCTCCATATTTTCCATCCTCCACCAGTCTAATCTCATAGGAAAATCCAAGGATAGTAGACAGCTCCCTGAGGAGGTCAATGCAATAACCTTCAAATCGATCATTTCCGTACAAGGGTTTGTCAGACTTCTTGAACATAACATATGGCTCTTCCTGTAAAAATTAAAAAGACACAACAGATAATGAGTGCTCCCACACCTTTATTTTCATTTTAATCAAAAGTAGTACACCGTTGTGATACCATTCCCTGTAAAAAGAACTAAAATAAAAAGCAGAATCCTTTTAGCTTTTTGCTATTTCTGTAGAAAGTCTTTATTTATCTTCAAACTCAAGTTAGTCAGAAGACTCTTTCTTAGTTTTATTGGAAAAAAATGACACTGTAAACACTGTAGACACATCTTCAAGGAATTCATATCAACACTAAAATAAAATGTGCTCCTCAGCAAATTACATTATACATTAACATCAAATGCATTGTTTATATAGACACTGTAATCCTCTTAATGTAGAAATGTGTTTTTGGCAACTGAAAAAAACCACAATTAAAATCTCAAACATGAAATGCTTTAAGTATTAGGTTTTACACTTTTCTTTACACAAGTATTTTAACTGCTTACTCAGTGCTTGTAGGTATAGAAAACCCACATGGAGGCACTGGAACAGGTTGCCCAAAGAAGTTGTGGATGCCCCATCCCTGGAGGTGTTCAAGGCCAGGCTGGATGAGGCTTTAAGCAATTTGGTCCAGTGGAAGGTGTCCCTGTCCACGGCAAGGGTGTTGGAACTAGAGGATATATAAGACCTTTAAGATCCCTTCCAACCCAAGCCATTCTATGAATCTATGATTTGGACTTGTTAAATTCCTCTGTGAAGAAGTCAGTGCAATTACCTACTGTTCTGTTGCCTCAAGTTATAGGCTGCCATTTACAAGGCTGCAGCAAAACCAGAAAAAAAATAACTGAAAAACTATGATACACAGTCCCCGAAAACTGATTTTCTTTAAACATTTCTCTTCTTATATTTAATTTAAACTACAATGTGACTTTTCTGCATAAAGTGACGTGCAAACTGAACCGCAAACAAATTTAAATGATTGGCAGAATATTCATAACTGTGGGAAGAAACAACATTTAGCAAAATATAGGATTTTTACATCTGTTTCCTGATATAGGATAACCTTCCTCAAATACAAAGCTGAAGGGAAAAAGACAAAAAACAAAGTTTCCCACTACTGCCACCAATATTCAAGTTCTATTTGATAGGTTAAGTACAAAACTCAATCTTTGCTCATGTTGTAGACAAGCTTTTTTTCATTTTTTACAACAATAAAAAAATAAACACAAAAGTAAGACAAATGGTAGTAGATGCAATTACTGCATCAACTGTAGCTAAATAATTTTATTAAATATTTAATGCCAATTTAATATGGGATAATAATATGCTCTTAATTGAAAGAGATTTATTACTAATCTGGAAAATTATAATAAGTGACATCCCTTTGCAGGGAACAGTTAAATATTTCCACTCATTCTTGGACAGAAAAGATGCTACTTGGATGTGTATTCTACAATGGGGCAGGATCAGAATTCAAAATGACAAGTTTCAGAGAATAGAGCAATTTAAAAAATAAAGGCATTCAAAAGGAATTAATGAATATTTCCACACTTCAAATGAATAATTAATTGCAGAAATTCATTGGAAAAAGAGCTGATGATGTAGCAACTCTATAAAGTTAAGTTCTAGGTATTAACAGGGGATCATGTATTAGACTCACCAATATCACACCATTAGCTGAGGAAAAAAAAAAAAAAACTGACCTGCTTGAATCTGCTTTGAGCAGGAGTTGGGACTGGAGGACCTACAGTCATCCTTCCTGTCAAAAATTAATCTATTATTTTATATTTTTTACACTACTAGTTTTCAGTTTCATCCATTCAGTTTTAAATGCTGCTGTTCAGGAGAAACATGAATCAAGATCTGCAAAATAGGATGAGGAAAGATGGAAAGACTATAGGTTGTTTCACTAAACCAAGAACAGACAGAGAGGGAAGTGATAGAAGTACTCAACACATACAAAGTTGTTGCAGAAAGGAACCAGAAAATTTATTTTCTGTAGAGAGGACAGGAATTAAAGGCCTGAAGCTATAGCAAAACTCAATAAAATTGTTTAGCTACATTTTAAAACATAAATTTTATTTCTGAAGGAGAAAGAAACCTGTTTCAGATGTAAAAACCTCCGACTTGTGCTTCCCAAATATAACATTCTATATATGCCTCTGTCGGCATTATGAAATTCCTATGTAGCTTTTAATTCTCATGCACACAGTTCTTAGACATTTGCTCTCTGAATTGTTCAGACATTTACAGAGTCACACATCCCCCAATATCTCTGGAATCTTGATACAATTCTTGACAACATTTTTTTTCTGTCTTCCATTCCATACAATCCTGAATTATATGGGGCAGATTTAAATGTGTGTGATATCAAAGAGGCAATATAACTGCCAGTTCATGCTTTTCTGTCTTGTTTACGTAGTATGGACAGCAGAATTTTCTTCACTGAGACATCCATACATTCTTGCATATTCTCCTGTAAGATGAGTGCAGTAATACTCAGTCCCTTTATCTGTTCTGCTAATGCTTTTTTACACTTTGTTAAAAAAAAAAAAGAGGAAAATACGTTTAATGAAGATTGATACAGAAGAGCACCCCTAAGCCAGATAAGTACTAAAAGTGAGAATGCAGATAAACTAGTAAATGCAAGTAAACAGTTTTCTGAGAAAATTTACTGCATAGTACACTAACTAAAACTATTGCAAATAGAGAAGGTCACAAGAAAGAGTAAAGTGAGATGTAGACTAAAAAAAGTAGATATATCCTTGAAAAATATTTATTGAGTAGTATAAAAAAATACTAAAATTAATTCAAGCATGATATGACTCCAAATGACAGATGACTGCTGTTTTCATACAAACTTTCTGTTTACATTTACTGTTGATGAATAAAGACATTTTGCCTTATTGATAAGGTGATGTCCTCCTGGCTGTGTGGTGAACTTTAATCACGGTGATTCTCGTCAGTGACAGTGAATGTGAAATGATCAGATGACAGTATGGCATTGTCATACACTATCATCAGAGGGGGTAGCACTCTCCTGGATGCAAAAAAGCAGATTACATGAAGTCACAGAGAGATTACATAAGGTTTTTTTTTAATATAAAGAGTTTTCTGGAGTCCAAAAATCAAATAAGCTAAAAATTGGACAGATTTCAAAAAGAAATAAGAAGTCAAGTTTTAATCGCATTATATTAAAGTCCAGATTAAATGATCAAAGTGTTTTCTTTTTACTTTATGTGCTGAGCCTCAATGAATGTAAACAATTGGTTTTCTCATAATAACTCTCTAAATTGCATAATTTCTGTGATGCACAAGTATCCAATCTCCAAAGATGTCTTCATTAGAGATGTCAGTATAACAGGTTTTCCATTACACATTTTCACGTGTTCTACTTGCAAAATTTGTCTGTATTCATTTTTTAATATTTAAGTTGCATCACAAACGTAAAACTTCCCTATACAATAAAAGATTTCTGTCTTATGTTTCTACATGTTGAATTAATATTGTAGCTTTTCAGACTTCTTTTAGTTTTAAAACATACAACTAACATTTGAATGAAAACCCATTTATTCTTTACAAATGTGGGCATGGAGAAAAATGTATTGATAAATTTTTTGTATATTTGATTTTCTTAATCTATATGTTTTATTTTCAGATTTGGACAGGAAAGACTTACTTGAATTATTCCTGTGACCTGTATTATACTTCAACTACAAAGATATTACTAGAATTGACAACAATAAATTCTACATTTCAGATTATTCCAATTTTAATTTTTATAGGTAGTTATCAGAGATATGGATTGGCCATTAATACTTTCAACATAGACATATGTATATTTTTAAGACCTTTCTACTATTATCAGTATTAAAAAAACCCCACACAATAAAAAAAAAAGTGGAAGCCTTGATGATGAAAAGAAGAAAGCCACCTTCAAATTTTGCCACTTTTAGAACTGAAAATTTTAATCACTAGCTTCTGTTCACCAGGGATACTAGAGTTAAGAGACTGCCATATCAAATTAACATTTATGTCAGATGTAAGGAATACACAATAGGTTTTCACAGTTGGCAGTCAAAATTCAAGTGGGAGAGGTGAAGCAAGCCACTAGTTACAATCAATCAAAACAATGTAACATATTAGACACCTCAGTAGTCATTTGAGCCAGGATATTCTAATAGAAGAAACTAAGGCCAGACACAAGAAAACACCAAAGCTGCCTTTCTCCACTATACTATCTGTAATAAAAAATAATTATTAATAGCTTTATTTGACATATTTTTAGATATTTCCTGAAAGATTCCCTTGTATGACTTCTTTGGTCATGAAACTTATAGTCATAATTATGCTTTGATAAATCATGGCCTAAAGAATTAAAGCCATGTTTGTTATTTTCTGCAGTTTCAGTTCTCATTTTGTCAGGCTTGTAAAAAAAAAATAAAAAGATTAGTTTTCTTTATTCCCCCACAATTTACTCTCAACTTTGGCCAGACTTTAAAGTAATTCAGCTGCATCCCAAGAATGTATACTGTTTCCATTCCAGTAAAGCAAAACAGATATGAGCGTATGCCTATTTCAAGCAAAATCACTTGACTCAATAAACAACAGAACGTGAAATCATTTTTCTGTTGCAGCACTGCAGACTGTACTAACCTGTTTTTCAGCTGAACTGAATCATACTGTCTTCATGAGAAATGAAGACTATAAAAGACATTGTCAGGTCCTACTATAATGGAAAGCAAAACATGAGGCTTTGGGCAACCTGGTCTACTGGGAGTGTCCCTGCCCATGGCAGGGGGGTTAGAACTCTATGATCTTTGAGGGCCTTTCCAGCCTTAACCATTCTATGATTCTATGACGAAGCGTAAATTTTCAAAAGACTGTGGGGAAAAACACACACAAAAAAAAAAAAAACAAAACAAAAACAAACCCAAAATATCCAACAAATACAGCAAGAATTTTCCTAGACTGATGGCCCTTGGTGTTCATAAGGACAAATCCTAAACCGATCCTTGCCCCTATGAAAAAGTGTATTTTTATTACTAACATTTTAGTGGAAGGGAATTGAAGCACTAGAGAATTATTTGAGAGAAGTTGTTTGGGGTGATGCTGTAAACTTGGAACCCAAAGAAATTACTTCTCTGTCATTATCCAGAGATATGAATACATGGTGATCCTACCTTCTGCTTGCACTCAGACAGAAGAAAAATAGCTTTATTGACCTTTATCTACTAAGTCTACTACTTGCACTTGTGCTGATCCCACTGCAATCATATATGTACTATGGCTTCCTTCAAAACTCTTATTTTCTGATAAGCATCACTTACTTTTGTGTTAGAAATACAAACAAGCACTTTGGCCAAGCATATCTCTGGATACTTTGCAAATCTGAAGGCCCCAAAAGTTATTAAAAGTACACAGACATTATGCTGGATCTCAGGACAAGGCTGACTTTCAGCTTAAACTCTTTTATGTTTTGAGCATCATAAAATATAAAGCAAGCTAATTTACCTTTCTCAGTGGAAAGATTCCTGAAATACATTAGTTTGCTTTACACTTGCCCAGAGAAGTTGTGGATGCCCCATCCCTGGAGGCATTCAAGTCCAGGCTGGATGGGGCCCTGGACAGCTGCTCTAGTGGTTGGCAACCCTGCCCACAGCAGGGGGGCTGAAACTAGATGATCTTCAAGGTCCTTTTCAACCCAGGCCATTCTATGATTTGTGCTACATCTTCAAGAAATCAGTCAGTTTACAGTCTACACTGGCGGCTGAAGACAGACAAGTGGAATTGAGGCCGGAGCGGAATGAAGTTCAAGAAGGAGGAAGTGCAGGCTCTGGATTTTGCAGTGGGTATGAGAAGTCTGGGAGAGGCCTTTAGGCACACATTAATCATGACAAGAAAGTATATAAAAAAGGGACAAGAAAAGTACTAAAACTGGAAAGTAAGGAATTGTACATTCCTTTATCTTCCAAAGAAAAAAAATTACATCCAAGTAAACTAAAAATAGAAAAAAACAAGTTTATAGTTTTTCTGCTAGACAAAAACAGATTCAACTATTTCATTGCAGTACACAAAATTCAAATAGATTTATAAGAGAGAAATAACTATTTAGGGCTATAACATCAGCAGGAACCAAATATTATTGAATTATTAATATCTCAAAAAATAGATATTGCTTGACTCATTCCATAATGATACAACAGTAATTATGAGAAAATGCCCGCATCTGGTATCTTTCCCCAAAATATACCATAAAAATGAAAACGAAAAATATTACAAATCTATAATTTTGTGTACAAGAGATAAGTGACCAATATTTATAAAGATAAAAGGTAAAGTTATTCTTTTTATATATATTAATTTAAAATTTTGCAATTATGCTTTAAATACCCTTTGGGTCCAAAAGAGAGAGATAGTCCTGAAATGAAAAAATGACGTACCTAAAAAAAAAAACAAACCGAAGATGCTAAAACCTTGGCCTTTGCTTGATTTTATATCTTTACTTTGAATACAAGATGGTATTTACATGGCATCAGATTTCTATCTATTTGAGAAAGCAGCATTTATAAATAAAATACAGTATGGTGATATTACATTTTGAACTAAATAAAATTGTTTTGAAAATCTATTATAAATATTTGTTCTTCTAAAATAATGAAAGATATTTTTCCAGTATAGTATAGTAAAAAAAAGTAATTTCACATTTCAAAAGTAAAGTAACCCCAAAACTGCTAAATTTGAGATTATCACACACCTTTCATAACTTTCACACATTCCTTGAGAAAATTAAACTTGACAACTGTGAATTTTTCAGAGCTTTGATGTAAGCAGATACAGAAAAGCACATAAAAGCTATAAGGGAAAGGAAAGGAGTCCCTTCATTCCAAAGTCAAAAAGGTTCCAAAGTAAAGGTAAAATTATGTACAGGAACAAAAATATGTAGCTATTTATATCTAAAATTCAAAAGGAAAAAAAAATCAGAGTTTCGTTAGCTGGCATAACAAAATCAATTTAGGAGAATCAAATTATAAGAAAAACTTATTAAGAACTTGAAAGGGGTTTTGTTGTTTGTTTAAAATATAGAATACCCAGAATGCAGAATTTTAATTCCAGAATAAATTCTGAAATTCCAAAGCAAATGGCATTAAAATAAAATAAAGAAGTAGTGTTAAAAAAATTTAAGATATCCAAAGTTATGTTTATAAAAGTGTCCTGGTTTTGGCTGAGACAGAGTTAACCTTCTTCATAGTAACTAGTAAGAGGCTATGTTTTTGATTTGTGCTGAGAAGAGGACAGATGACATACTGGTGTTTATAGGTGGAGGGTGAGTGAGGGGTTGCCTGGTATTTGTTGCCAGCTTGGTTAAACCATAACAAAAAGATACCAGCAAGTTTTTTGTATTATTATTATTATTATCATCATTATTTTTCAAATGTTCCCGTCCCCCCTAAAAGAAAAAGCTGACCATCACTCCATTAGACATGTTCAACTGGTGCTTTGGGCTGCTATGGAACCAGAACTTGGAAAACAGACAATCTTCTGCACCAAAACTACATGCCAGTAGACTTCTGAGAAGTGACAAAGTCCTGGAAACCCTGACCCATTTTCATAATAGAGCTACTGGATTGCTCATAAACCAAGGAATAATTTTTACAATGGTTACCCATAGCATGTATTAGGTACAATTCAGAACAAAAAAGATCCCATAGTTGTGTCCTTACTTGCAGTAGATGAATTTATGAATTGTAGTTTATCTACTACTATTTTGCCTATCAATATATTTTTATCTTTAGGATACTCAACCACCACTGAAAATGCAGATTATACTCACAAGGGTAAAAATCTCAATGATTACAACATAAAGGAGGAAAAAGATATCGTTCAGAACTTCAGAAGACATTTAAAAAAGAAAAGAAAGACTGGTATCTTTAAAAGAAAAGTGAGCATTAAAGCAAACTACAGAGAAAACTGATCCATAGCTGGCAGTGTGCTATATAGACTATTATAGAGAACTATTAAAGTGAAAACACAGCATAGAGATATCATGTGGACAGCTTAAATGAGAGAATTATCTTTTTTTAAAGCAGTATTTTCCATACTGAAAAAAAGGAGAGAAAAGGAAGGTGATGAAGAAGAAAATATGTTTCTAAGAGCTGTAGTATTTTATATTGTTCCCTTGCATTGCTACAAAAATGAATACTCATTAATATGCTTTCTGTCCAAAAGAAATGTGTTTCTTAAGCACAGAAAGACAGCTATCAAAGTAAGCTAGTACATGTACTTTCTGCATCAGAACAATTTTTAATTCATTTCATTATTCTGGGTATCACTCTTATAATGTCTTCATAGCTGAAAAGTTATTGCAATAACCAAAACTATCACTGAAAATACAAAAGGCAGCTACAAGAGAGCAACTCATAACACCAGTTTAAAGTCCCCATATTTCTATTATTTATTATTTTATCTAGATATGTACAAGGAGCACAAATGTTTACAAAACACTACTAAACAGAAGTTATCACTTCAAAGAAAGACTACGCTTGACTACAGAAAGCAACTGCTATCATAGATCTCAGGAATCTACTTCTGTGCACTTTACCAGTCCAAAATCAATGTTCACTGATAGCACTGCTATTCACATTTGTGAATCTTATATTTCTTGAGGTTATTACTTCAAACGAAATCATGGAAGTGTTAAGTAACACTATACAAAATCTCTATAGTACATACAGTATACGAACTCAAACCTTATCAATAGACAGATGTTAAAATATAAATAGACTTGAAACACCATAAGTTATTGAGTATTTCTTATGCATTCTTGCAGGGATTGATCCTTGTCCCAGTACTATTATCACTGATCTGGAATCAAGTATACAATGATTTCTAATGAACTGTGTGATGATACAAAGGCTGGTTGAGTATGGAGTAACAAAGGGAACAGATCACGAATAAAGATAGGACTATATTCCAGAAAGCAGCAATTCTAGAAAGCAATTAGGAAAAATGTGAAAGGTAGCTATGTATGAGTGGAATCCTTTAAGAAAAATCCTAAGCAGGATATCAGATATAAAATAATGGGAATATAGGGGCATCAACTGGAATTACTAAGAAATGATACTTGATAATGCAGTAGTTCTTATATATACAAAATTTGAAAGTTTGTGAAGGGCAGTGGGAAGAAAAAAGACAAATAACTCTAGAAAACATGCTTTTACTTTAAGAGACTATAAGAGGTTAGTTTACATTTTATAAAAGAGAAACCAAGAGATTATATGTTTATAAACTGTAATTGACAGTACAAGAAGCAGTTTTGGTAAAACTGTGCTGGTTTTAGCACATGTGGTGGGCTGACCCTGGCTGGATGCTAGGTGACCACCCAAGCCACTCCCTCTCCTCAGCTGAATGGGGTAGAGAAAATACATCAAAAGTCTCATGGGTTGAGAAAAGGGTGGGGAGAGATCACTCACCAATTACTGTCACGGGCAAAACAGATTCAACTTGGGGAAGTTAGCTTAATTTATTACCGTACAAATCAGAGCAGAATAATGAGAAATAAAACCAAATACTAAAAAAACCTTCTCCCTGCCCCTCTCTTCTACTCAGGCTTAATTTTACTCCTGACTTCTCTACCTCCTCCCTCTAAGCGACACAGCAGGGCAGCGAATGGGGATTGCAGTCAGTTCATCACACGTTGTATCTGCTGCGCCTTCCTCCTTAGGCGGAGGTCTCCTCACACTCTTGCCCTGCTCTAGCAGGGCACCAACCTGCTCTGGTATGGGGTCTTCCCTGGGCTGCAGGTGTATCTCTGCTCTACCATTACCCTCCATGGCTGCAGGGGCACAGCTGCCTCACCATGGGCTGAACCACAGGCTGCAGGGGAATCTCTGATCTGGAGCCTGGAGCACCTCCTCCCCCTCCTTCTTTAACTTTGGTTTGTGCACGGTTGTTTCTCTCACATATTTTCATTCTTCTCTCCATCTGCAGTTGCTATTGAGCAGGTTTTCCCCACCCCCCCTTCTTAAATATGTTATCGCAGAGGTGCTCCTACTGTCACTGATGGGCTCAGCCTTGGCCAGCGGCAGGTACATCTTCAAGCTGTCTGGCATTGTTCGTCTCTATCAGACAAAGGGAAACCTTCTAGCAGCTTCTCACAGAACCCACACCTGTACCTCCCCCCACTACCAAAACCTTGCTGAACAAACCCAAGGCAGTATAACAACAACCTATGTCTGAAAGTGAGTCAGCCATGTTCCATTCATATATCAGGGATGTATTTTCAATTAGTGTAATAAATGAAACAAAGAATTTCAGAAGATTTTCTATAATTTGCAAATATTAAAATAGACCTCATAAGTAAACAAAAAGTTACCCAGTGGATGAAACAGTACGACTTACGTTACATAAAAGGTTAGAAGCACACTAGCATTTGTATCTATTTAACTAGGAAAATTCATTCTAGTTTGAAATGTCAAAATGTATGTTGGTAGATAAAAGCTTCTTATTAAAAAATAAAACTTGAGAAGTGAATTATTTTTTGATATCTGCAAATTCAGTATAATGGTGGCAGCAGAAAAAAAACAGCAGACTCACTTCTAGAAAGTTTTTCATTTGTGTCAAAATTGAACTTACAATTTCAAAACTATGGTGTGGAAATTAGTAAACTTTTTTTACATAACTAAATATATGTAATTATAAATAAGAAATACTTCATTCACCACAGTGAATTTGTTAACAGTGGCAACGAAAAAGAAGTTACTTCAAATATAGTTCAAATGACAAATTTCTGTGTGATTAAAAATTTAAACTTAATAACCAAATAATAATGATGCAAAAAATGTTAAATACTTTGTACTTTTCTTAGAGTTTGTATCATGGTACTAGGTTAGCAAATGAAAGCAGTAAATATTGCTGGCTAAAATAGTCAGGCTAATAGCCAAACCACTTTTTTAAACAAACACCTTTTGTCCTCTAACACGGTGCTGAAATGAACAGCTTTGTGATGGAACCAAGCATTTTGGTCAATAATAAGGAAAGTGAAACTACTAATCAGCCAAGGTAACTCTAAAATTGGGATAATTTACTTACAGCTTAGAGGAGAGTAAATATCCATGACTAGCTTAACAATTGGAGTTCATTCATGATACAGTAATTTCTAAGTAACTGTAATGTATACTACAGACTCTTCATTACTGTTGTAATTAGTATAGCATATTCTATTAGCCTTCCTGTACAACTGTATTTCTGGAAATGCAAATATAATTACTTACCAAGATGGTGGTAACGATTAAAGAGCGATTGGACAGGGAATCTGTGATGTTTGCCGGTTTTCCTTTCTGATTCTCTGTCATGTTAAGGCCACTCAGTGGATCCCAAGTTCCAACCTATAAAACAGTAAATTACTGTGTAAATTGTCCATTAGTTACATTTTGGCATCTAGAAAAGAACACTGTAAGGAAAAACAGTTTGCTACTGGAAAAAAAAGAAGATTGTTAATGTTATTAAACCCTGTTCTATTATTCTGTGTCAGTATATTTAAAGCCTGCTCGTTTAAAATATGATTCACAATACCTCAAAGTGTGTTTCGTGAAGTGTGACATTAAGTAGAAAAATGATGCACAGAATGTCTAAAGCTACTCTGAATACTTAATTTTCCATTCAACTTTCATTCCTCAAGATGAACCACAACTGAAGATTACTCGATAACTCAGTGGAAATTCATTTGCAGAGCAAAGAGCATTGTCTCTACAGGGTTTATCATTTTCTGTGATCATAGAGAACAGCAGAGAAAAAAGATGTTTTGGGAAAAACATAATGGAGAAGACTGAAAGCAGATTAAGTGTAATAACTTAATTGATTTACAGATAAATGTTCAGCACGTGGCTCTTTAGACATTTTATATCTTGAAATGCCTATTCCAGTAAAGTCAACAGGACTCTATCTAAGTAAGGAGGCCCAGGGTTGTTTTAATGTTCAGCTCAAGGACAGACTTACATACTAAATAATAAGTAATTTGGCTTATGATTACATCATTTATCTGCAATGTCATCACTATACAACTAAAGTGGTAAAGCAGTAAGAACAGCTATCCATTTTTGGACATCAGAATGCTTGTATTACTTCATTGTCCAAAAAAAAAACCCAAAAACATTTCTTGTTTGCTTTTAGAAAGGATTTTGAATATAATTTCAAATACTGAGTAATGCCTATGTTGTAAGGTAATAATATTTTAAAACTAAATCTACACAGTATTAAAAAAAAACACTTTTTTTTTCTTATTTCAAACTGATTCCTGAGAAAATCTTCATACAGTTTTAAGTGATTTGTTGCAGTATGGCTGCTAACTTCAGAATGTAATTCATTATGGGTAAAATAAAAAATTTCATTTCTGAAATGGAGAATACAGCAGAGCATGAATTAGTGGAAGCTGTAACTGAGAAAAAAAAAAAAACGCTCTCTTTTCCTAAGATTTTCTGTTCCACAGAAATCAACATTTTCATAGAATCATAGAATGGTTTAGGTTGGAAGGAACCTTAAAGATCACTGACTTCCAATCCCCCTGCCATGGGCAGGGACACCTCCCACTAGACCAGGTTGCTCAAAGCCTCATCCAGCCTGGCCTTGAACACCTCCAGGGATGGGGCATCCACAGCTTCTCTGGGCAACCTGTTCCAGTGCCAGACCACCCTCACAGTAAAAAATTTCTTCCTAATATCTGATCTAAATCTACCTTCTTTCAGCTTAAAACTGTTACCCTTTGTCCTAACACTACACTCCCTGACAAAGAGTCCCTCCTTATCTCTCCTGTAGGCCCCCTTTAAGTACTGGAAGGCTGCTATAAGGTGTCCCTGGAGCCTTCTCTTCTCCAGACTGAACAACCCCCAACTTCCTCAGCCTGTCCTTGCATGGGAGGCACTCCAGCCCTGTGCCTCCCAACTTAGACTGTGATCATCTTGTGGCTCTCCTCTGGACTCACTCCAACAGATCCATGTCCTTCCTGTGTTGAGGACTCCAGGGCTGGATGCAGTACTCCAGGTGGGGTCTCATGATGGCAGAGAAGAGGGGGAGAATCACCTCCCTTGACCTGCTGGTCACACTTCTTTGGATGCAGCTCAGGATATGGTTGGCTTTCTGGGCTGCAAATGCACATTGCTGGGTCACGTTCAGCTGCTCAAATTTTACCTTTCTTCTTTGCATAATACTCGGTTCCAAAAAGTCACTACTTTAAATAGATGACAAAAGAATCATAATTGTAAGGGGAACATGTGTGTCTCAAATACAATTGGAAAATGATTTCTAACATACCGTTTCAAAGTATTAAATCTTACTACCAAAAAGTTTTTCTTCATTTACTCTTTTAATACCATTTCGTTTGGTGATTTGAAAGGTTTTCAGGTAACCCAAGATGTTCAGTCTTGCAGTTTGTCCACAATTAAGAAATTGTAAAAGGACTGAGAACTTTTAGTTGTAATATTCTGTTAACTATAGCAGTCGCAGTGTTTCCTTTACTTTAAAGAGAGACCAAACTAGAACAGAATAATAAGGAATGACATAGACTGGAACTTGAGCCTGTCCCTGATGTTTCTGCACATAATTGAAGCTGGACTAATCTCCTCTATGAGATTCAACTTCAGGTACACAAGTAGCACAAAAATTTCTAAGGGAACACCATCATCTTATTTGATAAATTGCAAATCCTAAATTCATTAAGTCATATACTTTATTCAAGTTTAAGTTCATAATTCAAATTTATCTTGAAGAAAGGTAAAATATTAGTAATTAAAATACTTACACCCTTACTTTTTAACGTATCCACAGCCGCAGCAAATGTATCAGCTTCTAGAATTTTGGGTTTATCTAGCTGCATCTATCTACACTTATAAGAACTATCAGCATCATTACTTTAAAAATAAATTTCTGTTCTGATAAAATATTGCACTATTTTTCTAAATGAGGTTAATTTTACTTCCATGTATTTAATTATTAGGTAACGGGTTACTGCAGCCCTGCAGAAAGTTTGGACAGAAGTTTCCATTCTTTTATTGTTGCTATGATAAATCACAATCCTCTATTTTTAGTTGGGCTTTTTGTTTCTGTGTTTGTTTTTGTCTTGTATTGTTTCATAAAAATGTCTCCAGAAGAATATCACCGAGTAATTGCAGTCTCTTAACTAAGTTGCATCGTCTGATCTAAGACAATGGTGGCAATTCAATAAAACTTCATTATATAACTATATGGAACAAGTCCTAAACCTGTAATCCTTATGAAAAATACATGCTTATGATACTAACAGACATGTTACTAATAGCAAATTAAAAGCAAATTCATCCTTTTCCTTTCGTTGGAGATTATTACCACTGAGAGAGTCATTACTAAAAGGTAGATAAAAACTATGAAAAATGTTCTTAAACTCTGATTGTAGAGTTATTTTCTCAGAATTCTGTATCTTTTAGAAAATTATCTGTGCCTATGAAGACACCATCTCTTTAGACTCCAACAGGGGAGTTTCTAGGAGTGATCTGGTGGAGTACTGCAGTATACTTGCCGTTTTCTTATATTCTTCCCTAGACTTCTGCAACTGGCCACCTTCAGATACAGAATACCGGACTAGATGAATCTAGAGATTTTTTTCTCATGCACCACAAGAAAAGTATGCCATCCACCTTTAGGCACTCTGGGGTTTCCAAATGGTCAGTAGGTCCTATACTACTTAAACTAAACTCTTAAATAATCTTCAGATTATTTACTATTCAATAGTTCAATAGTACAATTTCAAAATTAAATCTCACCAAAAGTATTTAAAAATAATCAGTGTCATTACAAAAGAAAAAAAGTTCAGCAAATACTGAAAAGAGGTTTGGTTAAAGGGTACACAAATTTAAAATTTGATTCTTTTGAGTTCAAGTATTTTGTGCATTCAGTCTCCAAAAAAAGAGATCAGTATAATTGTGCTTATTTCTAAAAATATTAATTTAATTTCATAGTAAAATACAATTGGCATGATTTGTGAAGGAACAATACTCTAGAAGAAAAGTACTTGTCAAATTAAAAAAAACTAAGTAAAAATATCAGACCTGTTAAATCAGAATGAATAATAATTCACATTATGAATACTGTAAACTAAACATAATTAATGAGTACAATGTTTTAAACTTTAAAATGTTCACATAGTAGAATAATTAGAGATAATTACAATACATTCTTTGACCTTTACCTAGGATGAAGAGTGCTGATTAAGTAATTATTTGCGTATTTTGCACTTTATATAGCCTGCTCAGCAATCTACTAGGGATTTGAGGAGAAGAAAGCTACACTGGACTTCAGTTCAAAGTTGCTAATCTCTTCTGGAAATATTAGGCTGATTGTTTTTTTTTGAAATTTGCTCAATTTCGATCCCACTGTCCATGTCTCCGACAAAGATGTTAAACAACACTGGTCCCAGCACCGACCTCTGTGGAACACCACTTGTCACCGGTCTCCACTTGGACATTGAGCCATTGACCACAACTCTTTGAGTGCGGCCATCTAGCCAGTTCCTTTTCCAGCAAGTGGTCCTACTGTCAAATCCATGTCCCTCCAACTTAGAGACAAGGATGTCATGTGGGACTGTGTCAAAGGCTTTTCACAAGTCCAGGTAGATGATGTCAGTTGCCCTTCCTTTATCCACCAGCGCTGTGGCCCTGTCGTGGAAGGCCACTAAATTTGTCAGGCATAATTTTCCCTTGGTAAAGCCGTGTTGGTTGTCATCAATCACCTGCTTTTTTTCCATGTGCCTTAGCATAGATTCCAAGACGATTTGTTCCATGGTCTTGCCAGGCAAAGAGGCCTGTAGTTTCCCGGGTCTTCCTATTTCCTTTTTTAAAAATGGGGGTTATGTTTCCCCTTTTCC